>PVJO010000707.1:0-214821 GCA_004026905.1 Hystrix cristata
AGAACTACAAAATAATAAATTGGTGGTGTTTTAAAGCCAATACATTTGTGGCAGTTTGTTATAGTAGCCACAGAAGACTGCTAGATTGTCCTAATAATTAGCAGAGGTGACTATTAATATTCAGTCTTAGTTCTCAGGTGCTGTCTTCTCAGGGATTAAATTCCAACAATAAATTCTGGAAAGAGATCAGAACAAGAATACAAGAATGGACGAGTAGCGGTAGGTGGAAACTTAAAGCAATAGTGTCAGGGTTCTGATCACATTGTTGCAAATAAAGCTGTTTTCCCAGTGCCAACATTTTTCCTTCCTATTCTGTCTAGTCTTTCCCTACTTTGAAAGTGAATCATATGCCTTTCATTGAATGGTGTGACCTTTATGTATACTGATTACAAAAGCATTGTGGGAGTGAGAATTACTAAAGTAGTTATGGAAAACGAAAATCAGCATGGTATTGGAATTATTCCAGCAAAGGTTATTACACTGAATAAAACTAGGACCACTCAGTTACTCTAAGGATATGAAAAATGAAAAGATTTTCATGTGGTTGCTTAATCTCCAAACATGATCATTTAAGCATATTTATGCTATTTAAAATTATACACGGGGAAGTATGCAAAATCATAAAACTACTAATTTAAATGTCTAACTTGAATGTCCAATATCACAAGGTATAGTTTATTCCTGTTTTATGCGGTTACATCCTAAGTATATAAATATGATGCCTGTTAATCTTAAGTGCTAAAAAAGATGTTTGAGTCAAAAGACAACTTCTGTTAACTGAGGTTGCTATTATATCTTTAAACTTCAGGTTTTCAGAGAAGAATAAGAAATGAAAGAAGAGTGCTTGGTTTCTTTAAGTTCCAGACCTTCAAGCAACTAGAAATTAACTGAGTTTATTCTATTGTTTAGGAAAGAAAATGAGAAAAGCGAAAAGAGTGGTTTTCAATATCTTGGAAGTGAAGTTCAGAGTTTCAGTCAGATGTGTGTTCAAGAACAATACTAGTACAAAAACCCACATTTTCTCCCCAAACTTTGTAGCAGCTTAAAACAGAAAGCTATTTTTATTGCCTAAAATAAAGTATAATCGTTTTGAACATTTCTCATAGAATTCTCTGTAACTAAAGAAAAATGAAATGCAGTGCACCGTGTTTAACGACACAGGCGTATCTTTGTGTTTTTGTAGATCTGGAGTCTACCCACCTCTGCCCACATTTTAGAGGAAATAATAGAGAGATAAGTGACAAGAGCAAATTTTGAAAGAAGAGAGAATTTAGGGAATTAGAAAGATGATGACTAATGTCAAAAGGTACCAAGGAAATTGCCTATGACATTTAACAACGTGTTGCTTTTTAGAGACATAGAAAAAGCCAAAGCAAGAAAATGCCAAATCTTACCATTTCACTTCTATAATTGTTTTATATAAATGTAAAAGCCCATTTTTGAAAATTTGGCAGCTTACTCGTAATCTTTGTAATATTTATCGAGGTAAATATCTTTGTGCAGCTCTAGAAATGGATACGCTTTCTCAGGTCTCCGAGGCAATGATTTCATATATGATACTCTGACGTCTGGAAAGCCAAAGTTGCTTCTGTAATTTCTTATTATGGAAGGCTGTATGGTGGACTTGATACCACTCAAGGGTTATTTTCGTTGGCTCTGGCATATTAGACTGATTTTTTCCATGACTTGTGGGGCTGCTATTACTATTGTTTGGATTGTTCTGGCTTCCAAGGAAAAATATATACTGAGAGACCCTAGATTACCCACTCTAAGAGATTGTTTTATAGGCATTCTATGTACAAATAACAAATTCAAGGAAACATTTATTGGAGTCAGAAAGGATAGACATGGTAAAGTATATTTAAAAAGAATATATTTCCAAATTTGGGCTCCCTGAGTTAATTTAGACCCCAAAATTTTTACACCAGTAAAAGTGGCTTTATTTTTAATTAAAATGCTAAAATTTAGCAGTAGTTTTATTTCAGATTTTCTTTTTCTTTTTCTTTTTTCAGGCAGCACACATGCCAGGCACGGCCTCTGATCGTCATAATAATCAACACCAAAGTTTTCCTAACGATATCCGAGTGTGCTTTGAATTTGTTTCTGTATTATCAGGTAGACTGTTTTTGGTCTTTTATTATCCTGAATACCTTCCATATCTGCTGAGCATCTCCACCTGGGTGTGACTTCATCATTCCAACTCAGTGTGTTCACAACTGAACCCATTATGGTTGTCACATCCTCTGCCTTTTTCTCTGCAGTTGCAGTCATTGAAGACTGTGGATTTGAACTCGTATCTCCTATTTCATTCCCTCTTCTCCCTCTGCCTTACTTCACCTCCTTCACTGCTATTTTGACTCAAGCTGACATCAGGCGTGCCTAGAATCCTTCAGTGCTTTGTTTATTTCCACAGTTTCAGTCTAATCCCCATCCATTCTCTCATCCACCTCGATGGCAGGCAAATCTTTAAAGTACAAATGAAAGACATTACGCCTTTTTGAAATTCCTCAGTGTCCCCCTATTGCCTAATGACTCTGTCCAAATTCCTTTATAGAATAAACAAGGCTTTTTAGGATATATATTAATATATCTTTATTATCAATTATTGTCAATGTACACTTGTTATCCACATATATTTACATATATTAATAGCACCTTGTGAAATCAGTCCACAGTTCTTGGATGTTCTGATATATTTTCATAGGTTTTTCTTTGCATTGAAGTTTGAGGATATTCTAGTGTCTTATTTTTCTCAAGTTCAGGATTTGTATTCATGTGAAGCCTATTAATAAGATTATCAAAGACAGCATTTGATTCTTTTAATATGTTTGTAATTTCTAGCCTTTTCTTTAAATTGTTTCTTAAAGTTTCCATCTCTTTGCTTATATTACTTATGTGTATTTTCATAGTTTCTGCTTTTTCCATCAGAGCGTTTGACACATTGTATTGGACAATTTTCCCAGTGCTGGGCAAAATATCTGAAATCTGCAAGTTAAAGGAGGAGAGGTCTATTTGGTTCATGATTTCAGAAGACTGAGCCCATGGTTGGTGAGCTTGAAGGCAGAACTGTCATGGTGGAAGGGTGTGGTAAAACAAAACTGCTTAGTTCCCAAGGCAGCCAGGATACTGGCCAGAGGAATAGTTACAGAGAAGAAGGGGCCAGGAACCATATGTAGTACCAATGGTCAAACCTCCATGACCCTCCGAGAGCCCCCCCAAAGTGAGCCTTACTCACAATCAGGTTGACAACCCAGCTTGATTTCACATTCTACCCCTTCATAACTTGCTACTCCAAACATCTCCTTAAACCATACTTCACCTTCAAATAAACAGAATGAAAAGTTGATAATGCTGTCTAACATAATACAACAATCCTGTGGACAACTGAGACACATCTTACTTCTTGTTCCAGTTCTAAATGCTTGGTTTATTTTTAGTGGCTCTGATCTTGGCAACCACACCTCCTTTGGCCCCAACTTCACATATTCTTCTTTTAAAGCCATAATTTAATTGTTTTAAATCTTTTTGTTCTTCTTTTTGCTCCCATTTCTCACTATAAATCTGCCTAAAATAATCAGCAGTACCCATGACACAGCTTGAATGTTGGGCTGCCTTGAAATTTCCTCTGTCAGATCACCAGTGCACTGCCCTTCAACTCAGCCTTCCCTAAAGTCTTAGGACATGGGAAAAGTGTAAACAGTTTTTAATTTTTTTTTTTTAACCAGACTGTAACATGCATGGCCTCTAGTCTACTTCCTGGAAGGTGTCCTCATTCCCAACTGAAGCCTCCTGAGCCTGGCCTTTATGTATGCATTTCTGTCAGCTTTCTGGTCTTCTGAACTCTGACCAGAATCACCCATCAGGCTTTGCTGTCAGCATTCTAGGGCTTTTGTAGTCTGTGTCTTCGAATCTTTCCAAATTTCTCTCACAAATTAGTTCTAAAAACTTCTGAACCAAATAGTCACAGCACATCCCCACTTCTCTTGTACCAATTCTCTGTGTTAGTCAGCTTTCCCTTTGCTGGAGAAAATACCAGATATCTGCAATTTAAAGGAAGATAATTTTATTTAGTTTTCAGTTTCAGAGGATTCAGTCCCTGGTCAGCTGGCTCCAAAGCAGAAACATTGTGATGGAAGGGTGTGGTGGAGCAAATTTGCAGGAAGCAGAGCACGGGAACAGTGCCAGAGGGGAAGGAGCCAGTGACTAGATATTGTACCCAAGGTCATGCCTCTGCGACCCATATAGACACAATTATATGTGTGTTTTTTATGAATCCCCAAAGTAGCTCACAAACCCATCAAGTTGACAGTTCACCTTTACTGTCATACATACTAATCATTTATTTTAAATAATAACCATTTGAATGAAATAATCATTTATTTTAAATTCATGTCAGACATTTCCAGCATCCATGTCGTACTGTCATACTGAGTTCTCATTTTTGTGATTTCTTTGTTTCTTTATGTTGGGGCTTTTTCGCCCTTTATAATGCTTGTGAACTTTCTTTTTTAAGCTGGACATAACATATCAGGTAATAGGAATGAATTTAATAGATCTTTAGTATGAAGACTTGTAT
Source organism: Hystrix cristata (assembly GCA_004026905.1). Lineage (NCBI taxonomy): Eukaryota > Metazoa > Chordata > Mammalia > Rodentia > Hystricidae > Hystrix > Hystrix cristata. The sequence continues at coordinate 4,577 of PVJO010000707.1, forward strand.
TAATCTTGCTGGGATTATACTTGTGCTTAAAATTGTCATAGCTGTTTCCTGAGGCTTCAGATTCTTCTAGCATCCTTGTTTTCGTCATCCCTGTTTGCTCTGAGGCTTCTTTATATACTGCTCCTCAGAGAGTCTATGTCGTGCCGCTCCTTTAGCTGCAAGCCTGTGTTACTACGCTGAAGCTCTGTTGGGGCAGTGATGCAGGTTAGCAAGAAGGTGCACTCTGTAACCTTCCGACTAAATCTCAGTCTTTTAGTGCACCTGAGTCTGAGGTCTGTGGTCTTCACAAGGGTTTCTACCCTCCAGTGGTTTGCTTCTATTTACTGTCCCTAGTCCTTTCCCTGGTGGCAATATTTCACATCAATTTCCTTGAAGCGCTGTCTCCTGCTCACTAGTTTTTCTTTCTCTTGAGTAGGACACTTGGAGAGGGCTGGAGTGGGGAGAAATTCCTTTCTTCAGTTGGGATAAGGGTTCAAAATTTTGCTAAGGCAAAGTCTGACGTCTCTGGACATGTTTCACAAAGATTTACTCTTCCCCTCCCTTTGCCAGAGCCATAAGGGAAACTCTCAGGTTTGTAACATTAGAACCTGTTGTGGTCCCTGGAGGGAAAGTGATTAAAATCTAGGCCCCCAGGGCTTTTTCACTCTCGTGTTAATCCATATCCAGTCTTTGGCAATTGCCAAAATCACCATTTAATTGTCCCTGTAGGTCATGGCTTTAACAGTTTTCGCACTAGCTCAGCAATTCCTAGTTTCCCTGTCTTTCAGGGTATGTATGTTTTCCCTTGGGTTTGGATTTGCAATCTATCTTGAAACCTCAGTTATCTAACAGGTACAAGAAAATTTCTGATTTTCAGTTTGTCCAACTTTTTCTTGTTTTATGGAATAACAGCTTCCAAGCTTTTTATATGTCAAAGCTGAAACCACAAGTCCTATTGTTGATAGAAACTGAATTGATGATAGCGTATTAATATTTTGTGTGAGACTTTTGAATTTACATGCATGAAATAAATTGTCCTGTAATTTTCTTTTCTCATAATGTCCTTGTTTGGTTTTGGTATCACAGTTTAATATAATCACATAAATTTAGGCGTTCTCTTTTCCCTGTTTTTTCTACACCTTCTATACTAGTCTTGTAGAAGGTTGCAATTTTTTCCCCATTTTGTAGAAATTGCTTGTAAAATTGTCTAGATCCATTGTTTTCTTTGTGGGAAGATTTTAAATTCTACTTCAATGTTCATCATGCTTAGGAAACTACTTGCATTGTTACCATCTTTTTGAGTGTGTTTTGGTAAGTTACTGATTGCCAGAAATTTGTTCACTTACTCAAAGTCTTTAAATTAATGGGAATGCATAAAATTATTCATTACTTTCTAAACTGGCATCTCTACTGCTTTCTCTTCTAGTGTCTTAAGCCTGTAGAGAGGACCACAACCAGACTGGAAATCATTCTCTTTAGGAAACTTCTCTAATAACCCTACATGTGATTGGGTCAGCACTGGTTTTTAAAACATCTACTCTGTGCCACCCTCCAATCAGTGTTAGCTGTTACCAATTTCAAGAGTTACGTCAGCCTCCAAATATCTTCTGTCATTCTATGGCATATGTTGGACCTTGGCCTAGACTATGTCTGGGTCCATAGATTTAAAAAGGCTTTAATAATTGGATGTTTTTGATATCTTAACATTTGATGAAGATCTATGCAACCAATTTGGCTAGCTTTTGAGTGCAGCGATCCAATTCAGAGGCTGCATTTAGACACAGCCTGTGAATCCAAAGTAACATGAGCAAAGTTCTAGTCACGCCACAGTTTATGGCTGCCAAAATGTGGACACGGAAGCAGTTATTTTAAAACTTGATAAGCAACACAGTGTTTTGCAGAACTGTGGAATAAAAGGAAGACTTCAAGTTGCCCAGTTAGAAAAGCATTTGTAGGAGCCTTGACATCACTGAATACTGTTTACCTGGTCATAGGATGTATGCCTTAGGTCAGAATTATTTTTAAAAATCTAATTTATATTTGAGGTAAGATTTTTTTTCAAACATTATTTATAGGACTTTTCTATGTTTGATACTTTATTCTGGTGAGATTCAGTAACCTTCTTGTTAAAAATGAGGATATATTTAGCGTTTGTTCTTTTTAAGTGTAATTTATAGTCAAAAATAGATCTATCTATCAATCAATCACATATTTAGAGTCTTAGATGCCTTAACATAATATTCTTGTGTTACATTTTCTGTTTTTTGAGGGGGGTATAATTTATACACAAGTTAAATTGGGAAGTTGGAAACTTCTTCAGTGTTCATGTAATGTTTAATTTAAATTATTTCCAACCACAGCCCAAGTCTCATGCTGCTATGGACAATCTGTGTTTCTTGGTATATGTCCCAACATTTTATTTAACAAAATAGAAATAGAAGAACAAATATAAAAGCGCCAAATGTGAAGTATAGCTAGAAGGCTTTGACAGACATAACAGCAAGGCTACTTCATCTTTACAGCATTTGATTCAGGCACATTGCATCTCAAAAGTTTTCATTTTTGAGCATTTAATTCCATAATTTACAGAACAATTCAATACAACATAAAAGGAGAAATGTGTCGTCAAATCCTCCTGAACATCAATCCAACAGTCTGAAGTGACATCAGCTCTAGCAAATTCAGTCTTGATTTGATTCCGATTATTGCAGAACCTCCTTTTGACTCCTCCTACCAACTTCCTCCTTTAGTCACATTCAGGGATATTGTTACAGCTTGGAAAAGTGATTACTGATCACTTAAAATGTTGAGATCTTCAGGACACGCATTTGTAAATGAAAGGAACCACAAAAAGCTAAAACTGCCCTTCATTTAGAGGTTAAACTGGAGACATTAAACATTAGGGAAAAGGCTGTCTGAAATAATAAAAACAATTTGACGATAGTATAGTTTTCTTTTCCATTCTTTCCCTCAGTCTCAACCAATTAGAAGGAGCAGAACTGTCTTTACATGGCCAAACCGGGAGAAACCAATATATTTTTATCAATTTATATAAATATGTCATGACGATTTCTTCTTAGACTTTTGGCTAAGATCAAGTGAAATACGTCATGGTTCATCTTTGCCCGTACGTAAGGCGCAAGGGGAATAGAGGATCATCTGACTCGACACTTTCACATAGTTTAAAAAACAACTTTAGTGACTCTGACTACGTAACTCATTTTTCAGTAGATCCACCAAAGCAGAGCATAATTAAGCATTAAAGTAGCTCGTTAACCCTTTTAGGTCTCTGGAGAACCATTTGTTATTTAAAGGGAGAGATGAAGTTTTTGTTCTATATTCAGCTACATCTAAATGAAAAGCCATGACAAAGAAAACACTCAGGGACTGAATAACTAGTTATAGTAGGGAATTGTGAAAGCCAACTTTTCCTTCCCTTTAAAGGATGACTTGGTGGGGCTGGGGATTTAGCTCAGCGGTTAGAGTGCTTGCCTGGCAAGCCCAAGGCCCTGAGTTCGATCCCCGGCACCAAAAAAAAAAAAAAAAAAAAAAAAGGATGACTTGGTTTATCTTCCACTATCTTTACAGAGATCCCAAGAAACAAAAGATAACTGCTCATGCTTTATTGAAAGGTGCAATCCCAGAGAAGCAAGAGTGAGCAGAAATTGTAAAGGAGGCAGGGAAGGCAAAGAACAAATCCAAGTTGTTCAAGGTGGACCACCATGACCAGAACTGATCATGTAGAATGTCGCCATAAGGGCTCCGTGGAGCATGGCGTCTTGGAAGAATCTACTGTGGAGACACTGGCACTTATCTGTTAGTTCTTTCCTTCTTTCTGTATTTTATTGACCTGTATCAAAGGAATTACTCCCTGGGAACTTTTAGACTGTGTTATGTGGACCTTGGGGAAGGTTTCTGGGAAAGCGAGGTTCTCCCCTTGTCAATCGGTGACGTGCATGGAATTTTCTTTGGCTTTACCACCAAAGGATCAGCCTGTGTCTTTGTTAAGGGCAACTTCCAGCAGAAAGAGAAGGTGCAGAGGTCACAGTTGGGAAATAGCAGCTGGAGGTGGAATGCAGGATTTAGTGGGTGCTCAAATCTGTTCAGGCACTAGTACCTCTGAAAAATGAGTATGTATGAATGTATATATGTGTTTGTGCAAGCGATACACTCCAGGATATATATGGATATGATTCCTCAGCAAAGGCCCATAGTCTGGGGTTATGAGCAAATGTAAATGTTGGGGGCAGGTTGTCATTGTAAAAGAGATTGTTACAGAGCCTAAAAGAGAAACCCAAATCATGTCAAAACTGAGAATCCTTTACATGTTTCGATGGCAGCAAAGGAGATTTTCTGGTAGCAATGGGTTGGCATAAACCGAGGAGCAGGGCTGACAGATGGTCGTTGTACTGAGATGAGATCTTTGAGCAGAGGTGGTTGGGAGGGTGACTTGTGCCAGTAGCTTGGAGAAACGAAGCCAATGGAGGGTGCGAGCAAGCACTGGGGGAGTTTCTACATCCCAAGGTGTGAGAGGACAGCAGTGCAGGCCATATTCCCACTCCGTCTGTTTTCTTTTCATTTCTGCTGGTTGGTTTCTCAAATTGGCATCTATTCTTACTTGCTTTATCTGTATAAATTTAAGTCTCCTTAAAACTTTAAAGAGATGAAAGAGCTTCTGATGGCCCATTAATCAGTAAAAACAAAGGCACAATTAGGGTCAATACACTCAGGTGCCAAGGTATGGGAACAGAGGGAAGAGCAAATAATCGGCACGATTCGACTAGAAGGCTATTGCTAATTGGCCAAATCAGCAGTTTTACCTATTTCATCTGTGTGGCTTATTTTCATGTCAACATGCGTGAAGCCAGCGATGTTATTTGGAAACACTATTGTGCATGGAGAAACCCTTTATATTCACAGTATTTTTTAAAGTATGAATTTGGAAAATTTCCCAGAATTTACATCTGGCTGTCTCTTTTCCGCTTTGGAGGATAAGATCAATCCATGGATGGTGATATTAAGTTTAGTCCACTGGAGAGCAAACAGTCTTCTTTTATGTATTTTTGAATTAACTCTTCAGGAGCGCTCTGTATTTTCAGCATGCATTAAATAATGGTTTGTAGGCAAACCATCATTACCTAAAATGCTTATTAATTGTTCATTTACAATATGTTGAGAATCTATTTTACCCTGCTGGATTACAGGCCTGCTTATGGAAGATAATTTAGAATATAGTTTTGCTCCAGTAAATGTAGTGGACCCCATTAAGTTAAAAAAAAAATGAGAGTTTTTTTTTTAACTTAGTCTCATATTAAAATGTTTTGATGAAAAATATTTTGGGGGGATTGATTCGTATTGCTGTGAAAATAGTTTACCAAAGCAAGAAATGTATTCTTTGTGGATGAACATGGAGACATTGTTGTCAACGGTTTTGCTTCCATCACTGCAAGATGTAGTAGAGTTCGGAAGTGAAGTGTTGGATAATGTGAGTGAACCTCCATTTTTCAAGAAAACTTTTCAAGCGTCCTGACAATTACAAAATTACCGATGCTACCTTTGACCATTAACTATCATCTGTCCATTCGACTTCGTTAAGAAACACCCGTGGGATTAGTGACGCACACTTCTGGGTGAGTCTGGGTGGGTCATGGATGTTCTTCTTCACCACTGTGTCTTTGCTCTGCTCCCCAGACACTGTGAGGTGAATATCCTTGTTCCACCACATCTTCCTACCGTATTTCTCCCTTGTAGTCCTCCACCATAGACTAGAACTGTGAACCCCATTAAACCTCTGATCCTTTAAGTTGTGGGTGTCAGATATTGTGTCTCAATGACAGGAAAGCTGACTAATATACCACAATTTTGAATTTCTAAGAATATGTTCAGATTCATTTTGGAGAATTTGACAAAACGACAGGAGTCCATAGGATGCATGGTGAAGCTCAGAAGTGCTCTTCTGTCTCTCTGCCCATTCGAACCTGCTTCAGATGCTCCTGTGTGTGTAGATCTTCTCTGCCCTTTGGATGAAGTATTTGGCAGGTTTCATGACTTATTCAGTAACTCTCAGAAAACAAAAACCTTCTAGTGCCTTTATACATAAAACAAACTCTAGTTTCAAATCCTCGTAATGGCAAAACTTTACACTGTGTACCAGATGAAGGATTCTCCCCTCCCCCAGCCTGGGCTGCTCTGACTGGAAGCCTTCGGGGCAGGCAAGCATGGAGCATGGCTTTCTTCTTATATTTCATTTCTTCTTCTCTGCCTCCCCTGTTTGGCTGCCTCTGGTTCTTCCGAGATTGACAAGGGGTGTGAAGAGGGGAGAGAGACAGGCAATAACATAGCCTGGATCCGGGTTCTCTGGTTTTGTTAGTTGTTCAAGGCTGACTGTTTTTCGAAGGGGCACTTTTATGAGTCTCTGAAACTCATCCTATTAAGTTCATTTAAGTAAACTTCCTGTGTCACACACAATGTATTCTCTGCCCTCCAGTTGGCTATTTTATTTTTCGCTCAGTCTTAAGACACCTTCACACCTGAGAGTCATATCACACTTTCATGCAGTTTTCTTGGGCAAGATTTAGCATGGCTCCAGATTTTTTCTCCTGCACAGCCAACTTTGGTCACAAGAAACACATCTTCCAGCCTCTATGCTCATGCTTGTCCCTATAATTCACTTCATAAAGCTTTCCTTTTCGGCTGCCATCGGCCACTTCAGCCGTTTTCTCTCTTGTACATTCTTTTTCTGTGTGATTCAGTCTCCAATTCTCTGTGTCCCTAACCTCAGGGGAGACGAGTCCCGCATCTCGCATCTGACTGGAGGCCGAGAAAGCAGCTTTCTTTCTTTACTCTGGGCAGTGGGAGGGAAGTACTATAGCTCTTCCCAGAGACATTCTACTTAATGATTTCTTCAGTCTCTGACTTTTTAAAGCTTCAGTAGGTTTTGGGTTAAAAGTCACAAAACTGGCTTTAGCTATCTGTTTTTGCATGTCAGGCAGAGAGCGTACGTTACTTTACTTTGAAATGGGGACACCTTCTATCAGAGTTCTCTATGTTTTAGGCTTCATACCACAAGCTAAGTTAGAAGTGGTGTATTTTTAAGATTCTGGTAGATAAAGTACACCCAAGCTTAGAAATTTATGGTCATATTCACATTTTTGACTCATTGTATATGAAGTTAGTAAAAACTGTGTTACAAAAAGTATTAAAATCCATTAACAGAGGAGAAATCAGTGTCCTAGGACTATTTGTGGATCTTATTCTATAAACAATTTAGGTCACATAAGTAAAGCATTACCTAATACATGATGGCTACATAAAAACTGGCTTGAAAACTAATTACAGTTATCCTTGTGATCAACAAATACATACAGAATTCTAGTACAGAGCAAGTGCAATGCTAGACCGGGAAACAAGAATGAATAAGAGCCCTTATACATGTGGAGAGGGCAGGGCAGGGCTGGGCGGGACTGTAAATGTCCAGGCCGGGAATGCTGTAGAGTTGCATGTATGAGGCTGGAAACTAAAGAAAGGTTTGGCCTAGAGTTTAGAGATAGAGTAGGTGCATGATGCTTTTCAGGAGGAAAAACTAAAAGCAACAATGTAAATGCTTTTGCCTTTTTCTGAGAATGACCTATATATACAGAGTCCAAATGACAATCAGGTTGGAATTTGTAGTACTTTTTCCTTTAAAATAATCATGGGTAGTCTCTTGGGTCAGTTGGCAATAGTCTGTTCAGACCACAACACTATGGAGCACAGTAACAAAGAAGCTCCATGTAATTTCTTTGTAATTTTTGGAGTAAGAAACCTCATTTGTGTTCTAGTTTGCAGTTCTTAAAACCATCTCCTCTTGCCCTGGCTAAAAAAGTGGGGCCAGTCCTGGTTCATGGGAAAACAAGACAAAACAAAACCAAACCCAGAAAAACAATGAAAGGGCGGGTGTATTAAATCCATCTGGGACCGAGTAACTTGTTAAACCTCAACATTTGTATGACAGAAGGTATCTTTCTGGGTCAGTCTCTTCCCCGTTCTCATTGAGGAACTATAATGCCACCTGGAAGGAGCAGACAGCAGAGCTGGTCGGGGGAGCTGTGTGGGAGTGTGGACGTAGGGTGCTTGTCCCTGCATGTGGTCGTGGGGGTGCCGGGGGCCGGCCAGCTTAGGAACTCTTACGTTCTTTTGTCTTCTAAATCCCTGGGAGAATTTTTGGATCTAAAGGATTTTCTCCACAGATGCACATAGACAGTTTTGCATAAACTTTCACAGGGTTTCTGGACCTCTAGAAGCCCATCTATGGACCTCCTTTTTTATATTGTAAAAATAAAACATTCAATATGTTCTCATAGAAGAAAGCTTATATAACTGCATTCAAGGGAAAAGTACACGAGGAGCGTAAAGGACAAAAATTTAAATATATATGTGTCTCAGACATACAGACAAAAGCATGGAAAACTAGGAGTGGCTCTTAGAGAATGGGCTAGAGAGAAAAGATGGAACTACATACAGCGCACAAATCTGAAAGAAGTACTGTGGAAAAAATAGACCCACTTTTAAATGAAGGGAGCAAAATGAATGAAACCAACTTCTGACTCCTTTTGTCTCTAACGAGAAACATAAAAAGAATTTGGTCAGCTAGGAGGTACTGGAGAAGTCATAATAGTTATTTCCAGGGTGAGTAAAGAATAATTTGAAAAAAAACTTTAATAATTCCAAATTAATAGGTCTGAATAGTAGTTTAATAATTGTCCATTATTCTTACAAAAGACTAATAATCATGTTGATAAATATATACATACCATGTTTATGTTTTCCAAGAGCTGAATTTATCAATTGAAAGCTTCCTTATAGAAAATGCCATCAGATACAATTATCATTGATAGTAAAATTCTCTAAACCCTGGCAGTATGATTGGAACAAAGAGATAATTGATTAAAAAAAATCACTTTGAAGATTAGCAGATCTGCTTAGCCTTCCGTATCACCTATATCAAATTAATGCAGGTATTTGACACTACCCTTTGTACTATGTAGTCCTAATAAAGAAGGAAAACATTAACTGGCACAGGAAATCAGCTACTGAAAGATTACTACCTACATACGGATTTATGGGAGACATGGATTTGTTCAGAAGGAACATTTAAATGTGATAAACGTGGAAAAGAAACATAACTAAGTATATCTGGCATTTGTGGAAGATAATTTCAATACACTAAAACAGATATTAAAATATGTATAATATTGAAAGGCAGAGTGATGCTGAGGGTTAATTTGATAGGCATTTATGGTGCAACTAATTCATCAGAATCTGAATATTTTGAGGATATCTTTACAAATTAAACATGGAGGAGTTATCGGGAGGGGAAATGGTAGTGGTTTTTACTCAATACAATGCCCAAGTACAGATACTACAGTCCACCGGAAAGTACACGGTGAAGGGCATAATGACAGGACTGATATTTAATAGGGATAAATCTGATAGTATATCTGCTAGCTTTCATTATTTTGCCTGTGAATTGGACAGAATAAACAAATGTGTTCCTAGTCTGTTGTAAGCTGAAAAATCTACTCACAATCTGAAAATTCCTAAATACCAGAGTTTAATGTTTAAAGCAACATATCCTGATAATTTTAAAACAAGATGAGATAGATTATAAATGTTTATTTCTAATGCCAACTGTCCAAACCCAGACTAGAAACACCTGCCAAGTGATTTTCATTCTACTCTTTACTGCTATTTTTTAATGTTTTAGTTTTTTTCTAAACACACCGTGATAGTTGTGTTGAATAGCAATAAGAAAACTCTTGATATAATAATGAGGAAGACTGGACTTTTTGAAATAGCTGTACACATGGAATTAATCATTTTTTTGTGTTCAAATATTATGACTGGGGAATTCCATATAGTAATTTTTTCCCTAAACATTCTAAAATGTTTTCACAATTCTTTCCATGGTTGTGACAATAAATAAAATTTATCAAATTGACCTTGAAAATATATATCTAGTAAACAAATTATTATATCTCATAGTATTTGACAAATTGAAGTTTTAAGTATAGCTGTCAATTAAAAATGCTGACTATAGTGTTTGGTAATTTGTATTTAATAGAAAATGCTTACCACATTAGATAACAATTGAAGATATTGGTTCTTAAAAATCTTTACATGTTCATTTTTTTTAAAGTTTAAAAACATGCAATTTTAATTAATTAAGCTGTCTCAATTTTTTCTTAAGCAGAATGATTTTCTCAAGAACCTGTGAAATAGCTCTAATCCATGTAACAGATCCATTCAGTTGAAGTTGAAAATACTACTTGTCAAATATGAAAAAGTGAAATTGGTCCAATACAGCCTAATTAGTAAACATTTTTTTTTCCCTTTTTTGGCTTCTGGTATAATGAAATACAGAATTAGAACAAAACTGTACAAAATCCAGAAAAAGCACAAAGCACAATGTCCTTCGAAGGGAGCCTGAAGCCCGGATTGCCCGCTGCGCGGCAACGCTGTCTCTTCTTTCTCGCTGCTGTTCCGTCCCGTCTTTCTTCCCATGGAGCCTTAAAATAGTGTTTTTGTGGAGGCAAATGTAAGTTGCAGAGACAGTGAAAATGCATTAATAGATGATACTGCAATCCAGTCTCAGACTGACTGATGGCGGCGGCTCCTCCTGAGCCTCAGGCCGACTTGTTGCTGTTTCCTGATTCTTCAGTGATTAAAACAGGAACTCTGACACCCCTTGCCGTTAAGCGTTTACAAAGTCTCCTGCAGATATTCATGATATCTGTTGTGAACACCGCTCAAACAAAGAACCTTCTTCTTCCTATAACTATGAACGTGTGTTTTCTTTCTTATAGAGCGGAGAAAGATCTTTTAACAAGATTTTAAAAACCCTTCATGGTGTTATTTTTCTGCTTCGGGAGTAAGTGCAGGTGGTTGGTTCACTGGGAACCTTCAGCTGAAACTTGGTACCGGATTCACCCTGGCGAGTCTGCGAACCTTCCTCCTGCCTTTGGTCTCCTGAAGCCTTCCATTTGGGGAACCAAATATGCTCTAACTGATGCTCGGAGTCACCCTGGCGGCTTCATCGTCTCCTCGGTGCCAGCCACACTTGTGCCTCGCCTGCGATGGGGACAAAATGGAGGCGCCTCATGTGAGGCTGAGAAGTGGAAAAAGAAAAGGAAAATTTTTTCACTCAGGTGAGCTGATTTCATACTCCTCCCGAGAGACTCACCAAAACACAAGAGATGTACGTAGAAATATGATAGTTGTTCGCTAGTCCAGAAAGAGAATCACAGAATGGAAATATAAAAAACTCAGAGTAAACAGTACAGGAAGCAAAGGATCCAAACTATCTTTGTTTAAAAGCAAGTATTGAGTGGAGTGTGGTGGCACACGCCTGTAATCCTAGCACTCAGGAGGCTGAGGCAGGAGGATTGCCATGAGCTCAAGGCCAGCCTGGGCTACATAGTGAGCTCAAAGCCAGCCTGCACTGCACGGTGAGACCTTGTCTCAAATAACCAGAAAAAAAAAAAGCAAATATAGTCCAGGAATGGCAAGAACAATTTAACCCATGAAAACAACATGTAAAATACCTTATGACATCATTTTCTATGTTCTGTGACCTTTTTAAGACACTCCATTTCTGTCTTGATATGGTACATGTCTGTGTCTCTCCATCCCTTGTCCCTTCTCTGTCTCTCTCTCTCTCTCTGACTCTCTCTGTTTCTGTCTGTCTCTCTCTCACACACACGCACACACACACACACACACACACACACACTCACACATCCTCTTTCTCTTATTTGGTAGATAAAGCAAGAAATGCAGGAGAAAATACAATGAAAATGAGGAAGGAAACTACTTAAAATTTTAACGGGGAAATCTTAAATAGGAAAACAAAAACATTTTTCTTTTTCTGGATTGAGACATATTTTGGTGCTGAGGAAAACATTTTACTTCTTACCTTGGCATTTCGCCCTGTTAATACAAAATAGCACCCCTTAGAGAACCCAGTTTCTCATTCAGAGTCCCATTAATCACTGAACAGGAGCCTTGTTTGGAGTCTGTGGATGCAATTGCTGATATTCCTAATTTTACACAGAGAAAGACGAGACAGAAAAAGAAACTATGGAAGTCTGTGGTTCTGGTCAAACAGCGGTTAAATAATTATGTCAGGGTTAGAGTAGAGTTTAGGGTGCTCATATGATCAAATCTGAGCTGTCAGTCAAATGTTTATTTTATAAGAGAACAACCTAAAATATTTGTACTTACCCAGATGTAGGCTCTGCTCTTTGCACTACCAAAAGGCCAGCGTTATTCTGTCAACAGGATATTTGAAAACACATGGGATCAGTTGCAACACTAAGTTATGTTTAAAGCCTAATTGATATCTCTGGTAATGTTAAAGATAACAAATAGAGTTTAAAAAAGGTTATATTTCAGGGATTTTTGTTCCAGTTGAAATACCAGAAGGAGGTAAATTCTTTTCTTGTATGATATTATGATTTAAATCTTACAAGTTAAGGGGTGTGTGTGTGTGTGTGTGTGTGTGTGTGTGTGTGTGCGCGTGGGTGTGTGTGTCTTTTTGTGTAGGAACCAGAACAGTTTCCCTGCCAAGTCTGACCTTTCTCTTTCCCTTTACTGCTTGGGAAGGGATGGGAGAAGACACAAGAAAACTAAGACAAAAGAAGGATTTGTAAAGATGAGGGGAAAGGGACCAGAAAGAAAACAGAGTCTGGGTGAAGAGGAGAAGCAAGGGAGTGGATTTAAGACTGCTGATACCTCTCCAACCTCCTTCTCGCCACCCACCACCAGCCACATCAAATAATACTGGACTGGAAGAGGTAGGAAAAAAAAATCAGATACCAAAACCCCAAACCCAGAAAGGTCACAGAATGTCGTGTGGCTTATCTGTATTAGGAATAACCTGAATTTTGGTTCCTGAACAAGTCAGAAAAGCTCCTGTAACCCACAATTCTTTACATAAAATTCCCTGGCAGTTGCCACTGCAAATCTTCTAGTCTTTTCCTCTCTCTGAGAAATAATACTATAAATGCAACTGCTGTCAATCATGGAAGGCTGCTTCAAGGTTATGCCAGGTCAGATCTGGAAACCCAAGGATCTGTGAGTGAGGTGTTGATGGCAGGGTGGGTGGCGAATGTGAATGGAGAGAGCTTGAAATTTACAAGCTGCTGTCACAGGAAGATCAGGGCTAAAAGGAGGCATAAGTTTGAAAGAGAAAAGCAGAATGAAGGAAGATCAGGAACTACAGCACAAAAATGTGTTGTGGTTTTATTATAGAAAGGTTCATGAATTTAAAGACACACAACTAAAAAAAGGTTTGAATTTACAGTACACGTAATTGGTCCTTGTAACATGACCAAATAATATTCCACCTCCTATAGAATGTCTTGGTTATCTCTGGCAAGCTGCCTGTTTCTCAAGTCATCTCTGTTTTCTCAGACTTGACCAGTTTCTGGTCCATCTTAACTATTTTCCACTTTTCCATTTGCAGTAAGTTTCATGTGCATCTCAACAGATTGTACCTTATAATAAAGATGGTAGTTAAGTCAGGCAAAATATATGTCTCTGACAGGAAAAAAATGAACTAAGGAACAAATAAAAGTAGGAAAAGAAGAGACAAGTTTAGCCATGTTTTTCCAGTTTTCTGGGCTCCCTGCATGTACCTTTTCCCAAATCCGCTAGGAAGGCTGTGTGTGCTTATGAGCCACCGTAGAAGATTGAGCCTGATTTTCTGACAACTCATTTCCATATTTTCATCCCATTTTGAGAAATAGATAAATTTATACTGCATGTTGTCAATATACCTGAATAAATGATTGCTCTGCTTGATGAATTTACAAAATACAAATACTAATATTTTTCAAAGAATGAAAATATTTCTAATAATTAAAGAGTATTTATCATTGCTCTTTCACCATGGAACAGTCACTGGGTTATTCAGTGGCAGCTGAAAATGGGTCTGTATATTGAGGCAATGTGATATTCCTATTTTTAGTGTAGCATATACCTCAATAGAATGTCTTCATGTTTGGTAACTGAACGGCAGAAGTGCCAACCAGACCCTTTCACATCCAACTACTACGGTCCCTCCATTTTTAGAAAAAAATGGAAGTATTAAAGATTTAATTTGCATACCTACATCTAATAAGTTACCCTTCAGGACTAAAACAAGTAATATTGATAATACAATGGAAAAAACACTAAAGTCTACATGAACCAACATTGATATTTTTCTTTAGTTTCATAACATTATACTTAGTCTATATGAAATACACAGAAATCATTTCTATCAAGCTTTTGAAATTGAATGGTATGGTGAAAATACAAAGTTCAGAACTGATTTATGAATGTTAGTGAGAATGTAGAAGACTAAAAGGTGTTAGTGAGAATGTAGAAGGCTATTAACAAAGGTGTGTGTATCATCAACTAAAAATCAGGAAGTGTCATCCCAGAGCCAAACACCCTCTTAAATTTGCCCACAAAATTCATAAAATATTTAATTAATTATTGAAAAATTGCTAAGTTTTAATGAAATATTTTAAGCTTATGTGAGGTGTGATCAAAAACTGTGGTGCATGTTTAAATTAAAAAAAAATTGCAATAAAAGACATTGCCATCTATCTCCCTCAAAATACCCTCCCTCTCTCTTCAAAAATATCTCTCCCATTGTTCTTGCCACTTTCTTAATATCTCTTTTTTTAGTTAGTTTTTACCAAGAACATGTATTGGTACACTGTATACGTAATGATCATATTCAACATGGTTATTTTGTACCTGTACATGATATATCTTGGTTTCTCCCCCTCTTTCCCACCCTTCCCTTCCGTTCCCCATCCTTCCCTATTTGCAGCAGGTTTATTTACATTTTTTCACTTTCTCCTTTCTTTTCTTCTTCTTTTTTTTTATTTGCCACTTTCATAAGCAGTTCTGGAGGCCCACTTTCATGTCTTTAGTTTCTCTGTTGTGGCTGCCTCAATATTCTGAATTAATTTGAAACACTCGCTGTTTGTGGTTTTGACTTTGGAGAAGAACCAGAAGTCACTCGATGTCCTATCTGGTGAATGAGGTAGATGAATACACACTAATATTTTTATGGGCCAGCTTTTCTGTCAGACAGCATGCAGCAGCAACATTCATCATATTTTTGATCACATCTCATAAACACACTCATGAAAGAGGATTTCCAGAACTGCTTCAGAAAGTGGCAAGAAAAATGGGGTGAGTGTGTTTGAGTGAGAAGGGGGACTCATGGCAATGTGTCTTTTAGTGTGACAAATTTTAAACATTTAAACATTCACTGTAGTTTTTGATCGCCCCTTGCATATTCTGTGAATTATGAGAATGAGGATTGTTTTTTCCTTACTGGAGTGGGGGGAAATTATAGCCCAATATGATGGTTCCCACAAAACATCTCAGGCCTTTTCCCTGGTTTCTTCGACCAAACATTCTGGCACTTTTTCTGTTGCTTTTCTGATGGCGTCCCATCAGCATCACTCGCGGGTTCCCCCCTTTCTATGGCCTTTAAAATGTGGTGCTGCTGGGTTCTGCTTTAGGTCTTCTGATTTTTTTCTTGCTGCATCCACTTTCCTTGGGCGCATTTCCCCACAACCTTGACTCGAAGATCAGTAATTCTCAAGTGAACGCTCTCCAGCGAGACTGTCGCTCCTGATGGTCAGACCTGAAGGTCTGTGGGACCATTCATTCCGCTTGCATCTTCTGTGGCTGCTCAGAGTCAGCACACCGCCAGCAAAGCCAGGAGCTCCGGTCCCTCCATTCCACCCCTTCTTCTGGGTTCACTTTTGTGGAAGCATGTTATCCATCCCACAGCCCAGAGACAGAGCAGACTGGTCCCAGCTGTGCGGGCTCTCTCACGGCCCACAGCGACTTCACCACGGACTTCCTCCTGCTCTCCCTCTTAGAACATCTCTGCGTTTGGTGCTCCGTTTAGCATCACCCTTCATTTGGGCTATCGTCCTTGCTTTCCCGGCTCAGTGCAAGTCTTTTCTAGCGGATCTTCTTGCTTCCTCTGGTTCATTTTTCATTGTCACCCGGGCCTTATTTCCCTGTTGAAGCTTGTCTCGATGCCTTTGGGTTAAGTCTGGTATCCTCAGTGCGATTTACCAGGTCCTTCAGGATTTGAGCCCCAACTGCTTCCCCCATCTACTCTGTCTTCCTTATTGTATTTGTGCTCTTTAATAAGCCTCCAGAACTTTCTAATTTCAAGTCCTCAAGTGGAATACACCTTTCCTCCTCTCTCTCTTCCCCCAAGTCTTTTTGCTTGTGAATCCCTTTTCTCACCTACCAGGGGAGGCTATTTGGTGTTGTAGCTACATGCATGGACTGCTTGAACTGGAAGCCTGGCTTAACATTTCCTCCTCCGTAATCTTCCTGGGGCCTTGGAGATGGGAGTGGTGGTGATGATGGTGATGGCGAAGGAGATAATGTTAGGACAAATACTTATTTTCAGGGTTATGAATATTTAATGAGCGGGAGCTAGTAATCACCCAATAAATATTAGTGGCTGTGGAGATTATTTCTCAACTAATCATGTATCACTTTCTGGAAATCCTTCTCTGAGCCCCTGCATCTGCTTCCTGTTTATGGTTTTCCATAGCACCCTGCTTGTGTACCTGTGGTCATGGGTATCATACTGCATGGCAACTGACTCTATGGTAACCATCTCTTCCTTGACTATTAGAAATTTCTTGAGATCAGGGTTTTATTTTGCTCATTCTTACTCTCTCAGCATCTTGTATTTGGCTCATAATAAATATTTAATAAATATTTCTTAAGAGAATTCAGATCATTGTAATTAATCACCATGGGCAGTTCCATTTTTACACAAAATATCTTTGCTCTATAAGTGCTGAGATCTCAAGGAAAAGATGAGCTATAATGACTCTGTATTTACATATTCTGTCATGACAATGTATTTTAAGAAAATATTTATATTTAGCTGGGTGTTTGGTTGAACTGAGAAGATATACAGTTGAGCTTCTCTCCTGTAAACAACAACAACAAAAAAAACAATAAGGAGACAATTATAAATAGCTTCCTTAGTATAATTAAAGTCAGCCTGGGGTAACTGGCATATGATCAGTACTCCACGTGTTTTGGACCCTCTACGGGACTTAATAGAGAAAGGGAAAATGAAAAAGAGCGCACATTTCCTAAAATGTGAGAGAAGCCTAACGTCCTTGGGCTTAAACAGGGGCAAGAATGTGGTTTTGAGGAAGGAGGAAAAGGCTCACCTACTTAAAATCAGATTCCCCTTGTTTCTGTCTTGCTCTTTTTGAGACCAATCTGGGGGCTCTGTCATTCTATCAATCTTTATTTCTCTTTCCATTTGTCTTCCTTCCATTTGTCTCCTCCTCCTCCAGCCGATGTCAGTCAGAGTCCTTCTCCTAAATTTTAGAACCTATTGGTTGGAAAGTGATTGTTGTAAAATAATTTCTATTGTGGATCTGCTTTAAACATGTAGAATAAAAATATTCCTGGAAACAGTATTTTAAAATCATTCATTCTTTTTATTTTCCCCTGTTCCATTCCAAATCAGAATGGAAAGTACATATCTAGGAACAAAGAAAATTAGTTTTGTACAAAATTGAGCAAATTTTTTTCTATTAAATGACATAATAGTAAGATAAATTTGTACCATTAGTGGAAGGGCCAAAGGACGAGGCATTTTGAAGGTATAATTCCTATTCTTGTTGTTAATCATCTTTATTATTTTCTGTAAAATGGACCCTAATAATCACAAGGGGCCTGTATTTTATGAAGGAGGGAAATATATCAAAATTGGTTAGTTGCAATCATATAAATTACTAGTAAATTTAGGAACAATGAAAAGATAGGTAATGTACTATGCAGAAATACACAAAAGAGAGAAGAAAACTCTGCAAAATATCTGTGATCTTGTGACCACAGGTCAGATGCAAGTCAAGTGACCGAGTGGAGAAATGAATTGCCATCTCTTACATATTCTTTCTCTTTTTACTGTTTCATTATGTAAAGTTTCAAATACAGTGAAAAGCTGAGAAGATAGTGTAAAGTGCCTCCGGCAGCTATCACTCAGCCTCTACGGTGAGATACATGCATATATGACTGGTCATGATCTTGGCAAGAAAGAGATGACATTCTGAAGGTGTGGACAGTGTCCCCAGACTCGACTTGGGACAGGTAAGGGCCTTGAGCTCAAAACAATGAAAACCGCTGCCATACCCGGGCTCAAAGGCACAAGAGGAGGCAGCAGCTACTGCAACCCAGAAGAGGCTCTCTGTCTGGACCAGAGACCATCAGTAAAAAGATCTCTTCAAGTCTGACCACCTGGCAGGGAGAGATTCTGACGCATGCTACAACATGGATGAAACTGGAGACTGCTATGCTGAGTGAAATAAGCCAATCTCAAAGAGACAACCCTCTACAGCTCTTCTTACATTAGGTATCCACAGTAGTCAAATTCATAGTGACAGAAAGCAGAAGGGTGGTGCCTGGGCCTGGGAGAGGGGAGTGGGGTTTCTAAACAGCTATCAAGCAAGCCTGTGATCCTAGAACTAGGGGAGACTGAGGGAAGAGGATTGCAGGTTGGGGCCCAGACAGGGCAACTTAGTAGCTTAGTAAGATCTTGTCTAAAAAGTGGGCTGGGGGTGTAGCTCATTGTGAAGGCCTGAGGTTCACCTGTACTGAAAAAGAAAGAAACAAACATAACACAACAAAGCAAAAAGGGCTACAGATGCTCAGTTTTGCAAGATGAAGAGTTCTGGAAATTAGTTGCACAATGTGAATGTATTTAACCCTACTGAACTTTACACCTCAAAACGGTTAATAGAGTGTTTTGGGCTGAATTATGTTCTTCCAACTTCCATGTGCTATAATCCAGCATCTGAGAACGTCGTGGCATTTGGAGACAGGGCGTGTAAAGAGCTGATTAAATTAAAATGAGGTTGTTAGTTTGGGGCCTATCCAATCTGATGGGTGCCTTTTCAAGAAGAGGAAATCTGGACACACAAGGAAGCACAAAAAGAAAAGACCTGTGAGCATACATTGAGAAGGTTGCTGCCAACAATCTAAAGACACACTCTGTGGTAGCAACCAAACCCACCGGTGCCTCCATCTTAGACTTCTGAGTTCCGGAACTGTGAGAAAACGGATTTATTTTTGAGGCTAACCAGTCTGCATTATGTGTTATAATAGTCCTTGCAAACTAATACAGAGGTCCAATTTCGTTATGTGTACTTAACCATAATTTAAACAGCTATGTGGGAAGCAACGATCTACCCGGTTTTATCTTGGGAGAAAGTCTAAGAAATTTGTGAAGCAACGAATGATGAAATAGTGAAGAAGGAAATTGTATTCTGCCTAAAACATTTTGACCAGAGCCGTGTGTTCAGACATGTTGAGTACTAAAGAGCTGTAGTGTGGGTTTCTGGCTGAAGTTAATGTAGATAATAAGGTAAATGTTTGTGCGCTTTATTTGCCACATTTAATGCGGTCATGCTTGGAAACTCTTGAAGGGGCAACATGGGTTCTTGAAACTTATCCAATGGTACAAGTACCAAATAACCATGACAATTATTAAATTCATTAATAAATGTTTATTGCTTAATGTAGCATCAAGTGGATAGATATTGATCATGTAACTAAATATCCTTTTTCCTATTTTACTGATGAGGACATTAAATTTCAAAGATATTAAGTTGCTTAAATTCCTGTATCTCACAACATGCAATTCATATATAACTGAGCTTTAAGCAGGGAAAAAACATATAGAGTTTAAAAAATTATAATAATATATTTTATTTAACCCAATATATCCAAGATAACATTTCAACTGTAGTCAATGTAAAAAACATTAATGAGGTATTTTATATTCCTTTTATTTTGGTATTAAGTCTTCAGAATTTGATATGTATTTTATATTTTCAGCATATCTCGGTTTTGACTAAAAGTATATGATTTAAAAGTCTAGCAGCTGTAGGAGCTGTAGGAGATGAGAGATGTCCAGCTATGGGTTTGAAGGTCATGTTTTGGAGACGTAAATCCCGAAAGTTGTATGCTGATGTGTTTGGAGGTGGGTCCAGGGCTGTAGTTAGGAGTGAATGGGATCATGAGGGTGAGGCGTCTCGATGCATTAGTGACTTTACAAGACTAGGAAGAGAGAGAGAATTGAGCTGGCGCAATTGTTCTCTCTCACCAAATGATGCCCTCTGCCAGTATGAAGTATCAAGAAGCTGCCCAGCACACGCCTGTACCATGACTCCCCAGCCTCCAAAATCATAAGCCAAATTCAATCCTATTCTTTATAAACCATACAGCCCCAGGTATGCAGTTATGCAGTAGAAAACAGGTGAAGATGAGCATGCTGAACTAAGAAGAAATTACTTTCTGTACTTCTGTATGTACACTGCAAGTCTTTCTATTCATGCTGAAAGTGGGAACTGGAGAAAACCATAAAACCTTGACAGAAGTATTTGTGGGTTCTTGAAACTTATTCAACAGTACAAGTACCAAATAACCAATCTTGTGTTAGGTTTTTGAGTTTGTTCACAAACCTTTAAATGAACTTTATTGAAGTGTAATTGATATGGTAAATATACATCTCTCTCTCTCTCTCTATCTATCTATCTATCTGTGTCTGTCTATCTATCTATCTATCTATCTATCTATCTATCTATCTATCTATCTATCTATTGTACTGGGGATTGAACTCAGGGCCTTCACAGTGAACTACATCCCTAGTTCTTAAAGAAATTTTTTTTTTTTCAAATTTTGAGACAGGGTCTGCTATGTTGCTAAGTTTCCCAGGCTGGGCTTGAATTTGTGATCCTTCTGCCTCAGCCTCCAAAAATGCTGGCATTACAGGTTTTTACCACCATATGTGGCCAATGTACCTATTTTAAATGTAAAATTAGTTGGGCATAGTGGGGTGTGCCTGTGATTCCAGCACTCGAGAGGCTGAGGCAGGAGGATGGTCATGAATTTAAAGCCAGCCTGGGCTGCATAGTGAGTTCATACTGAGACCTTGTCTCAAAATAACAGCAAAAAGATAGAATTAGATGAGTTTTGACAAAGAGATATATAATATATATATGTATTTCACCACCAAGATTAAAATACAGAACTTTTTCATCACTTCTTATTAATCAAGAGTCTTCAGAAAAGTAGAACTGATGGAATATATATTTATATAGTAAGGAACTGACTCACACATGGAGGCCGAGAAGGCTCGAGGCCTATAGTTGGTAGAAAACATGGCATAAGTTCTAGTCTACAGGTGGGCTGCAAAAACCTGTGTTCCAGGAAAAATAGCCAGAAAGGCAGAATTCTCCGCTAGTCAGCCTTTCTATTCAACAATGTTTTACAAGCCTGGATTTCCATTGGATGGCACTCAGCAGTAGCATTCACTCTATTTTTGATCATGGCTTATAAAAACATAAAAGACATCCAAGGATAAGTACACTTGAATCAAGGAAGAGTATTCTGAGGGGGATTAATGGCAATGTATCTTTTACTGTAATGAATTTTAAAAATTTAAACACTCACTATATATTTTGATCATACTGAATAAGCTTCCTCCCCTTGGAATTTTTATAAATAAAACTATACAATATTGTTATGGTTTATATCTAGTCGTCCCCACAAATCCTCATGCACTCATAGGTGGGGCTTTTGGGAGGTGACTGGATCGTGGATCGTGGGGGCATGATCTAATCCACTGATGGCTGTCTTTTGAAGAGTTTTTAATTTTGGTAAAGTCTAACTTATTTTATTTTTCTTTCATGGTTACTGATTTTTGGGTTCATCGGAGGAATCATTGCTTTTCTCATATTAATGAAATCTTCCATTCTGTCTTAGAAATTTTGAAGCAGGTAGTTTATGACAGCCATTGTCTGCAGTAGGGTTATGTATTAAGGAAAGTTAAATACTGTAGAAAAAGTAATAGCCAAACCAGAATCATGGGTAATGGTTACATGATGAAGACAGTGATTTGCAAAACTGCAGTAACAAACATAGCAATTTCTAAAATTAGTGTATCAGCTCTGCAAGATGAAATTCCTAATCTGCCATTTAACATTATGGGCCATTTCCAGAGCTGTATTTGTGAGGCTCACACATGTGTATGACCAAATCAAAATGAGAATAGAAGCAAATCAAAACTCTAGTCAAGACAGAAATGACACGCATCTGACGGAGGCTGTGCTAATACTGGAGTGACAAAGAATAGTAAGAAGCAAATAGATACTACTTATTAGTTCAAAGCAACAACCTTTAACGCTCAAGGTAATCTTGGTAAGCTAAAACATTAGTCATTTGTTTTCCTAGTTAGAATCCTTCAGTGAGTTTTCTATTCCATGCTGGAAGTAGAGATAGATGAATCAAATGATATCAACCAACATTCTAGCACTTGAGCAACCTCCTGGTGTCGTCCTTCAGAAAGGCACAGAAAGGGCTAAATTGACTCCTAACATGGGATTTAGCATAGATAATTTTGAATGCAAGGGATAAATCATGGTATTTCTTTGCTATCTAGGGTTTTGATGAGATGAATAAAAGAAGAACCTCTTGTCCATTTTGAAACTAAACTTGAACTGAACATTTCTTTACCTTGTGAAATGTTCAGTTAAGTGCTTTTGCACTTTAATTTTCCAGCCTGGACCAAGACCAGAAATGCCAAAATGATATGAGAAAGGCTGTTCTTACTGTTTTTCTGGCTGGGATTGGAAGAGAAAGTGCCAGCAATCTTGTGAGAAAGCCTGTTCTCTAAAGATCTGCAACCCAGTTTGCAGAATCAAGGGGTTTGGATAGTTCAGAGGAGTTTGGCTGAGCGTCCTGGTGTGCTCATCTGAATCACACCCTGCAGATAGCATTTGTCTTATCGAAGTCAACCACAGAATACTTTGTGTACTTCTTCAGACATCTTAACCATTATGTGTACCCATCCAGATAAACCGCTAAAGGCTAGCTGAACACTGCCAAATTGAAAGGTTTGACTGTGATCCCTACAACTAGGTTTCAGATTTCAACCTGACATAATGAAAATAGTAATCACGGTGATAATTTCCTAGGATGTTTATAGAATTGGCTTCAAACTGCATCAGAGTTTTAAAACTACAGATGACATTAGGCATAATTTAGTTTAACCCCTTATCTTATACTTTAGAAATTCAAGGTTCAGAGAGGTGAAGTTATTTGCTCAGTATTATGTATTAACTTAGTAGGCAAGCCCACCCTCAATTTGCTCCCCTTTTTCCTACAACGCACCATGAAATAGGCTGAGTGAGTGGTTTGTTCTTTAACATATGTGAACCTAAAGAGAAAAAACAAACACAGATCCAATATGGCTAAATGGTCATTGTATGGCCAATGCAAAGTAATTCTTCTGCTGTGTCCAGATAAAAGACCACCAGTTCAGCAGTCAGATCTAAAGTGCCAAAGGATATACTCAAGTCTGTTAAATCCCTCATTGCTATGTTTTTAAAGTATGATAAATATTCTGGTAACATTATATGTCAGAATTTTTTCTCTTGGTAGGCTTTGGAAACATTTTGCAAGGAAGGACATTATTGCTTTGCGCACTTGGATCAGGAACACACTCACATACATCTAGTCAGGAGTTGCAGGGAAATCAGCCCTGCTTCCTGACTGTCCTGTCCGGGATATGGGAAGGCCATGGCCATGGCGGCCTGGCTGAAGAGGGAAGAGGTGGGCCCACAGAGTGGATCAGGGTCAGTGTCCCGAGTGAAACTCCCGGCCCCTAGCGGGTGTGAGCAAGCTCAGCTCCAGGGAGCTTTTCAGTTCACTGCCTGCCTTCACGAAACGACGCAATGATGGCTCCATAGTTGTTGTGTGTAAAAACGGTTGATGTCTGCCTGCTCCCCAATCTACAAAATGGCGATGCCTCCCTGTTGTCAAAACCTTCTTTTCCCCACTTGTGGGATAGCTATTTCTTGTTTTTCTTTCTTTCCTATTCCTACAGCTACAGGCTTGTTTAAAATATATTTTGAACAGGCTCTGCTCATCTGGGTGATTTAATTAAAGTCTGTGATTTAAATCTAAGTAGCATTTGTAAATATAATTATTGATCTAATTTTCATCTGCAAAAAGATTGGTTTTGCTCCCTGTAATCTCCAAGTTCCCTCCATCTCCCACAAATGAGTCCGGGCTCTAAGTCATACACCTCTCCTATCTCTCAGCCAGCCAGCCACCCACCCACCCTGCACTTGAGACTGTACATAATTGTGTAACAACAATATTATGGGAACATGCCATGAAGAATGTAAATAGATTTCCAACATGACTGCATCATATCTTAACTAGAAAAAAATATTTCTATGTGCATAGCACATACACTGCAGAGTTTCTGTAATATTAAACACTAAAGTTATGATGAAATCTGTGCTAAAACAGACAGGAAGAACTTTGGCGACCACTGCAAGTGGAGCCTCAACTCTGCCAGGATCAAGTATTCTTTACTCCCTGGGCTAAATGCCTACCTGTTGGAGGAATGTGAAAGAACCTGTGCTAGTCACTGCTCTGGCAGTTTATTCCTAAAATATTTAAGTAATGATTTAATTCTTCACACTTATTGGTTTGGATGATATAGGCACGTTTTCAAAATACTGTGGAAAGGCATAATATTCATAAGATGACAGTAGTACAGTTGATTTTACCCATTTTATTTACTATTGTTGGTTTTACTTACCAGATGTCACAACGTAGGCAATTTCTATTAATGGGAGTATTGAACATTTTGAAACTGGGCTTTCAAATGAACCAGCTGGTTTGAAATGATATTTACATACACATGCATTCCATGTGATAACAAACCTCGTCCGAAGTACATATTTTTCACAATGTCTGATCTCACCTAATTCTCTACTCTTTAAATAGCTATCTGTTCTACAGTTGTTAAAACGAAACAGAACAAAACACAGAAGAATCCCTAAGCATTTGCTCTTACTACGAATTACAGAACAGTGTGTATTAGAAACTCATAAAGCTAAATACGAGCTCTTTGTTGGATCAACAAAGCAAAGATTCCTCAATAAAGTTGGGCATTTGTAAACCAGGACAGTGCACAGAAGACAGCAGGAGCAAAGATCCTCTGTGGGACCCACAGGTGGTTGCCACCTGGAAGCTGCCAGGCAGGACTGGAGGTGGGACATCCTCCCACCTCCATCCCCCTTCCCCGCTCCCAGTCCCTCTCGGCCCTCTCTTCTTCACACTGGGCTGCTTTTCCTATAGTCCTCCCTTCCTCCAGGCTCAGATATTTCTACCCTCTGTTTTCTTTCTTCCAGCCCCCAAACACCCATCCATCAGCAGATGGAGATTACTATTTAAGAGATTATGAAATTATCAAAGTACTGATTGTACGAATTGCGCTCTGTAACTGCATTTTGAAAAAATAGATTCTTAGATTAAATAAATAAAACATTAATATGGGAATGTTTCTCAGTAGGAAAAGACTTTCTGGTATTTTTGCCTGTTCCAGCCTACTGTCAATGTTTTCCAATAAATTAAGTAGTGGACAATAAGCAATCACTTTACTTGTACAATTTTCTTCTCGCCCACACAATCCAAGTGAGGGTAAAACATTGAACCTTGAGGTGCTAAAAATTGAGTAATGCAGATAAGATAAGACTACCTTTCTTTTTCTTACCTGTAGTTGTATTTCAGCATTTATATAATTTTGTGAATGAATGCTAGTTTCACATAGTTCAAAACATTTAAAAAGGGTAAAAATGGACATTGTAAGAGCTTCTCTTTTATCAGTCTACCACCTGCTGGTTTCCACATCTACGATGAAATACTGTATTAGCTTCTTTTGCTGATTTCCAGAGATTTAGAAATATTTCCATAAGCAAACACTATACATATTTCTACATCCACTTTTAAAACAAACAAAGCAAACTTTGTAGACAGTTTTCCTTCTTAACAATGCTTGTTATACACCTTTACATATCAATAGTACAGAGTCCCCTATTCTTCAAAATTTTTTCATTTTGGTTGAATAGTATCCCCTTGTTTGGATATGCTGTGATTTCTTTAAACAGTTCTTTATTGATGAACTTTTAGATTGTTTCAATCCTTTACTATTACAAGAACTGTAGCAGTAAGTAACCTTGCACATTTGTCATTTTGCCCATGTGCAAATGTATCTATACAAAAAACTCCTAGAATTGGAATTGCTGAGTCAAAGAGTATATGCATTTGTAATTTCAATAAATATTGCCAAATTCCCTTCCAGAATGATTATACCTATTTACACTCCCACCAGCAATGAATCACTGTTCTCATTTCTCTGTATCTTGCCAACCCTAAGGGTTGTCAAATTTTTGGATTTTTACCAATCTGATAGTAAAATATAGTATTTTGATGTAATTTTAATTTGCATTTTTTCCATGTTGAAGGGATTTGAACATCTTTTCATATATTTATGAGTCATTTGTATTTCCTTTGCTGAACTATTACTCACATCCTAATAGAGTTCTTTTCTGGTCCTCTTGAATTCCATTTTCTCTTTAGGTACTAGAGTTCAATTCTTTCTCTTTATGTAAATTTCAAATTTTTTTTCTCAGATTGTGATTTGTCTCTACTTAAAAGAATTGCTTTAAATATTAAATGATGTGGGTAAATTACCTTAACATTTCACATCATTTTACCCAGACACACAGCTATGTGTGAGGATAGAAAGATAAATAGGGGTAGATAGAATGTCCGTGTATAGGTTTTCTTTAAAGACTTTCTATTTTTTTTCTCCCTAAGGAACTCATGTATCTATTTGCAAAGTCAACTCTTCCTATAGCAAAGGATGAATGTAAGCGTACTGCACAAAAGAAGCTCCGAGTATTTTTTGAATTGCCTGCTCTATATGTATGTGAAAATCTCTGATAAACTAGAGTCCTAACTATAAATAATACTGGTGCTAAGAGTCGTTATTCTCATGTATAAACAAGGAAACAGGTTTAGAAGGGTTAGAAGTTTGCCCAAGTTCACTCTATTGTGTATTAGAACTTGAACCAAATCTTCCTTTCTCCCTACCTTCCTTTCTTGCTTCCTCTCTCCTTTTCATCTTTCCTTCTTTCTTTTTACTTACTGGGGATCTTCTATCTGCAGGACATTCGTTTAGATGGCCAAGAGAAACCCTCTTCTCTCAAGGAGCCAGTAAGTAGCCTTCTAGTTTGTTTGATGTTAATTCGGGATTTTTTTTTTTGTTGCATAATACACATCTCCCAGAATTACAGTAAGAGTACTGGACTCTATTAGGAAGCTAGCCATTTTTATTGCTACTTAGTACACAAAAGACCAAAGCACAGGCTGGTTTTAACCATGAGGCAGTAGGATCTAGAAGCAGACCTTTAGAAATCAGCCGTTATTGTAAGCGTAGTTTACTTGTTAATAAATGGATCACATGAATTGTATGAAGAATTGCCTACATGTGTACAGGATTTGATTCATGGGAAAAAATAAAATGAAAGACTAAAGATGGCTCCAGAATCTCTCCAGGATATTAAAATGAAGCTAACCACACAAAAGACACATGACATTTGCCTGTGAATAGATAGACTGAGCATTTCGGTTCTTATGCTAGTTTTTAGCTGCCAGTGATTTTTGTGGCACTGGACCAAGTTTTCAGGACACTATCACATTTTAAAGTTTTCCTAATGAATTATAATAACATTTCTGTAGTTTATATCAAATTGTGTTGAATGGCATTTTTAGCAAATTGTGTCACTTTGTGAATTTCCAAATTTTACAAAATTTCTTTTGCCAAAAAATAATCAGTGAAAATGATTTTGTGTGAAACTTTTTGAAAGCCAAGTTTAGCTGATTTTGCTAAACAGCACAAGCAAACAATTTATTCAATCTTTCTCCAAATCCTTTTTCTGTGCCTTGTTCTCTGTTTCCATCCCCTCCACCCCCTTTTTCCCCCTTTTACTAAGCTTCTTTCATTCTGTTGACTTGCCTTTGTTTCTGCTCCTAGTCTGTCTTTCTCTAACATCATCAGCCCTCCCCACAGGCCTTCAACCCCTAACTCTGCCAGTCCTTGGGCTGTGGCTTGGCGTGAGGGTCATGAGGTCATGGATTTTTCCACTGAAAGAAAGAAATT
Source organism: Hystrix cristata (assembly GCA_004026905.1). NCBI lineage: Eukaryota > Metazoa > Chordata > Mammalia > Rodentia > Hystricidae > Hystrix > Hystrix cristata. Next base: position 32,679 of record PVJO010000707.1, read on the forward strand.
AAAAGGGAAGAAAGGACCGATCACTTCTGCTCTCCCTTTTGCCCTTGATGCTGAGAAATTCATTTGCAAATACTCTGGCAAGCACTATTACTGCGAGATTGCGACAGATACAAGCTTCTGCAAGACAGGCAGAGTACTGTTGCTTATGATAAAAGAACATATTTAGGTATGCCTTGGACTTATGTTTTAAGAACTTTGCATGTGAATGGTTAGATTACCTCAGTAGACTTCTGAGACTGTTTTTCTAATTTGATTTATTTCCCAAAGACAGAGACAGTACAAACAGTGTATGTGCTGGGGTCAGAAAACCGGGGGCGTAAGCTCTGCTTTCCAGCCACTGAGTCTTCCCAAGTGTCAGTATTCTCTGTTACCACGTGAGGAAGCTGACAGCGGATACAGTAATAATTAGAACAGTACTTAACCTTCGCAAATGCTATACACAGAGTATTTAAGAAGGTGTGTGCCTCCCTCAAGCCCTCACAGCATGAGGCAGTAGCATTATTATCCCCATTTTATAGATGAGGGGTATGACCTGAGAAAATATTAAATTACTTTTTCTAGGCAACTTAGTTGAGAAGTGGAGCTGAGTTTGGTCTCATTCCAAAGTGATTATTTGGATCACCGTACCAGGTAGACGTGCATCTTAACTGATACCACACACAGTAGCAATATATAGGAAGTGGTCATTCTCTTGTTCTGTTTAGAATTGTGTCAAGTCTAGAAACTCCAGAAGGCATAAAGCTGGCTGTAGTTCTTGCTTTGGCTTCCACGGAAGTTTCTCTATTTATCTCTTTTATTTGGGCCCAGACCAGACAAAAAGATGGTGACTGACATCTGCGATTCAAACCGTGGGGAATATCCAATCATCACCAGCAATATTGCTTTGACTGAGTAGACGACTCAATAAAGAGGCTAGAACGTGCCACAGCAGACTGAAATTGGGCCATCATCCCCAGAGGAGGGTGTGTGCCCAGCAGGAATGGAAGGCTGGATGGGACAGAGACCAGAAACGTTCCCATGACCAGTGACTCTTGGTGCTATTCCTAATGCAAGCCAAAGAAGCGGACATTGACTACTGCAGAAAAGCCATGTAATTCTAGAGCAGCGCTCTTGAGGCTTGTGTGGATGCTCCATGCTCCTGGGCTGTGGTGAGACCATGTGCTAATTTCTACCTGCTGAATACAGTTTGGTTTGCAGTACGTGATGGCTTCAAGGACTTTCTCAGTAACTCATCTCAGGGTAGAGTTCTTGCATAAAGCATGTAAAGCTTGAGAATTCTCACAGACACCTGACAGGTATGTTCTTCCTTAAGGAGAATAACCAGTCTTCTGCATGGAAGACCATGAAGCCCCCAAATGGTGGGCAAATGCTTTAGGTACGTCTGGAAATTTAGGCATCTGTGAATTTAGCTATGCTTTTTAAATCACAGTTTGTGAAATCAGTGTTATTTCTGAGGTTTCAAGAGATTTTTGATTACTTCGTGTCCTTTGCCTTAAATAGTGCCTATTACTTTGATACAAGAATTTCTGAAGTGCTCTACAGTCTCTTGCTATTCCTCTGGGGCCTGGGTCAACATTCCTATCGTCTCTATTTTAACATGAAACACAGAGTTTAAGTGACTTGCTCATGGGCTCCCAGCAAGCCAGTGTCTGTGCTGGGCCCAAACTTCTTAGGCTTTTGGCTTGAGATTAGTTCACTGAGCCAAATATTTCTCCCAGCAATTATTTATACACATTATGCATCTGACCTGGATATGCTAGTGCTTATTTCCCATTTGCATAATGAGTAATTCATCAGGCTTCCAAGAGGGAAGATTTCCTTCACACAAAGAGCCGAGTCCTTATGTGGACCTGGCCTGACGGGTTCAGAAAGGGTCAGGGAGCAGAGTGACTCTGTCCTGGGCCCTGGCCTGTCTGTGCACATTCCGGTTAGAGCCCTGTCCGGATGGAGTGGAGCGTGGGAGCTGGGGTTGCCTTGTGGACAAAAAGACAAGGGGAGACATTTTCTTGCTGGGGCTTTTGTAAATAAAAATACAACTGAACCGTGCAATACTGGAATCTGTTTCTGCCTTTTAGGCAACTGGACAGGGATCTTTAGGAAATCCTGTGTGTAATGACACTTATGTTTAGGCATAATGATAATGTGGGCTCTTGGTAAAGAAAGAAATCTTCTTTTTTTACCTTTTGTAGTCAGGAGGACAGATCCCAGAGGGTATTTTAAAAAATATGTGGGGAGAATTAAGTATCATAATTTGGTAAACTATTTCTTTTAAAATGAAACTACGTAGTCCTATTGTTTCTAAACATAAAACTATGTAGTCCTATTGTGTTTTTAAATAAACTTTAGAAAATGTAGATAAGCAAGAAAATAAATCGCCCTGAGATTACTCAGGGTTAATCATTACTAACATTTTGGCGTATTTTTCTTATTTTCAAAAAAAAGGTTGTGATTTTTAAAACAATGATTATATATTTAGATACATAATTTATTATTTATTTTATCACACACCAAATTATCCTATCCATATTGCCTTATAACTTGCTTTTTAAACTTAAAGCATTTTGAAAATCTTCTCTGGTCATTAGTTTCCCCCAGTATCATCTCCTGTGGTTTGCATAGCATTCTCCCACAAGGATGTACCATCCTTTATTTAATAATTCCTCATTGGTAGACATTTATGTTGTTACCAGTTTTCTCTGTTATAAACAGGCAATGATGAAGATGTAAATCTTACTTACAATAGCATCAAATCGTATATTTTATTTGTGGCTTCTGCAAGACCTAAAACATAAGGTGACTGAGCAATATTACTGGTGTGTTGATCTTTTAATGGGAAAACTTGAGACGAGAGCGCTGCATGGGTCTAGCCGGGGCCAAGGTGATAATATGTCAAGCTGTAAAGAGCTCATTCCTGTTCACTAGAAATAGAGATAAACCCAATACAGGAAGAGCTGGATGTGGCTAAGGTAATATATTTCTCATACAGACTCTATAATAGTAAAACGGCACTTAATTAAAATGCTGAATACAACACTTAAGAAGGTGTTAAAAAGTAGGAAACTCATTTGTAAACCTCAAGGAGGCTAAAGTAGTTGTCCAACAACATAAATGTATTAGTCTGGTCGTCCTTGAAGTGGCCTTTTGAAATCACATGTTTAACATAAAAACAAACAGAAAATCTCCAAGTCTCTGCATAACAATGAACCCTACTCCAGCTTCACCTTTTATTTCATTTGATTCTCCATTAGCTTTGCCTGATTCTAGTTTTCCAAATTCTGTAAATATCATTAAATGTTTCTAGGAAGACCAGCTTACCTTGTGCAACAGCCCTCTCCCTCAACCAACACACACTGGGTAGGTCTGGATAGCTAAAGAAACAAGGCTAGTCTTTTTTGTATAATTCCCCTTAAACTAACAAAACTTTGTGAACTTTGTGAGGCCATTTAAATTCTAACAATTCTTAACTCAGCTTCTCTCTATTCCTCCAATCTCAACTATACATTTTTAAGCATATACATTTTTCTAGACTTTTCAGCCAGAACTGATAATAACTTGACTGGCAGACAGAAGTCTCTAGGCCTAAGGGCCATGTGATCTTAGCAAACTGCAGCAGTTCTACAGACCGAAGTAACACAAAACATACATTTTTGGACAGCACGGCCATATTTGGTTTATATCTTCAATACCAGGGCCCAGAAGTGGTGTAACGATGTCAGCTTTCTCGCAGATAGTTTGGGTGGCTCTGTGAGCATGGTTAGAGGATAATGTGTTTTGTTTCCCTTCTCCTTGGGGTGACCATTGTCTCCAGTCAGTCCTGTGCTCAGTCAGTCATTAATTAAACCCAGAGTCTGCATAAGTGACCTGTTGCAGCTTTGAGGTTCATTCCCAACTTACTCTGCTTCACTGCATAGTATTTGGCCAGCGTGCCTTGTTTTTATTTAAAAAAAAAATTTTTTCCTCATTCTTCCTTACACCACGATTCATTTTTGAGATGAAGAGCAAAAGGCCAGGTTAAGAAAAACACAGCCACCTCCAGAGCGCAAAAACTGCAATAAACCCATCACCTCGAACAACTGCCGAGCATGAAAAGATAAAGAACAGCCTGCCAAGAATGTAGTAACCACCCATTCACTTTTCAGTGCTCGCCACACTCCAGTGCACAGACCTAATTACTTTTCTGCATTTCCAAATCCACTTTGCCCGGACTGCAATCAGAAACCTGGCGTTAAAATATTTGAGACTCGGAGGATCAAGACTAATTATGGGCCTTAGCTGCACCTTTCGGTTTTGCTCCCCCCACCCCCTCCTCCTCTTCTCCGGGTTACTTTAAAGCACGCTCCACTGGAAGAAAGGCTGCCCAGTCCCAGTTGGGGGTGAAGCAGCAAGAGAATAAAACAAAGAACAACTCAACTCAATTCAGTAAGCTTCAATGAGGCTGGTATATTTAATGTGAGCCCAGGGTTAGCCCACAGAATTGTGGCAGAATGCAATATTCTCAACAGAAAAAGATGTGTTTAAGGTCGGGCAAGGCCCCATAAGGCTGTTGTTGGTGTTTAGCAGTCCACCGAGGTATTTAGCACCGAGGGTTTCTAAACATTCCAGCTGAGAATTAAACCGCAGCTTTACAGTAGCTGCTTAAAGATTTGGGGGGCTGGGAGCGTCCCTCCCCCTTGTATTGAAAGGTCAACAAACAGTAGGAAAGATCATGTCATAACAAAGATGAAGCCACCTATTATGGCGTATAGTGACAGCTAATAGCACTATCAGAGGAACTAATCCAAGGTACTAAATAGTGTAATTGTTAAAATAATATCACGGTTATTAGGACGTCCGAGCATGGGATGTTCTTTACTTTATGTAACACGGAAGTGTTGCAGGTGAGCTTAGCCTTCCCATGCCAGGCACTTGCTATAAACACGGAAATACTTGAAAATTGCTTCAGTACCACCGATTTCCTGCAGCATGCAGAATGCATTTTTGGTACACAGATGTTATGTTTCATGGCATTTACTAAACTACTTTTAGGTAATTTTGCCGAGAGTTACACTGCTAAGAAGCTTTCATTCACACAAAACAATTTACTGTGAAAGTTGGCTTCATGGCGGCATTTTTAGTTTCATGGACTTAATAAGAAATATACTAAATTAAAAAATAGTACCATTTCTCAGAGAGGAATTCTTGAAAAAGCTAAGAGCAGTTGAGTGCTGTTCAAGTTAATATCATGAATCTTCAGTTCCAAGTGTGAATTCTGGTGTTGTGAGATTGAATTTGGGCATATGTACCTTAGCTTTACAGAATTCTTACTCAGGATATTAGAAAGAAATGTGATCAATTGGGGGGGGGACAAATGTCACAAAAACAGAAGAAACATCAGCACCAACATACACAAAGCTATTAGAATTCTTCCTTATTCCTTGTAGTTTTCAAGAGTCAAGTATCCAATTCATAAATTGTACTGTTAGAGATATTTGAAAACAGTAAGATGTTTCAGATGGTCAGAATTTGCAGGGTACTTAAGAATCATACAAAGGGCCCATACATTGGCTCATAACTACCAATTAACCCTCCTTGTTAGATAGGTAATGTATTCCACTCAGAGGCTTCAAATATCAGAGAAATCACAGGCCAAAACAGTAATTATCTGCAGGGCATTCAAAGGCTTGGAAGCCAATGATTCCAAAGAAATAAAAACAGAGTTCTTTTCATTGTGTAGACTTCATCTTAAAACCTGTAATAAGAGCCAGGCCCTGGCTGTGAACTTTAACACTTCAAGGTGAATGGAGGGAGGCTGCAGAAAGCAAAGACAGTAATCACGGGGCTTTTCCTGCATGAAACTGTCCGGAAATGGAGGTCACAGACAAACCTTCTTGGAATTCTCTGCATCACAGAGTTCTTATCCAACATGGAAGTGAAGGGCTGGATTGGCCGAAAGTGGGAAAATATTAAATTATAGGGCTAAAGGGCATGACAATAAACTTGATTTAAAATGCCTTGCAGTTTAATTTGAATTTTTAAAGCTTCAGTGAAATAAAATAATCTTTTTTGATATAAAAAAGTAATCATAGAATTTCTTAAATTTCATGGCAAATTCTTCTTAAGAAAAGAATTTATTCTTAATGTCTCATCTCCTTTACGTTACTTTCATATTTTATAAGGGCTAGTCTTGGAAATCTACAGCTGGCCATTGAATACAGAATTTAACAAGTCCATTAACTCACTCTTAATTATACTCTTACCTATTTTTTTAAAAAAATTTTCTTTGTTTTTTCTATATCAAAATAAAAAAAATAAAAATAAAATAAAATAAAAAAAGTCCCTAACTCAGTTATAATAAATCTTCTAAGTTGTATCTGTATATTCCGTGGGGAATATACTAGCACTGGGGGCTTCTATATTTTTAAACATGGTTTCTTAATATTCTGTAGGAGACCCTGACTTTTGCACATTTACTACCAATTTCACAGAAATTCATGGGAGTAACACCTACTTTTCACTTAACAAGGTCAGGGCACAAACCCATATGCTTAATTTAAATGATTCCCACTCCCCCAAATCATTGTAAATCCATACCAGATGTTAAAGAAAGAGGAACGTGACTCCACAGTCCAGTCCCTCTGACTACTTCTGATAATTCTGTGGATTTAGGGTAACACATTTACGTTATCTTATAGTAGACTTTCCCGATGAAACAAAAGTTTCCAAGATTTTTGTGTCCTGAGTTATAGGTTAATGTTAGGATTGGATATAGCTGCTGCCTATGACAATCTAAAGTATTGAATATTGCCACTTTGTAGACTGAAGAAGGTTCTTGAAACTGTTGATCAGATTTATGTACAAGTAATTGTGTCATTCGACAGTGGCCTGGGAAAGACCTCTCCCAGGGTGTCTAAGGGATTTCAGTTACACTTCGATGGTTCCTCTCCGATGTTTAATGTGATGCCATCATTTGTCCATTATGGAGCGAGGCATTTTATTATACTAAAGAGAATACTTTATTTTCTGACTTTAGGTGTACAAATTTATTTAAAATTACATTTATTTTAGAAACTACATAGAAAATTGCTTGTATGTGAGCTGGCAGGAATATTGGAATTCTTATACAGCCAATGCAAAAGTGCTGTTTTTAGCATTTCAAATTACTTAGCACATTTTAATTCTTTCATGTTCCTTTCTCAGGGTTTTCAATAAGGAAACAGTGGTGACTCCTTTCCAAAAGTGGAAAGCAAGCGCCTGAGTTAAGAGAATGTTCCTCACATCCTGCCTGTTCCTCAGAAGTTCAGATGCTGAACTGACTTTTTGTCATATTAACTGATTTTTGTCATATTAACTAAGAAACAGAAGAGCAAGAGAAGAACAAAATGAAATTCCTTTCGGTGACTCACAGGGCAAAACATCTCAGTGGTCATGTAAGCTACTTAGTGGACTAACTCACTTCCTGCCCTGCTCTTGATGTGGGCGACTCTCACATTTGTGTTTCTGCTCCTCCCTGCTTACCAGAGATTCAGTCTCACTGTGCCGTTTTCTACAGCCCATTGGTATTTGGGTCCCTGTGTCACCCAGAGCCCTGGAAATTTAGGGCCAGACTGACTCGGTTTCTCTGCTGTCTCTTGTTTGTGGCGCTTCCTTCCTTCTAACTCAAAGGCTTTGCTCCTGTCTTTGGCAGATCCTCATGTCCCTGTTCCGTGCTGGCTCAGTGTTCCTGTTACTATGAACAGTACCGCTATCGCCCAGGCTCTCCTGAGTCGAAACCCCGAAAGCGTTTCTCACTTAATCTTGTTCTCCTTAATTTATTTTCCTTTGAGAGTGAGTGCTGTGATGTTACTGGCTTTCTGTTGTGGTCACCAGACCATCCCAGATACCTGGCACTCTTGCCTCGATTCACGCAGCACCCTTGCTGCAGCTCACTGGCCGCCTCTCCCCCTCCGCAGCCCTGCTGCTGCCAAAGGTTTGCAACAGCCATCTCCCTACTCAAACCCCTACAGGCTCCAGTTTCCCAGCATCACGCCTACATTGTCCTTGAGTTTCTTCTCCATCTCATTTTCACCATCACTTTCTAGTGTTCCCACTCCTAAGGTGGGCCGGTCGTTGCAGTCTCCTTGGTTGTCCTCATTCTCAACCCTCAACTTTGGCCTTAGTCTCCTAAAGTCCCCGGATCTTAATCACTTTTCAGCCTCTTCACTATGAGATTTCCCTGATTATTTTCACTGACTACGAACTCCAATGTCATGTCTTCAAATTTCACAATCATCATGGCAGCTTTGGTAGAGTAGAAAGAAGCCTAGAGTGGAGTCAGGTAAACTCAGTTCCAAAGCAAATTTCAACAATGTTTTCAGACCAGAACTAGAACTGGAGTAAGTCGTCTTATCTCTCTGACTCTTTAATGCTTTTTCTATAAAATGAGAATATTAACAAACAGGATAGAAAATGATAACAAATGTTATCATAACGAATATGTAATATTATCCTAAGTGGTAGTTAAACTTGATTATTTAAAATTGTCTTCGCATTTGTGTTTCTTCTGCATTTGACTTCTGCAGAGAAATACTGTATTTTCCTTTTTTCTTCACCCTCCGAAAGTCCTGGGAAATGTTATATAAAAATCTGTGGTCAATCAATAACTCTGGAATAAACCTATCATTTTGGAAACTTGGCTTAGAGTTTTCCAACAAGATATCCTAAACCTTGTTCAAGCTTCAAAAACCTTGTTGGGCTTCAAAATATTGAACCAACAAACCACCACCATCTAAGAGTTAAGTCTTGAGTAGAGAAATCTCACCCACACTAAATTCTTTGGACAAAATGTTATAACTTCATATGAATTCTTTTTTTTTTTGTTATATGAACTCTTAGATGCTGACATGAATATATCTTTGACTGGATTGGTCATTATATTTTCTTAGAGACTAAAATATATCAGTTATAAAGTAGTAAAATAAAGATTTGAGAGGACCCTAACTCACCTTTATCCAAGGTAGTTTCTAATACATGTTAATGATTTTTTCATGGGACTATTTGTTTTTATTTAGTTATTTAGTTATCAATCCTTTATATATTTTGCTTACAAGAGGCAGGTATGATTCCAGCACTTTATAGTCATTATTTCATGGGCTGGGGCTATAGCCCAATAGTAGAGAACCCAGCATGAATGCAAGGCCCTAGGTTTGATCTGCAGTACTGCAAAAAAGAAAGAGAAAGTGAAAGCAAATATTAATGCACTTGATCCCCACTCTATCTTATAAGGAAGGCAGTGTATTATAGTTTTTTACTGATGAGGAAACTCATACAGTGAGGCTGAGCAGTACAGCCGGAGTTACATAGCTTGAAGGTTGGAGCAGGATATGAATCCAGGCAGGCAAGTGGCTCCCACAGTCCCATCCTCTTCCCCAGAAATCTCTGGTGGTTCTTTGGAACTTGTATGTTTTCATACTTTTCTTTTTGTTCATACCTCTTCCACTAACTCCTGAATGATAGTTGACAAAACTCTAGGATACAATAAATATTAATTGTAGTAGTCAGACTCTGCTTTATGCTTTGACCTGTTTGGTTAGAGGGAGGACTGTTAAAACCGCAGAGGAAACCCTTTCATAGGTTTATGGGATCGGAGGACTAATTTCACTGTTACGGGAGGGTAGAGGTTTCCATTTTATATGAGGGAGTGTCCCACTTTTCCTTAGAGATTAAGAAAGGAGAACTGACCCACTTGCTAGTCTTTCTTTACATTATCACGAGGGATTTAAAAATGCATGTAAATACAGCATCACAACAGAATTGCTTGAGAACATATCTAGAATTGTGGGTTCCATGATAGAAAATTATACGGGGGGAAAAGAAGGAAAGGAAAAAGAAAAGAAAGGGAAAAAAGGGGGAAATGTAAATAAAGCTACTGTAAATAGGGAAGGGAGGGGGAGGGGAAGGGAGGGATGGGGAAGGGGGGAACCATGATGTATCATGTACAGGTACGAATTAACTACGATGAATGTGATCACTATGTATACTACCTACCAATACATGTTCTTGGAAATAAAAAAAAAAAGAAAATTATACAGAACTGGTCAGCTTGTCCAATTACATTTTGCCAGTTCCACACTGTGCTCTGCTGAATTGCACGTTTAGATTTGAAGCAATCTGAAGAAATGGTTGATGTGTTCAAATAGCCGATTTTTCTAGAGCTTGATCATGTTTGAAAGGTGATTGGCCATCTTGCCACTGATGTCAGATTGTGTTCCCTGTTTATTATGTCGGGATATTTCTAGTTGCTCTATTTTACAGTAATATGGATGCAACGATTTATCACTCTTATCCTCTGAGAAGTCACAACTGCCTCTGACAGGTACAGTTTAGCATGTTTCTTCCTTTGCTCTTCTTGTCCTGAGACTCTCATAGTGAACAGTCTGCTCATTTCTGATTGGTCTTTGCAGTGACACTGATGCATTTATAAACCTAGTTCAAGAAGCCATTTTTGTCTACAAAGAATTTTGTAAACCAATAGAAATAATTACAATTGTAAGAAGGATTTTAAGAACTAGAACTTTGCTTTACAAATGAAATGGGATTTTTTAAATTAAACTTAGCATTTGCTAAAAGCTACCCATCTGAGTTATTGGTAGATTTTCAGCCGAGTCTCACACTTCGCTCCCTTCCCAAGGTTCGAAGGGAAGGCTGGCCCCTTCCTGTTCTCCTGAGCAAGGAAAAGCCTTTGCTTGCATCACTAAGTAGCTTCTAGGTGGAGGATGAGTCATCAATAGACAGAGCAGAAGGCATGATTATTAGTCTACAACCTCAGATGTGCAAGAAATACCACATTTTTTCATTCTTCGAGCCCATTACAGTTGATTATGAAGCCATCTTGAGGCCTCAGGAGTCCTGTTTCAGATTTAGGGCTCTCTCTCTGTTAAGGTTGTGCAAAGACCACGGAACTTGCGCAGAAGCACCGTGGACTCCCCGTCCACTACTGACCACTGCACTGCCACCTTTGAGCCATCCATTCTCTCTGTTGAAATGTTCACTTCTGGTTAGGGGTCTTATTGCTGTATTTTTGTGCCAGGAGTCTTTGCCGGCTCTGAGCTCTGCGTCTGTGGTCTGAGCCACTCTGAGCCCTGTCCTGGTTGGGCCCCCGCTGCTGGCTAGCTCCTCTGTGAGTGCCATGTGCTGTGAGCCCAAGGGCCACCTCCCTTTGCTTTCTTGATCTTTCTTTTCATTCTTTCTTGTTCTTTCCTTCATTCTGCTCTCCTGAGCTTTTGTTAGGCTTTGGAGTGTCTAATATATTTGGATCTGTAATTTGTTGTAATTTATTAATTTTGAAGAATTCTTAGCTATTATGTTTTCAAATATTTTTGCCCTTTTCTTTCTGGAACTCCAAATATATAAATGTGTGCTAGACTCTGATATTATCTGACAGCTCTTGGATGCTCTGTTCTGTTTTACTCTCCTTTTTTTCCTCTCAGTGCTTTAGTTTGGTTGTTTCTACTGGCCTTTCTTCAGGTTTACTGATTATTTCCTCTGGTGAGCAATTTGTTGATACTCCTATTGAAAACATTCTTCATGTCAGTTGTCAAGTAATTTTCCCCGAGCCTTTTTTTCCCCCCGATACTGGGGATTGAAACAAGGGCCTTCACAGGGAGCTACATCTCTACCCCTTTTCATTTTCTTTATTTTTGAGATGAGACTTGCTAAATCACTGAGTTGCTTAGGCTAGACTTGAACTTGTGATCCTCCTGCCTCAGCCTCCCAGAGTGCTAGGATTATAGGCTTGTGCCATCATATCTGGATCCTCTAGCATTTCTAACAGGCTTTTAAAAAATTAATTTCCATCCCTCTGCTAAAATTCCCCAGGTATTCATAAATATTGTCTACATTTTCCATTAGATTACCTAACATAATAATTATGTTGTTTAAAATCTTATCTAGTAGTTTCAACATTTGGGTCATATCCAGGTCTGGTTCTGTTGACAACTTTACCTCTTGACAGTGAACTTTCTTTGCTTTTTCCCCTCCCTCCTTCCCTTCCTCCCTCCCTTCTTCCTTCCTTCCTTCCTTCCTTCTTTCCTTCCTTTCTTCCTTCTGAATGTTAAATATGATGTACAGGAAGACACACAGTGAGGCAGAGTATTGATGCTCAGAAGTAGGCTGTACCTCTTCTTCGATCAGATTTAATAATATGGCAGGAGAGTTCAGTTCAGTTTCTTCCGCTGCTTTAGGGATCTTCAGTGCAAATGAGCTTCCTGCTCCTCGTGCAGTGGGGTTCTGCTACCTGGTTTTTACAGTGGGGCTTGGACTCTGAAGAGTTTGAATTAGTGTTCCTGTTCTTCGAGGCTGAAGTTTCAGTATGGCAGCTAGATTCATCAGGTTACTGCATTCATTCACTCTTCTGTGCATCAAAACCATTTCTTCTTAATTTATCCTATCAAACAAAACAAATAAAATAACAAAACCCCCCACTGAATTTACCTTTTTTCTGTTTACCTTAGTATTAGATTGGTCATAGTAGGCTACATATTCCAAGTAAAAAACAAATTGTTTCTATATTTAGGCTTTTCTATGACATCTTTTGCTACACTCTATTTTACTGGAAATACTTAAATTGATCCTGAAAATTGATAGCTCCTAATAATAAAATGGGGGGTGGAGGACATGTTATTTGTAGAAAATTTTATTAACTACACAGTTCCCAAATAAGACACACTCTTGCGGCACACTGAAGGTAGCCATAGAGTCTTTGCACCCTTCCTAGTCAGCAGTAGGTCCGTATTCTGAGTCTTGGATCTGGGTGAGCTCCCTGACTGCTTCGACCAGCAGGACTCAGCGCAAGTGATGCTGTCTCACTTCCGGGTCTGGGCCTTAGAGACTTGCCAAGTTAACTTCCTTCCTCTTGGATACTCACATCTGGAGGCCTGTACCACTATGTAGGAATTACGACCATGCTGAGACTGCCCTGCTTCCAGGTAGAGAGAGGGCAAAGAGAGAACCCCCAAGCTGGCCAATCCCCATCTGTACCAGGCCCCAAGTCTGTGCATGTGGAATCCCCGTGAGCTCAACTTTCAGGGAAATGTCACCAAGCAACTCCAGTTGACACCTGAAGTAGAACTGCCTAATACTGGTAGCAGTCCCGCTGCTATTGCTGGTCCCCAGAATCATGAAAAATAATAAAATGTCAGTTACAAAGATTTTGTGATAGTTTGCTATAAAACTGTAGACAACCAGAACTTTAATCTTAAAAACTTATATAAGGGTGAGGTAAACATCTTCAAATCTGCTTATTTATTGTCATGTAAAGTTAAATTCTTTTAAAATCTCAAACCTTGCAACTCAAGTGACTTGGATAAGTTTACTATTCTGTATGAGTGTTTTAAACTATTGAAGAAAATGCACTTCTTTACTTACAATAAGAATAAATGTTGACCTTAAAAAAATGTTCTTTGCTGGGGATTTAGCTCAGTGGTTAGAGTGCTTGCCTCACAGGCACAAGGCCCTGAATTCGATCCCTGGCACCAAAAAAAAAAAAAAAAAAAAGTTCTTTGATCTCTTTCGGAAAATAAACTGGGTTTGAAATATAGTATTTCATTAAATTTTCAATAAAGTTAAAAGCAATAACATCACAAATATAGATCTTTAAATTCTATAACTTACTTGAATAAAAATTGTATAATATATAACAAAATTGAAAAAGGAGAATGAGAATAAAAATGTTTCCTTTATTACTAAAAATAATTTGGAATTGCAGAGGATAATTTGTTCTTTTCATATGATCATTTTGTGAAGTTAAAATATCTAGACATGGAGAGAAAATAATTCTCCCTGTATCTCCCTCTTGGAAAGAGATGTAATGTATTAAAGATCAATTGATGTTATATGTTTTTATGAGTGGTTGCAAATTAAAAATAGTTTAAAAATATAATTGAGCCTTCGCAAAACATAGAACAGCTTTTTCATGTGGAATTGAAATTTCTCCATAGTCTTCATGTGAAAAATAAGCATGTAGGAGCTAATGAAGAACTGTTTTTATAATAAGCATCTACTCTTTTCTTTTTCTGATGTCATATGTCAATTGAAAAGAAACCCCAACCCATAAGTGGGGTTTCTTATCATGCAGATGTGATTCCAGAGAGCACTTCTGTCTTAATCACTGAAATTATTTGGTTATCAAAGCTGTACACAGTTCACGATTTGACTTTCATCCTTTTCAGACTTATCCATGATATTGCTCTGGCCTTGAAAACATTAAAATGGCCTTTGTTTGATATTCAACATGTAATTTCAGAAAGACATGTTCGTTTTGAGAATTGAGACTTGAGTGTTAGTGGGATAAACGTCTTTTAACAAGGCCTGGGAGTAGAACCATGTTTCCTAAGGGTGAAGGTGGGTGAGGGTGGGTGTAGTGAATAGTAAAATAGATGAGGGCTTGTGTATGTGTATGTGGTGTGTGTGCAAGTGTGTACATCCAACTCCCTTCCTTACGGTGGATGAAAAACATTCTTTGAAACAGACTATTCTGAAAGAAAACTTTAAATCCTCTCAAGAGAATTATACTAAACTTGGTAGTTTGGAAAATAATCTCTTCTAATCAGTTGTTCTTAATAAAGAGTCAACCAGACATATGTTCTGTGAGAAGTCAGATTTGTTTTGGAAATGGGAATTATATGACCTGGTTTGGAAGTATCTGAACAGTAAGAAGTTGGATGCCACCTGCCTTCAGTTAACCTACCTCCTCTTCTGGCTGAGTGTATTTTTCTACATTAAGTCCATATATGCATAACACAATTGAATGTTTTCAAAGTAGAGTTTAGTTACTTTGCAATAAGTGTGACCAGGATTTCATGTTGCTTTCTGATGTCATCAGTAGGGACTAGCTCTTGTGCAGTTTCTGTAGATGGCTTCTGCAGCAGGAGTTACTGAATGTGTGTGATTCTTTTCTTGCTCTGGGTGTTGTGAGGATGCTGGTGGGGCCGGTGTAGGGGTCTCGATGACAAGCGGGTGGGTACTCTGGATTGAGGATCTAGGAAATCCTGCCCTGGCAGAGTGTCCTAAAGTAGCATGGTCTCAAGAAAGGGTATGTTTCATCTGCCCTACAGCTGGTCCAAATTCACTCCATGAGACACCCCGTTCCAGAGAGTGTCGCAAGGTCCTTCCTACACTGTATGAGAAAGCAGCGAGATTTCACGTGGCCTCAATTAATAAGCCATACAATGTCATTTTAGAGTGTAGATTGGATAGGTATTTACTATGAAGAGATACTGCACGCAAAATTAAAATCATTTATTAACAAGAAAAATTAAATCTCATCTTGAGGTCTTTCGGGATTTTTATTACAATATTCCTGTTTAGGAAAGGCTCTGGTCCTTGTGTGTGAAATCCTTTGCTATCACGCATCTTCAAATCTGTGTTCGCTTGCGGGAAGGTCTGATAGCGCTGGGCCTCTGCTGCAGACGTCCCTAGCAGTGGCCTTGCTGACAAACCCCACCTGAAGCTGGTGAGACTCCTTGATCCCAACCACATCTCCCGCTCCTCTTCTGCCCTTTCTGTGTGTCCCCCTCCGCGGCGGGCGCCCGAGTGGTGAACCCGGGCAGCTGCGGCCACACAGTCTGCAGCCGGCGCTGTCAGGAGGGTGCTCCAGGGACCAGCGACGCTGAAGAATTCCGCAGGTCATCCTCGCCGACCTAGAAAACCAAAGAGGGTCTAGCTTTCGCCTGTGGCTTGCAGCAGCGACACGGTTCTGTTCAGCTCCACTAAAGCATTCAGCAGCCCGAGACCTGGCAGAACGGCCGCTTCGGTGTCGTGATTGTGTGGGAAGAGCGATCCGTGTTCTTAAACTGCGTATAGATGACCTGAATAACCCCAGCTGCCGTTGCCCCTCTCTGCTCTTTGGAGCCACAGCGCTAACGCTGTGATTCTGTTTGGGAACGTACACAACTCACTCAGAATTATTTCTAAGCGATCGGGTGAGGCAAATGGCACACACAGCCCGCAGGACCTCAATCGCATGTGGCTTCTTCTTGTTTGCAGTTTCCCACTTTGATAAAAAAAAAAAAAAATCAACTAAGAGACACGGACAGAGGTTAATTCCCCCGCCGTGCAGCTGAGCGCTAATCGAGCCTACGGTTCTTCAGCGAGCTCGCACTTGCTGGAGACGTTTTAATGTCTTAATGAAGGGCCAGGGAAATTATCACTCACTGATTTGTGTTTTTAAATTTGGAGTTTCTAAATTAAGACTACTTAACGATACAGGCATGCCCATTTCCAGGACTGGATCTGCTGCTCCTACACTTGATATGGAACCTTGAGGGCTTCCTGGGAGGTAATTATCATGCTGGGATGAGCTAATCTCCCATAGCAGAGTACACCTGCCTCATTCTGCTAACAAATAGGCCCCTGCCTCCTCCGACTGCCGGAGCTGACTTATTATATCTCTCCCATCAGCAGAAAGACTCATATCATCACTGGGCCAAAGGTGAATTGCCTAGAGACAAAGTTGGAATGAATTTTTTGCAGTCCCATTTCACCAGACATTCAAACCACTTCATTCTGAAGAGCGGAACCCTTTAACTCTGTCACATATTTATATATGCTTATGAGGCGGGGGGAAGGATATTTCTGCAGGTCTGCTCTGAATGAGCAGATCGAAAGAGTCTTCCAGAAGAAACTGGGTGCCTCTCAGACCTTTGTTCCTCAATGTTATTACTCGGAAGGAAGAGAAAAAACTGCGGCTGGCTTTTTTAGTTTACTTGCATTTTGGATGTTGGACTTAGATGCAGTCATTCCTTGATCATCAATCGGTATAGAATTTAAAGCCCAAATATAATACAGAGCTGGGTAAGAGTGATGGCGAAGCAAATGTCCCTTTAATCCTGAAAAAAAAAAAAGACTTTTTAGCTGATGCCTGCTTTCCATATAAAATGTGGCTTTTAAAAAATAGTTTTTCTTATTCCCTACAGCAAAAGAGGCTAATATTCATTTAAAACCCAATAACAATTAAAACCCCCAATAACAATTAAAACCTACAACGAACAACTGCTCTAGCTTTGTTTATTGCATGCATAAATAATCATACTTCAATGAACATGTTAGTATCTATGATCTCTTCCCTGATTAAGATTGCCTCGAGACTGCTTGCTTTGGCTACTGTAAATGTGACATGAATTACGCTCAGGAAAATGTGTCTAACATGCTGGGTTTGAAGTAAATTATTTTCTTCTAATATACCTACACAACTGTCACAAGGAATTACACTGCAGATTTAGTGATGTTAAGTGTCAATTGTAATTTGGTGACAGCCATTTTATTGGCTATGCATACTGCTCTGCCAGGGCTGCTTCTCAGTATGGAGGCCACCGTATCATTAAAAACCAGTGATCCTTCACTGATGACATAATTTGACTGGCAGAGAGAGGAGCAGAGAAGGGCTTGCTTCCACCTGCACAGAATCTGCTGTATGTCAGAGATGAATTTACCTTCAAATTAGAAACAGCACTGCAGACGAGGGGCTGTGATTTTGCTCGAGCTCTTTTGAGGCGTTTTTCTGGAATGGTTAAGAGCAGCTGATAGAAGTCTCTTTTAATATGTCAAATGTAGATATTGTGCAGCCTGTAAACATTTCACATATTTTTAGTCATGGCTTTCGGTGAGTTATCTACGAAATCAGGATCAGCTAAATTGAGCCACATGCATTTCTGCACACTCATCCATCCATTCCTTTGTCTATAACTCTGTATTTGGCATGGGTTCCAGAGTGAGATTTATGTGATGAAATGGTAATCCCCCTCCCCCAAAAGAACAACCCAACCATACAAACACAGAGAAAACCCCAGCAACCAACATCCAAGTTTTAACAGAAGCCCAGTGTTTCACTAGGTAGGATAAATCACCAGAGCTACGTAAAAATTTACAGTAAGAACAGAACTATAATCATCCATTCTGAAAATTTTATAAACTGACAATTCAAGTTATGTGTTTTATGCTAATATACATTGTGGTAGGTTCTAATAAACTGTGACTCACTCATAAATAGTGGAAGAGCTGACAGCAGTCGTGTGGGAACACAAACAGACTCACACACACTCCACACTTACACAGGAAGCAAAATAGATTCTAAGACTTGCTTAGTGAATTTAAATCAATATAGCTGCATTCCACTCTCAGTATTTAAATTAAATTTTTTGCTGCAAGGCATTGTAAGGAACAAAGCAAAGTACCTTAAAAGAAAGTGTATCACTCGTAATTTTAGCTCATTTCACACCTATTTGACAGCTTCTCTTAGCCAATTGGTTTCATTGAAAATGCTGACAATATTCACCTATTAGAGCCCTGCCCTTCTGTGTGGAGACCATTCCTCTTAGATCTACTTTATTAACTTCCAACATGGAAAAAATAACTTTTTCCCTACTCACACTATTGATGTTGCCACTATTTCCCCCTCTCTCAGACAGCATTATTTATTTATTTATTATGAAAAGAAACTTTCCAGAACAATAAATAGCATAAATTATTCAGCCAATTTCAGTCTAGCGACATATATCATACTCAAGCAGACAAGCTACTCGTGACAAATGCTTTGCTAAGAGAAATATACCACTGAAGGTTTAACCAGAAGCGCCGAACAGTTCGGAACTTCCCATTTTTATTCTTTGCAGGAAACTCTGTTCTCCATCTACGGAGGCTCTGGAGAATGTTCGTTTTTCTCCCCCCGTGAGAATATTGTGTCCATTTTTATCCACAGTAGGGAGGAGGGTGTTAATACAAGCGCACTTTTCTAAAAAAGATATTCAAATGGGGGTTGGCAAATTTAAATGAAAGCATACTGTGTTTGAGGGCCAACTGTGAATATGTTAATAGCTTTTCACATCACAGGCCATGAACTTTCATTTTTCGAAACCAGGCTCTGACCAGTCAGTGTCCCCACATTGGCCAAAGAAAAGGCAAATAGCATTTGAGAGACGGTGAAGCTGGTCTAGCTGACAAAAGCAGGAGATGGTGGCTCTTCTTTCATCTCGTCCTTGACTCGTAAGGGTTCTGAGGGTGGATTTTAATCTGAAGCTTCCTCCCTTACTACCATAGTGATATAAATGGGATCCATGAAAGTGCTTGATTACACCATGGTAGGCTAAAATATGCCCATAAAAATCTTTTTTTGGTACGTTTCAAATAATGGTGATTACTTTTCCAGTAAGAGGAATGAAATCTTAATTTCCCTAATACCGTAATGGCCAATGCATTCTTTTAGTGTAATTTGACTAATTTCTGGACCATCAATGATTCAAAGCATCATTATTGGGTATATCATATATTTAGAACTATTTTGAAACTTAAAAAATATATTAGGGCCATGCCTGATTTTGATAACCATTCACTCTGAGGGGAAACTTTCCATTCTGTTAAAGCAGTTAGTGAGCCATGTAGTTTTTGGAGAGCAGAAGGCTTGTCACCAAGAAATCCAACCATTTCTTTAGTGAAAACGGCCATGGCCGAGCAAAGAATAACCAGGATACTCACTCAGGTTTAGCCAGGAAGCAGACTATGCTCTCTACAGTTAAAATTACCAGAAATATCAGAACAAGGAAGAAATAAGTTCAGTGGCTTGTGGTAGTGGAAAAGAACACAGGGATTGTGGTCTGGGAGTTAAAAGCAGGGAAAACAGGATGAAAAATTTATCTCTACCTCACCGTTCCCCTTCCCTGCCCTTGCTGTGGAAAATCTGCAGCCCAGCATCCCTGTGTGTTAGAGAAGCCAGGAGGAGATCAGGACCTGCGGTCCTGGGCGATTTCCCTCTGGGCCTGTTTTCTGCAGTGGTTTCTGGACTCAGCTTGCTTACCTTACAAGCTCTGAGTGAATTGTGGCCCCAGCAGCTGTGGCTGTGTCCACGTGACAAAGTACTCCTTTCTGATGTACATGTGGCATTCTGCCATAAAAAGGTACAGCACACGAATCTCCTGGGGAACATACATCAAGTTTATTTTCTGACTAGTAAATGAATAAATTTTTCTGGCTCAATTGGGAATGAAAGGAAAATAACCTGCCTTTGGAGCTATCCCAAGATCTGATTCCTTTGGAGCGGTTCATGTAATTTAACAACAACAACCCAGTCATCAGAGAACTCTGGTGTAACTATATAGCCAACTATAAGCCTCACAGACGAGGGAACTCTGAGTCCGCTGGGGCTCAGGTAGAAGTAGATAACTTTGAGCAGTACTGGGGGAGAGAACTTAGCTCAGGGGGATGGCAGTAAAATTCTGAGCACCCCATCACACTCATTATACACTCATTGAGATTCTCAAGATTTTAGGGCATGATATTGCAATGAATCTAGACAGTTTTTAGTTGTGATTATTGTCTGTACAGAGTTTGTGTCCACTTGGTAATATTTGCCAACTATTTTATCAGTGCTCTCATAAGTATATAAGAAATTGGACAGAATCCTCCGTAGGTTGGAGAAGCTGTTAAATAGGACTAGTGAAGAATAGGGACTTATACTAGAAAGATTACAGAAGTTTTCAATAAAAAGTCAAGTCAATGTAGAATTTCATGAAGGTTTCAGTGAACAACCACCATTCTGAAGTTAATTTCTCTTAGATCAAGTTATTATTGTCTATAAGAAGGGTGAATCTACTATGTCTTGTTTTATCCAAAACGATTCCAGTTTGTGTGTATTAAGCATGATTAATTATTAAGAGTATGCCTTTCGTTCTCAAAAATATTCTGGTCTGCGAGATAAAGCAGTCATTTCAACCATAGACGAATCTTCCTTTGAAGTTAATAGATTTGTATGAATAAGAAAATGTGGTACCTTTTGATTTGGGGTTCAAATTTGGTTTATTAAAGTCCTGGAGTGAGGAAGCAGGTTACGTGGAGACCAGAGCGAACATTCCTAGATGATAATATGCTTACACTCTGTAGCTTTCCTCCAACTATTGTCATTTTGTGTTTTGTCTTTCTGTCCTGGACCTTTTCAGAAGTCATTTTGAAATGTTTTCAGATAAATTATCTAGGACTGCAAATACAATTTAAAATTGTCTCCTTTTGAAGTTGTAATACTTAGGAAAAAAGCTGGTTTTCACATGACTTGCTTAAATTAGGGAGTTGGGAATGGAATCAAATTTAATTTTACTTCATAGTGAGAATTATCTTGGGTAGAATATCAGAAAAGATGCTAGTCTTCTGAGAACAATCCACAGTGGATTATAAGTGGGATATGACCAGAAGATTCCATCTTTGTATGACTTCAGAGAATCCCTGATTCTGCCAAAGTTAAAAGAAATTGCAATGAGCTAACTTAAGAAACGCCATGATTTAAAAATATTTGTAAACATGGACACTACTTATTGTAAAATATTTAAGCCAGATTTTTCACAGAATTGGAAATTTCAGTTAATCATATTACTCATGTTAATTTAGAAGTTAAAAATTACACTTCAATGCTTGACAGATTTTTATGACTAAACACATACTGGTTAATGTGAGAGTGTTACGAATGATGAATTTTTGTATTTTTCTTTGCAAAACATGCGCTAAATTAATTACTTTAAAAATGTATACCTGAAATGATATATTCAAGGTTTTGAGGAAAATAGGAAATGTAGAGTACTGGTGTGTTTTGCTAGGAACATTATCTTCTATTTTGATTCACTTATTTTTCTTTCTTAATTTTTTTATTGAAAATTTTTTTTTTTTTACCAAGAACAGGTATTGGTACATTGTATACATAATGATCACATTCATCATGGTTATTTTGTACCTGTATATGATGTATCTTGGTTTTCCCCCCTCTTCCCAACCCCTCCCTGCCGCTCCCTCCTTCCTTATTTACAGCAGGTTTATTTATATTTTCCCATTTTTTCCCTTTCCCCTTTCTTTCCCTTTGCCTTTCCTACTTTTCCCCCTTCTCCCTTTCTAGTTATTTTGATTCACTTATTTTTCACAAAAACTTAAATTGTTAATTGAGGAAACACCTGTTTTACCTGATTTTCTTAAGTGCGCTGGATGGATATTGGATGCCTTGTAGCAAAACTCTTGTTAAATGAAGGATCTCTTGATACGGGCTACAATGGCTGAATTATTGTATCCAAGAGAATATTATACTAAAATTTCATTGCCTCATGATCCGTGGGGACTTTGCTATAGAATTACCTGTAAATGGAACCATTTTTTTTTAAAACATTCTTCTGATGCTTCAGAATTTCACAGAAGCAAAAGAGAAGAGAGGTTTTGTCATAGATAGGGAATAATTTTAGAGAAGAAAAATATTAGACACAAATGACTATTTCTTCAAGCAAAAAAAAAGTAGTAAATGAGAGTGTGTTTTATTTAAACTCTGTAAAAATTACCTGGAGAAGCTTAATGTTAGAAATGACCAAAGTGTGTGCTGCCATTTTCTTGGACCATTCAGCACCTTTCCCAGTCATTGCTGTGTGGGTCATATATGACCTGGGGTAACCCAACAGAGTCCTTTGAACACTAGAGATGCTTCCTCTGAGAACGTGTGCAGCTCACTAGCAGCCCAACACATCATACCACCTCAAGGGAAGCCGATTTTAGAATGGTCTATTGACTAGTATTAGAAAGGGATAACAAATAGGATTGTTATGAGGATTAAATAAGGAGCTGGTTTGTTGTGAAATTTATGACAATTTAAAAATATAAAATTTGGGTCAGTGAAAAGGTAAGCAAATGAGGACAGGTAGAAGCAAGGTTTTATAACCCAAGCAAAATACCTATTCCAACAGGAACTTGATAAATATTTGTTTTCTTTCTCCAGTGCTGATCAGTGTCCATTTTCTGGTTGTATCTCTACCTTTCATTTTGATATTTGGATTGGTCTTCTTTTAGCTTCCATGGCCTAGTGCCTGGGAATCCCTTTTGTACCTGCCAAGGAGTATGGGAAAACCGTATTATCGAGCTTCACACGTCACTGTGGTTAATGGGTGGACAGTACTCTTCTATCCCACGTCATTAGATAGAACATTTTTACCTAATCACAGAGTAGCTGGACATTCCAATAATTCTTTTGCTAAGTACAAATTTCCTTTGAGGAAAACCAGATTCAGGGGCTCAAGTCGTCACAGCTTTCATAGTCCAAAAATGATCACGACAGTATTTCCTTTTTGGCATGCTTTTCCGCAGTTTTGCTGCTGTCTCAACAAGAGGTGGAGTTTATGACTCTTCTTGAAGCCGGATGGGGTTTTGTGACTGTTTTGACTAATAGAATGTGGCAAAGTGATGCTATGAGATTTCTAAAGCTAGGACAAAAAAAGAGAGACGATGTCTGGCTGTCTGCTTGTCTGTGAATGTTCACTATTGGGATGCTGTGAGGAAGCCCGGGCCACACAGAGAAGAACCAAGGCCCCTTCCAGACAATAACTGGCACCAACTTGCTGCTCCGAAAGGGGTCTGTCTTGTACATAGACTATCCCCCTCTATTAGGCTGCTCCTCCTAATGCAATGTGAAGCTCAAACGAGCTTTCCCTGTTGAGTTCTGTCCAGATTGCAGATTTATAAGCAAAAACAAGTGGTTGTTATTCACATTATTGTTTGGGGTGGTTTGTTACAGTATAATAGATGTTAATCTCTATTACTATACGAAGTAGTGCCAGCACTGTGCTCATTTTCATAGAGGAGGAAACGGAAGCAGCCAGCTGTTGAATAACTTGTCAAGGTCACCTTGATAAAGTGATGAATGATGAGGGCATATTCTAGAGCCTCCCTAATAGCAGAGCATCTCATAGAAGATACAAGAGTTAGTCAAGACTCAGAGAGTATGGTGGCGAGTGACAGGCCCTGGAAGTGAACCAGTACAATGTGAGAGCTCAAGGAGGGCAGGTAGTGATGTTAGGACCTGGGGGAAGTCAGTGGGAAGCAAAACGCACAGAAGTCTTTTTCTAGTGTACTGGGGACAACAGTATAGAACACTTAGCACATGGCTTGGATGCTTATCCTCCCTAAAACTCATCTTGAAATCGAAGTAGTATTGTGAGTTTTAAGAGGTGGGACATTTAAGAAATGATTAGGGCATCTGGGCTCCACCTCTGTGGGTAGGATAGGTGCCACTATAAAAGGTCCAGTTTGGCACATTCTTGGCCTCTTACCTTTTGCTAGGTGAGGACAAAGCAAGAAGGTGCATACAGATGATAGTGCCTCGATGTGAGACTTTCTAGCCTCCAGAACAGGAAGAAATAAATTTCTGTCACAAAGTCCCAGAGATTTTGTTACAGCAGCACAAACTGGAAGAAGATAGCATATAAAATACTTAGTACAGTGCCTCACACGTACATGAAATATGAGTATTTTTTGTTGGGATGTTCATTGAACATGAGGAGAATGCAATTATTATCTGTGACCCTGGTAGTGCAAACAATATTGTGTGTCCATTTTAACAGGCAAATTACAATATTTTGGATGGAAAACATTTGATATACTTGATTTGTGTGAGTAGAATATAAATTTGAATCTGTGACCATTCTAGTAAATCTTACTCCACCATGTGTTTAATACTCATATGTTGTAGTACGATCTCTGGAACACTGTAAATCTGCAAAAGTGAGGATTATGAAAATAAACTTCATAGATAATAGGAAAAAAAGTTAAATGGAAAAACAAGTAAAATCTTGATAAGCTATGGTGTAACTGTGGGCAGGGAATGTGTTGCTAAGCGAAGTCAACAAGTAGACCTTGGCTTCCAGGTCCATCGAACCTTTTCCCAGAGCTGATGTGAGCAAAATTGACTGGTTTCAATTTTACTTCCTTTTATTGCTCCCACAGAGAGGCTAACGAGTAACAGACAAGGAGAGCAGAGAACCCAGGTAATTAGTCAATGCGGATGTTTAGAGCTGGAAGGGACCTTCAAGATTCTTCTGGTTCTATTTTCTCACTGCAGAGTTTAGGAAATCCAGGACTTAGAGATGCTGTGTCCTGATGGCTCGTGGTTGGTGAGTGTCCGAGTTGAACTAAAGTCTCAAGGCTTTGGCTTCCAGCCCTGTACTTTTCTTCTAGCTTTTGGGTGGAGCCTTGTAGGAAGGGACGGGTCACTGGGGGAGTGAGCTCCAAGGGTGTCTTCTTATCCTCTGCTCCTCCCCTCTGTGTCTGCTTCCTGGCTGCTATACAGTGCACAGTGTTCCTCTACCATGGCATTCTTCCAAGTTCTTTCTGCGTCGGAGTCAGATGACCATGGACTGAATCCACTGAAAGCATGAGTCAATATAGACCTCTCCTCCTTTAAATTGCAAGTGTTGAGCTTTGTGTCCCAGCTAAAGGCAAGTGACTAATGCTTGGGGCCTATCCACAAGCAACTGAGTGAAACAGAAACTAAGGTTTCTTTTTCCATATTGTGGCTAGTGGTAAGAGGAACCTTGGATTTCCTTTAGTGAGGAGCAAGGAAAGTACATTCATTCCCATGGGCTGATTGTGTTACCATGAAGTTTTTCCTGACCACCTAGCTAAGCTGTTTAGCTAACTCTTTCTTCCACCTGCCTTGTACTATAGACTCATATAATTACTTCCATTCCAAATTGTAAGCTATCCTGTCAGGGTAGTCAAGCACCGACTGAAGTGAATATGACAACATAACAGTGTCCGGCAGTATGGCAATCTGCACATAACTTGATATATTCTTTCCTAGTTTGTTAAGATGTTTTCAATGTGTCATTTCAAGACTTCGTAGTTAACTACCTATATTTAGCCAATAATCAAATTCCATTCAATAGCAGAATGAGCGGTCACATTTTCAAAGTGTTAATGAGAAGAGTATGAGGTAATGAGATGAAAGTGCTTTTTATAAAACGATTGCTAATATGAAGTTGGCATTATAAACTGATTTAATTTATTCACTTTATAGGTACTTAGATCACTTATTAGGGAAAAGAAAACATGTTAGGCTCCATGCTAAATTTTAAAAAGCTGAATAAAGTTACTTAGTTTTTTTTCCTAATAGCGGATAATAAAACTTATTGTCTGTAATGTTATTTCTGCCCCTACCCATAAGGAGACAGAAGCAGGCAGAGGGGTTGGAGAGGTAGGTTGCTGTAGTTTTATTTCCCTTCACAGCCATTCATTGGAAATAAATATGGAAAAGCAGCTGCGCTTGTGAAACATGTAACATATGTAGTAAGGATTAAGAGCTGACTAGTCAATTCTTTCGGGTTCTCTTTTCTTTCTTTTTCTTGCCACTTTGGGTGTCAGAACCCTGATGTCAGTCGTCATTCGTGTCCATTAAATCACGCCTATCTGTAACAACATTAGAAAGGCTATTACATTGTACACTTAGAAAAAGAGTCAAAGGGCTTAATTGAGCAAATGAAACCCTGCAGAAGAAAAAGATATGTTCAATTTTTTTTAAGGTTAAATTTCAATTCTCTCCAATAGAAGTCAGTAACTCTTTTTTTTTTTTTTTTTTTTGTGGTGCCGGGGATCGAACTCAGGGCCTTGTGCTTGCAAGGCAAGCACTCTAATCACTGAGCTCAATTCCCAGCGAGTAACTCTTTAATAAGATATATTTTAGAATTTTCTTCTTTTTCATATGGAATTTTTTTTGCCCAACTGTATAAATTAGGCTTGCTTGAAGAGTCAAATATGCAACCATTTCAGTAAAATGTGGTAAATTCTACAACTGAAGTGTGTATGGAAATCACTGGGAAGGGGTCTTTAATTTGGCCAGAGGGAACTAGATAAATTTCTTTTCAGAGGTAAACTTTCAGCTGAGTGCTGAGAATAAAGTGTTTTCTGCATGTACAAGTGAGAATGGAGAACCTTAAACTTCTGATGCCATTGACTTAGTTACTCATTTGGCAAACAAGCATTTCTCAACCATCTTTTATGTGCTGGGCATTGTGGTAGGTGCTTGGATAAAAATGAAGACATAAAGGTGGTGTTTGAGGAGACAAAGACGCAAATAGATCATTAGGGTGAGTGCAGGGATGGAATTATGTATGCATGGTGCATAATGGTCATAAACATGAGGTGCTGAATGAACATTGCGTATTCAGAGAACAAAAAATATAATTGAAGCTTCACGAATTCAATAAGGGTAGATAGAAATCTGCTTGTTTGGGTATAAATATACCAAAATGGTGAAAACTTGGAATCCACTTGTGATAGCTAATTGTGTCGTCAACTCGAATGGATTAAGAAACAGCTGCAGATTAGTGGATCGCAGTTCAGGGTCTGTTGTGGTTGACTGAGCCTCAGGGCACATACTGAGGAAGGAAGACCAACCCAGATGTGAGTGGCACCATCCAAAAGGCCTGTAGTCTGGATGGAATAAAAAGAGGAAAAAGAAAGTTTTCCCCTTTGCTCATTCCAAGGAGCTCACTTTCCACTGCCATCTCTGAGCATTCATCTCTAGGCCTCCAGCACGGACTCTTAAGCCTTCTGTCGCAGACCCTCTGGCTATCAGACATGAACTCACACCAGACTCTGCCGTGGACTCAGTGGACCTGTCCAGGCCTTGGACTCTCCCCTGGATCCTCTGACACTCCAGTGTGTGCAGATGGCCAATCTGCATTCTTCCACCCCGGTTCAGGCATTTTTGTAAGCCTACTTAGTAAATCCTTTATGTATTGTATATATGTATCTTTTACACTGACTCTATACCTCCAGTGATTTAATGTAGATTCTACTTAAGAAACAGTAGATTCCACCTTGTCTTTGATGGGAAACAATTGAGATTTTATGCAGTCAAATTCGCTCATTTATAGGTTGTATCACTTTCAGAAGTGTGACAGGGACAGACACAAGTTATAAGACTATTGTAATGATTCAGGGGGTAGTTCAGGCACACCAGAACAGGAGGAAACAGGGAGAACAAAGAGAATAAAATCCTTTGCTATCTGACTCGGTGTGGGGTTAAAGGTGAAGGAAAAATAAGGCTAAATATAAAGACCGGGTTTTGGTTTTGCCAGAAGTAAGAGATGGAACATGTAGGCCCAATGCGATTTTGAAAGCAAGATGATAAATCACCATCCATTGCATTTTCAAAATGAATATAATCAGCTGAGAAATTAGACGTATGAGTTTGAAGATCACAATAATGCTCTTGGCAGTTTAGTCTGAGGAGCAAGAAGAGACTTGGTAGTAGATGGCAACCTTCGTCAAGGTGTGAGGGCAGGATGAGAAGAAAAGAAGGACAAGGATAGAATTGCACAAAGCTGCAGGAGTTCAAAGGAGGGCTGGAGAATGTGAGTTCAATAGTCATTGAGAGAGGGGAGGGAGAAATAGAAAATTGCAATGTCATGGAAATCATGAGAGGAAAATTGTTTCAGGGAAGGAATGGGCACTGATATTACATTTCAGGGAGTCTAGAGAGATCAAGGAAGGTAAAGGTCAAAAGCTGTCTGTTCAGTTTTTTAAGTGGGTCATTGATGGACATGGCTAAAGAAGGTCATTTCTGCACAGATAGAGGATGCCGCACTGGGTCAAGGAATAAACAAAGGGGCAAAGTTGAGGTTCTGGAAGTGGATTTCCTTCTATAGGAACTCGTGTGTGCACAGCAGAGAAGATTTAGGGTTTAGCGCCTAGGTGGTAACTGTATGGCTGAAAGAGCACTTGCACAGACACAGTGGAGATGGCCGTAAGTTTATACACTGAGAAGGAGCCAAGGGAAGCGCAGGTTAAAAGATGAAAGAAGGAGCAAGGTGAATGAGCAATGACTCAGAGAGGCAGAGGCGAGAACTCTGAAATTGCCAACACTTTTCTGTCTGTCCCACTGTGTTTGCATCCCTTCAGCGTACAGTCTCGACACTTGGACTTGACATGTTCTAGTCTCTGTGGTGCTGAATTCAAAGAAACTGTCTACTAGGGTTGGGGATTTAGCTCAGTGATTAGAGTGCTTGCCTGGCAAGCACAAGGGCCTGAGTTCGATCCCCAGCACCGGGGAAAAAAAAAAAAAAAAAAAAAAAAAGAAACTGTCTACTAAAAAAAAGTCCCTACAGTTTTCATTGCCATCTCTCTAAAAATGGGGCAGAGAAAGTAGGGTCCCAACTTTGAACAGACTTTATATTTCTCTTCGGACATCTCCCCTTGACATTTTTTCCCACTTACCAACTGCATTTACTACAGATTTGTCGCAGTACATTGCACAGCAAAGCACACTACTGTCCTTTTTTTCAAAAGTTTCCCTTGTCTTAAACTCACACATTTCTGAAAGTGACATAATGTGAGATCTATAGCAATAAAGTTGGATCTTATTAGGGATTTTTGCTAAAAAGGTGGATTTCAGCCACTCTTGTCATGCAAAATATTGTGAGTTGATGAATATGTTAATTTACTTCACTACAGTTACCAGTTTTCTCCATGTATCTCACAACATCATGTTGTAGGTCTCAAGTATACACAACAAAATACATTTAAAAGGAAAAAAAGCAAAAGTAAGAAAGGACTTTCCTCCAATGTCTCTCTTTTTCAGAAGAAAGAGAGTGAGGCCTGTTAGAGGACTTGGCAGTACAGTGGAAGAGACAGGGGAGGACCTGGGCAGAAAGAACTAAACAGAAGAGCCAACCCGTAACTCTCAAACTTTACCACTCAGCAGCATACCTGAGCAGTGTGTTGAGGTTCTCATCGCCAGATGGTACCACCAAAGCTGTGGATTCAGTAGGTACGGGTTGGGGCTCAGGAATTTGTATCTCTAATAAACTCCCAAGAGGAGCTAATGGTTCTGGTTTATGGACCACACTTTGAAATCACTCCAGCTGCTAGCTTAGTAGACAGGAGATCAGATCAGATAACTGGAAATAATGGAATGATATTACTAAAACCAAGTATTAAACTTGGATTTTATTAAAGACATAAAAGTGAGTCTAGTTATTCGAAGATCTGAAGCCAGGCCTGCTTGGTACTGGGCTACTAGGTTACTGAGACGGGGTCTTGTATGTCTTATGTGGGCCTGGCTGGCTTCACACTTTGAGGTAAGGGATCTATCTATCTATCTGTCTATCTATCTATCTATCTATCTATCTATCTATCTATCTATCTATCATCTATCTGTCTATCTGCGGGCATGGCTGGGAGTGACACGATTTTAGAATTGGAGGGATTCAAAGGCAAACAAGGAAGAAAGCTTTTACAAATCACTTTTACAAAAGACAAACTGAGATAAGTGAAGTTTTTCCAAGTTTTTCCCCAGGAAGCCTCAAGTTTTGTGAATCATTCAAACTTAGTTTTACAGCCAAGCAGAGTTTTCTGACCCCGTGGTGAGTATTCCTCAAGTAATTATGTAGAGTAGCTTATGAGTCTAATGTCTGTGATAGCTTTGCTCAATACCAAGTGATGAATTCCCAATTGTTTTTCTTAATCTATGTACCCATGTACAACTTCAGTGAAATTTTAGCTATATATTTCCAGTTCATGTTTAAATAATCAAATTTCCATATTGTCGAATAGCTAAACAAATTTTATGCTTAAGATATCCCTTAAGAACTTGTTAAAGTACATTTTACAGTGTTGTGTTCTATAGAAAACATTGACTTATGTCCAGGTAAACAGATGCCAAAGCAGGGAAGAATATTATGGGAATGAGTCCTTATTTTCATAAATTCTGGTATAATTTTAACATAGGTTAAAAAAAAGTTCCATTTCCCTTAAGATCTATCTTTTCTAAAGTAAATAATATTTATAACTCCTCATCGTGTTCCTGCTATCAATTGCTATGCAGTTGAGCAAGTTAGATTGTAAGGAAATAACTGCATTTGTGAAAAGGGAAAAACAACAGCCACATAATCACCTAAACTTTGGACAAACCTCTGAAATGAAAGCCAATATAGCAATGAAATCACAATGAAATTATAAATTTATGGAGGAAAAGCTGGGAGGTTAATTTTACCCTTTAAAACCTCAATGAAGCACAAAATTCAGGGGAAAAACTAATAATTATGACTAAGAATTGTAAGATTTGGAACATCAACTCAGCAAATGAAGACATTACCACATGGCAGACATTAACCAATAAAAGGCAGCCAATCACTCTAAAATGAGACCATAATGCAAAATGAGAGCACTGTGGATTTCCAGAGAGATGGTGCATTTATTAAAAAAATCCATTTATTACTGTCCATGACTGAGCTCATTCAGCCCACATTTACGGAGCACAGACAGTGGTCTATCATGTTGTGTGAGGTCCTGAGGGGGACTGGAAAATGAGTCAGGTACAGATCCTGACCCGAAAGAGCTTACGATTTAGGGACAGTGTGGGACTAGAGAGAAATAAGATGGACCAGATAAGAAGAGGTGGCAGAGATTAAAAAGAAATTGAGATGAGGAAGTGGAGAAAAGAAGGAGTGAGAGATTAGGAAGAGGTAGCATTTAGAATGCTCTTCAAAGAGAAGAAGTGAGTGATCAGCGTGCACATTATTGTTTGATTTTTTTTTTTATTTAAAATTTCTCAACTATACAGTATCCGAGAAAACTGAAAATGTCACAGAAGTATTTTGTGAGGCGCTACAGAGTCCAGCTTTGCTCTTCTAGAACAGGCTTTGTATGCATTTCCTAGAGCTGCTGTAACAAGGGACTACAAACTGGGTGTTCTAAGCTGCAGAAAGATACTCTCTCACACTCGTGGAGGCTAGCAGTGGCAATCCGGAAGCCTGCAGGGTTGGTTCATTTGGAGGATTGTGAGAGAGAGTCTGTTCCTTGCCTCTCTCCCAGCTTTTGGTGCTTTGC
The DNA here is from genome assembly GCA_004026905.1 of Hystrix cristata. Taxonomy (NCBI): domain Eukaryota; kingdom Metazoa; phylum Chordata; class Mammalia; order Rodentia; family Hystricidae; genus Hystrix; species Hystrix cristata. Next base: position 64,305 of record PVJO010000707.1, read on the forward strand.
TGGGCTCACTGGTGTTCTTTGGCTTGTGGCTGCAGTGACTCAAACTCTGCCTTCATCTTTACATGGTGCCCTCTCTGTGTGCATGTCAAAATCTCTGTCTCTAAATTCTCCCTGTTTGGAAGGAAACTGGTCTATGGAAATAAGACACATCTTAGTGCCTTCATCTTACCTTGGCTGTTTTCAAAGACCCTACTTTCAAATAAGGTCAATTCACAGGTACTAGGGGTTAGAAGTCAACAGGTGAATTTTGGAGGACAAAGTCACTGTATAACAGGATTCTTCAACCCCCTTCTCTCAGTAAGATTTGGAGAAGGGAAAAAGAAGCCAGACTGTGATAGGCTGAGAATTAGCAGGGGATAAGAAAGCCCAGGCTGTGAATGTAGCCTATTTTTTTTTTTTTTGGAAGTATATCCCTCACTAGTCAAATACTAAGGGCTAGGACTCTATGGCTGATACAATTTCTAGAATAAACTACTTTATAGTTGCCAAAGAGTCATTCAAAGCCCACGGCATCTTAACAATGTTTGCTTGCTGCAACATTACTTCTTCAGCCTAAAACATATGGCCTGCTTGTGTGGTGTAGAATGGCACATATCCCAAGAACATGAATTAGTAGTCATTCACTTTGCATCTAGTATAATGTGCTCTTTTTCTGATGAAATTTGGAAGTTTGAGTTTGAAAAATGATGTGTCTGAGAGAGTATGGACTAAGCAATTTTAGATATGGCAGAGCAATAAAAAACATTCTTGCCATGGATTCATTGGAGGTGCAAGGACACAGATTAACCTTGGGAGGTGTGTTGTAGCATTTATTTTTTCAAGAGAAAGGAAAGACTTGGTATTTAAATTCTCACTTGCAATTGAAGAGGAAAAAATATAAATCTTGGGATGTCTAAAAAATATTAAAATGTTCACAGAATTAACCGCCAGTGATAATATCAAATGTCACATTTCTACTTCACCACATATCAGGAGAAATTGAAATATGCAACCAAATGGTGGCATATCAGACTCTTCTCCTCAGCATTATGTAGTGTTAGTTTGCTACCAAAATTTCTGGGTATAAATATGTGTATACAATTTTGCTTTGGATCTTAGATGAGGTGGTTTGTAATTTACAGTTGTATTTAAAATAAAAGCCAAGCAATTGCTTTTGGTAACAGAATTTCAATAGCATTTTTCTTTTAATGGCATTTGTTTGCCCTCTTAATTTCACACTCTTAAACGTTCTCTTTTAAAAATGATACAAGTTGGGACAGCAACTAATGGAATATATTTTTCCCAAATATGACACATCAGAATCATAGCATTCAGGAATGACCGAAAGCATAGTTTTCTAGCTTGTATTCTTTCGTTCCTGTATAAGTGTATACAGGAACAATTTGTATAAGTGAGATGTACTGCTCCTGGAGAAAAGTAATGACAATGCAGACAGATAGTGAACTTCTCTTTATCCTGATGAGAATTCGGAACATTTAGGTATTTGTAAGCGGCAGCTGTCCTGTAAATGAGCACAGAGTGACCACCGTGGAGATACAGCATTGATATCACAGTGCTCCATTTTGTTCCCTATTGTACACGTCAGGTTTTCTTCTAGTCTGCAATTGGCTTGTAGGATTTTGCTATTGCTTCTAAGTCTGGTGTCTGGTACTAAGTATGAGACTTTTGCTTTTTCTTTGTTTAGCATGTGGAACAATATGTTTCCCTCTTTAACCCATATATGTCCATTGCTCTGAAAGTGAATGGAATACACCTCAGTTTATGGGAAAACCCTAAAAATGTTAGCTTGAAGGACAGACAATAAAAAAAAAAAACCCCTAAGCACAATATTAGATGCATTTCTTTTTTTTTGCTTGTTAGACTGTATACTCTTGGAGAAGACATTTAACCTCTTAATAATTCACTAACCTGTTATATTAATCACTTTTCCATCACTGGGACAAAATACCCAACATCCACACTTAAAGGAGGAGAGGTTTGTTTGGTTCCCAATTTCCAAGGGGCTCTTTCCATTGTTGGCAGGATTTAAAGCAGAAATGACAAGACAGAAGGGTAGGGCAGAGGAGAGCTGCTTAATCCGCGGCATTCACAAAGAACACAGAGAAGGGATGATCTGGGAAGGGAAATATACCCTCAAAAGGCTCACCCCCCGTGATAAACCACTTCCAATTAGGCTTCTTCTCCTAACAGCATATTTAGCTGTGGTTCAATCCATGATAAGTAGAGTGCCTCCAAGATCTAGTCACTTTCAGAAAAACATTCTAGACCTAAACTATAACATTCTGCTTCTGGTGCTAAAGGGTTCTTGTCCATGTCATTATGCAAGATGCATTTAGTTTGTCTCTAAGAGCCACCAAAGTCTTAACCTCCCAGCATTGCTGAAAAGTTCAACTCCAGACCCTCCTCTGAGACTCAAGGCAAACTCTTAGTTTGTGAACCCCTGTAAAAAAATCAAGACGAAAGATAAATACTTCCAACATACAATGACACAGGCTAAATATGACACAATTCCAAAAGAGAAGAATAGGGGAATAGGAGAGAATCAGACCAAAGCAAGACCAAAATCAGCAGGGCAAACATTAAATCCTACGACTCCATGCACAGCATGCCCAGAGGATGCTGACACTCGAGGTGCAAAGGGCTTGGACATCCCTTCCCCTGTGACCTTACCTGTTGCACCCCACATGGCCTCTCTCTTGAGCTGGCTTTGCCTGCTGCCTGTGGCTTTCCTCAGTAGATATTCCACATTCCTGGCATCTCCAAATTCCTGGGGTCTCCACTCTATCTTTGGCTTCAATCTTGCAGCTTCACACAGGTCACATTGCTTGGCCTTGCATACTTTCCTTTGAAATCTGTGTGCAAGCATCCATGATTTCACAACTACTGCATTTTGCATGCCTAAAAAACCACATGAAAAATCAAAATCTGTTGCCAGCTTGAGCAGCAGCCTGGCCTCCTGGAACCATGGCTTCAGCTGCCTTCAAATACCCTGGATGGCTGAACTCAGGGATACATTTTTGTAGGTGGCCCTGGATGAGATCTCTTCTCAATGTAAAGTCTTTCAAAGGAGTTTGTGATGGGTGGTGTCTAGACATCTCCTGACATTCCTTCAAGTCATCTTTCTTATTGTCCTGAGGCAAATAAGAATTTCTTATTTGCTTCTTTTTACTGCTAACCTTTTAAGCAAGCATGCTGTCCTTGGCTGCAATTTATTATTGCTTCTTTTCTGGCCAAGCTGCAAATTTTTCAAATCATTCACCTCTGCTTTTTGCTCTTGACTTTCACTGTGCATGTAGCTAAAAGCAGCCAACAGTGCTCATGCCATGGTGTGAATATTGGGTTGCCTTAGAATTTTCTCCACCAGATCAATTAGTCTGCCACCTTTAAACTCAGTCTCACACAAAATCTTAGGACACGAGCAAAATGCAAATTTCTTTGCCAACATGAACATGTATGGCCTCTAGTTTAGTTTCCAACAGAGTTCTCTTTCCTGTATGAAAACTGACGAGCCCAGGATTTACTATCTGCATTCTTATAATCATTATGGTCTTTTTCAGCTGTGACTAGAAGTGCCCATTAGATTCTGCTTATAGCTTTCAAAGGCTTCTCTAGCCCACATCTCTAAGGCTTTCCCAACTCCTCTTGCCCACCAGTTCTAAAGGTTTCTAAACAACATGGTCAGGCACAGTCACAGCCATGACCCAATTCTCCGGTACTATTTTTCCATATCAGGCCCTTTCTTGTCACTAGGACAAAATACCTGACACCCACAGTTTCAAGGAGGAGAGGCTTACCTGGCCCAGTTTTCAATGAGTTAAGTCCAAAGTTGACTGGATCCAAGACAGAAACAGTGTGGTGGACAGGCCTGGCAGAAAAAACTGCTCATTCCTTGACATCTAGGAAGCAGAGAGAAGGCAACAGTCAGGGATGGAGAGACACACTCCAAAGGCACGCCTTCAGTCAACCATCTTTTCCAACCAGGCCCCACTTACTAACAGCACATTTAGCTAGGAACTCATCAATGGATCAGTCAATCCACTGATGAGCGTAATGCCCTCATAGGCTAATCACCTCCCAAAAGCCCACTGCTGAACAACTGAGACTTTTGGGAAACATACTAGATCTCTACCATAGCACCTATTAACTCGTTCAGTCACTCACATACTAATTTTCAACAGCATTTATTGAATGTTTCCCGTGTTTCAGGCACTGCATTAGGCATAGAAGATGTCAAGATGAAAATCACAGACTTTACCTTCAATGAGCTTGTACACGACTTGGGAAGATAACAAACATTATGATAAGAATCATATGCTACGGTGGAGATAATCATCCATTAATGAGAAGGTAGAAGGATATTGCTAATGCTCTTTGTACTTCTGCAATTCTATAGTTCTAAGTCTATAAAAAACCTAAAAGCTATTCACATATTTTGACTTTAGAATAAAATAAGCCTAGAGATATAAGAACTAAAAAAACTTAACTGATTTCCTACATTTAACAGACCACTTAAAAAGCCATTTAAAAGGTTAATGGATGTATAATTGAATGTGTGTGTGTGTGTGTGTGTGTGTGTGTGTGTGCGTGTGCGCGCGTGCACACACCCCTTTTACTTGCTTCTTTTGAACCCCTGGACCACAGCATTCCTTTGTTACTGCAGATTACTGGCATCCTGGCACTCTACACTACATTTTGTTCAATGTAAAAGAAATTTGGAAGCGAATTGCAGCACACGTGGTACTAGATGGAGTAAGGAAAGACGGACAAAACTTTTAAATCTCATTTCCATACGTGGTTCAGAATTTCAAGCAACATCAGAGGTGAGAAAGCAGTAAGACTCTAGGAATGTATATGGTTGCCCTTTCTCAACTCACAGAATTTATAAAAAGTATAGGCAACCATGATTTGCAGAAGCATATCACAAAAAATTAAATCATAACCACTGATGTTTCTTGTTTTCTGCTCCCGACACCAAGAATGCTGTGGTGGAAAAATTACCTTAAAGTAAAACTTCTCTTAAGGCAGTTTTAATGGTTAATAAATATTACTGTAGGAGCTTACCTCAAATGCTTTTCAACCACGGCTAAAAAAAGAAGCAACTAATAATATTTCAATAGGTAGACTTTGTTTAAATATAACAGAGATCCTATGATTGACATATTTCCTGTATCAGTCTGTGTTTAATCAGACAAACAGAATCCACTTGAGGAATTTCAAACAGAGTTAATTTAATACAGTGAATTAGTTGCAAAGTGTCGAGAAGTTGGAGGCACTGATTGGGTGACGTTATCTATAAAGCAGCACCTACAGTAAGCCATTACTGCTGGGGTTAGACCTGAGTCACGTGAGTACACCTTGGAACACGCTCTGCTGTCACTACTGGTGAACTAGAAGCTTGGAAAAAAATGGAGCCCTCATTTCTTTAGTTTCTTGCCAGCTTTTCCCAATGGAAAAATATAACAGAAAATTAAGAGAATCTGGGAAATTTTGCTTCGCAAGCTCCCTACCACTGAGGTACAATGAGGATAAATAAGAATAAAGGAGAAGTGGAGGGATGACACATTTCCCTTTTCTCTTCTTGATAATTTAGTTAATTTTCCTGAAACTCTTTGACCACTCTTGACTCCATGAAGGGGGCAGTGCAGTCAAGCAAGGGGAGGAGGAAGATGTGACACAGTGACAGCTCATGACATAAAGGAAAGGAAATTAGTTAAGTCTCAGAAAAGGGAAGACAGAAAGGATGTGAAGGGAAAGGGGTCAGGTGAGGGTGTCCTCGATTCACACCTGGTGGCATTCAGACCATTTTGTTGGAGTAAATTGAAAGCTAGCAGAAAAATTCAATTAAAATTGTGGGGTTCCCGGTGGAAGTTTAGATTAAACTTGCTACTTGTTACTGAACTTCTACTGGGAAAACTTCAAATTCCTCGAGAGTCTTATGTTGATTATGTGTAACACCAATATGGCTCCATAGGTTTGATACATTAAAAATGATTCAACAAATCATCTAGTTCCCTAGATAGCCTAAATAATGCCCCGGGATGTCCTTGGCCCATGAGAGTCTCTAGGTATTCTATAATTTTTTGAGTTTTCTGTTATTAAGGTACTCAGTAGAATGCAAGAAACCTGGGGTCAGAACAGGCTGCTCCAGAGTAGAGTGTCCTTGGTAGAAGAGGGCATGGGAGGATCCAAGATTTGGGGAATAGGCACCGCCATGATTCTTTTTTCCTCCTGCTCCAAGGCACCAGGAAGTACAAAATCTCGGACACCGGCACAGGACACTCGGGGAACAGATTGGCAGAGACCAGCAAAGACTCAGACAGTAGTGTGAGAAGCAGTGTTCCTGTCAAAACCAGGAACTGAAGATCTTCCTGTTATCCCCAGATAGCATCCGGGGAATGAGAAGAGAGGGAGGCGAGATCCCTTGAGAGTAGAGAATGAAGCCTGATAAAGAGTTGAAAGCAGACTTTCCTCATAGTTTTAAGTTCAGATTGGAAAATAACAATATGGGTGTAGAGAGGAAGATGAGGTATCACACACTGGAGAACCACACGCATCCAGCTTATTCTTTGGGATGTCGTGTTTCTGATATTATGAAGATGTAGTGTTCATAATAAGTTAGAGTGGATGCCAACAAAACTTCTCCAGTCGAACCCTTTATAGAATAAAATATTTAAAATTTAGAACTACCCAAGATACTTCAAGTAGAATAGTTCCAGAAATCAGTTTCTTTTGAATCATTGATATTTGTTGTTTCAAGTGATTTAAGAGTTAAAGCTAATTTTCAGAAGAAAACTTTTATTTTATAGTTATTCATCACTTATCTTATCATGGGAAGTTCTTTTAGAATAAGAACCTATAGAAAATAAGATCTTTTGTTCTGAGAGGCTTATAATCAAAACTGATCCATTTATTTTTAAAGATGGTGTTATTGTTGGAATAAAAGAATAGTCTTTATTAAAGTTGATAAGCCAAAGGAGATGAGATTGTTCCCATCCATCCCCATCTTTCCATAATGCTTTTGTAATGGGTACACATATTAAAATGATCTATTCTTGTCAAAAAGGGGTATATTCAGATTTGGACAACCTCATAACTAACAACAGAACTCTTAGGTTACCCATCCAACTTCGGGACCTCAGACCCCAAAGGTGTTAAACCACCTTGAAGCAAACTCGAAGCCCATAAATTACATTCTCGTATATTTTGTGTGACTATGATATTAAATTGCTCTAAGTAACTACTTGAATAAGTAATAATAATTTAGAAGTAAAACTGTTGTATGTTTGAGCTTCAGCTCCTGTAAATAGCAATCTATACAGACTAATTTGTGTCCATAAATCCATGATGACCACATAAGGAATTAATTTATCGTTTTAGGCATTAACTTCTCAGACAATTGAGTATCATTTTCTTCTGGCTATTATATTATCGGGTCACCATCATGCTAAACAGTAGGACATTTTTAGCTGATAATTCCTGAAAAGTGCTTACATTCGGAATAAAAAGCAAAGCAAAAAAAAAAAAATCAAGTCACAATGCTGACTGAAAAAAATATTTATATTTATATTAAACCCCTCAGCTAGATTCTCAGATGCACCTCTGCTTAAAATGCAGTCACCTGACACAACCAGTTCTAATTATTACCCCCTTGGGCTAACATTTTTCAGAGTGACTGGCTAAAATGCACACTGGCTCATAATTTCTGTCTGTGACAGTGGAAGACATAACCTAGTTTCCTCTAATGCAAAAGTCTCTAATCTAGAGGGCAAGACCCTGCTCTGTACAAGACTGAAGGGAGAAAATGCAATTTGAGCACAAGGAAATTGCACACATAGTTTGATAGTTCTACCACTCTCAGAATTTTTTTCTTCCTCGGGTTTAAATGTCTTGTTTTATTTTATACTAAATTATGACCTGGCTGAAATTGCTATGTTTTCTTTGTCATATTCTAGAAATCTCTTACTATAAAAGTGAAGGTTATACCATAGTTCCATACTTTCATTTTTTCAGGGGGTGGGAATGCTCCCATTTTGACAGTTCAGCAGTGAAAACATTGAAAGTTACTGTGCTTGCTACAGCAATATTTTTTCCCCTTTGAATAATAGCTCTTTTGTCTTGGCAAATGGAGCATATATGCTGCATTAGAAAAAGGTAATTAAATCGTTCTGAAATGACGAAAGTGCAGATTTTAGACTAATCAGTAACAATTTCATTGTTGAATTTAAGAACGGACAAACTTCTAAAACTGCCGAGAGAGGTGAATTAACCTTTAAATTGCTCTGGCTCACTTCACAGGCGGCGGCTGACTAGTACAGTGCCCTGAAACTCACAAGCCAGGAGGCCAAAGAAGTTTCAAGGGAGTTAAGCCGGAAGTGTTGGAAAGCATGCAGCTATCAGTATACGTTGCTGGGGATTTTCATTAACAATTTTTATTTCTGCGAATTGGAGAGACATCACCCTCTTTCCTGTGGCTTCTGCTGACAGCTGCTGCTTAACACCTTCCTTCCAGCTGGGAGGGCAGCGGATGACTGGACGGCTGCGTATGCGGCTAACGCCAGGATGGCTCCTTAGCGAGCAACCAGAGCATCAGCTTGCTCCTGGAGACCGCGCGTGTCACCTCCACGTCTCCTGCATCTCCAGTCATTTCTGGGAGTACGTCAGGAGGCTCTGGGAGAGAACACGAAGATATGAAAGGGGAGGCTAACCGGTGACTGAGAACAAAGGCCCCTCAGGAGTCATTCGCCACCGTGCTAAAGAATCTTCCTTTTTCCTCCATAAGGCGTTTGAATCCTAAAGATGCAGTGAATAGCTTTCTGTGCTCAGAAAATGAAAGTGGAGGGATAGCATAAAGAAAGGATTTTTTTAAAAGTCGACTTAAGAAAACATTTATAAAACAATGGTACAGGAAGGCTTGGCAATGTTATAGGGCAAATTGCAATTTCAGGAGAAATAACAATAATGCTTAAATACTGCACTGTAACTAGTTACCCTCAAATTCCTCAGCTGCCATTAGAAAATACCACAATCTGACCAGTTTTACCCCTAAATATGAGATGTTAGTACGGACAAAATTAGAGTGAATTATTTGAAAGGTGTAGTCAAACGAGTACTTACAAATTCTGTGCGGCATGTTAATTGGTTTAAGCCAATGAGTTAATGAAGAATTTCTATAGCTCATCTCTAGAAAACTGAAACATTGATCTTATCTTCAATCTTTAAACTATAAACATCAAAAAAAATTTAAAGGTTATGTTTTCTTAATACCTTGTGTCATCTATCTCTTTGGGAAACAAATAGGAATAATAAGCAGACTGGGAAATAATCTGTGCTTATCTGCCCCGGAGATGACAGTGTAGCTCCCCACATCTCCTGATACCACCGACTTGTTCAGGATCCCGGCCCAGTTCCCGCCGAGACAGCGTGGAATGTGCGGAGAACATTCGCGCGTGATGGACCAAACGCTCGTGATGGTCCTTCTCGGTGCTACTTCGCTCAGACTCTACTGGGAGACACTAAGAAAAGTTAGTTGTCGGAGTACAGACACATGCGACAGTTCTTCTAGATATTAAGAGTATTTCTAAAAAGAGGTGTATTTAGTGTATCTAAAACTGTAAATTATCAATAGAACATATACTATAGTTTTGACTCAAGAAAATAGTTCGCAAGGAAGGATGATTGTATAACGAATACAAGGCTCTGAAAATATTTAGATATTAAGCATGTCTTTATTCATATTATTTATAGGTCTATAGAAATATTTCAAAATCTAATCCTTTTGCTGTTTTATTGTCACAATAATTTCCATAGGAAAATTTAAAACATGATATATAAAAAAGCTTGCTTTTAAGTGTTTTAGTCATGCTTGTTATTCATAAATTTAACAGTTTCTAATAATTCCTGGGTTTGGCTGTCTGATATCAGAATAATTATGAAATATTTTTAGCAACACTTTATCAACAAAATCTTTGATACTTTAAAAATATGCCTGTGTTATCTGCAGTATTGGGGATTGAACTCGGGGCCTTCACACTGAGCTACATCTCCAGCTCTTTTCTTATTTTTTTTATTTTGAGACAGGATCTCACTGAGTTGCCCAGGCTGGGGTTGCACTTGCAATCTTCCTGCTTCAGCCTTCTATGCATGCACTACCATGCCCAGCTCTCTAACTGCTAAAAATAATTTTAAAATGAATTAAAATGAAAATCCAATCCATCCAGTACTATCTTTATACTCCCTATTTATTCAGGGCTTGCTACATGTCAGGCAAACATACTTTTCAGTGCCAAACATTTATTTTTTCATTTAATCCTCAATACAATGCAATAGAAAAGTTATTTGGTTAATTTTTGCAAATAAGGAAACCGTGGTGCAGATAATATGTGTAACTTGTTCAATTATAGCTGGTAAGTAGAATTGGTATAAAAACCACATGTTTTACTATATTGCCCTCCACAAGTTAATATTGATCTAAAAGCTATGTTAAGACACGAGACTTTTCTTTTTTATTAATACATGTTCCTAGTACATGTACTAATAAAAAGATATGACACTGGTTTTTTTGAAATGTAGGAGTATAAAATTCATCTCTAGGAAAAAGAAGGATTGTCCTGTTAAACTGATGTTTGTGGTTTCATTGCCCTGGCCTCTATCGCTAGCCTTAGAGCTTAGTAACTGTGGAGAATATACTGTGTCGTCACAAACAAAGCTACAGAATACGCCATATGCAGATGGGAATGCTGTCTAAGAAGGTATGGACAGAAAATGACTCAATAGTTCCACAGGAAATGAGCGACTTCATATTTTTTCCTCTTCCATGTTAGTGAGATTTCTAGTCTAAAGCAAGAGAACATAATATATTTAATTAAAATTATGAACTACTGGTATCAAGAATATTCTGTACAAAATTATGTATTAAAATAGATTTTTTTGAGAAGTGAAAATGATGACTTTTGGGGGAAAATATTCACTGAGGTTTCATTTTTTGGTTAAACTAAAAAATAATTCCTCTAGCGAAAACTAGTTTGATAGAACTGATTTAATATGTAATTTGAAGAGCTAAGAATTGTGCAAATTGTGAATTTCTCAGGCGCAGGTTTATTTTGACCTAAATGCTACCTAATATGTCATCTTAAATCTCGATGCACATTCTTAGCACAGCAAAGCTCTCTCAATTGGTGTCAGACAGGAAACCTCTGCAGGAGCTTTTGTGTAACCGAGTTAGGCTAGTGGAGCAGCAGCGGCCTCAGGTCTCCTTAGTCTACCCCTGATTTTTTGTTATCAGAAAGAATTAAATCAGAAGTAAAACTTTCTTTAGAATTAACTGTCTTCATTTACGCACTGCATGAATAGCGGAATTGTAGAGGTCATTCATATCTCTGCTTCTTTTATTTTTTGGGCAATAATGTATGATAACCAAGTCCTTGTGAATTTTTCTTTTTTTTGGGCAGAAATGGGAAAACCATAATTGTATGTTTCTCACATTTGTTTTTTGGGAAAAAGTGATTATTATTTTGTCATTAGAACCCTGCAAAATAAAATCCCAGTGAGATCCATGTATATAAATTCGTGCAAACTAACAAAAACTAAAAAAAATCTGCACAAAGATACTATTAATGGAAACCAATTCCCCACAATTCTGAATTCATAATCTTCAGTGAGTTTAATCTTTCCTGTCAGATTTAGGTGGTCACACTTCGGAATGTGCATTTTATAACTATATGTACACAAATACGTAACAGAAAATGGTTTGAGTTTTTAATGAACAAAAACGACGGGTCAGCAATTGCTTTCCTCTCTTAAGATTTTACTTCACTCTAGTGCTATTTGTATTTTCTGCTCACTTCTGTATAGACCACAGTAAACATTTGGAAGGCATTTTGTATGGCAAGTTTGTGTATTGCAATTTTTGAGCAATGCAAACATCCCCCTTAAATAAGCGAAAACAGATCCCAGAAAGGGTATGCTTCCAACACATTCCCCAAAGATCTGAGTACCGCTGTGCATTCTTGCTCAATTTAAACAAACTAAACTTCAGTTAGTCTACCCTCCCCTAATGGGCACCCCCACTGGGAACATTGTGAGGTTACCACCGTGGACAAGGCCTCAGTGCAGCTGGATATGTAAACAAGACCATAATCCGCATGAAAGAACTCTGAGAGTTTTGGCAGCACTCAGAGTGTTGTTAACATATTGTGCCAAAGCAATAACAAAGCCATCATTTTTAAGTTTGTTCACGGATTTGTATTAATCAAGAAATTTTCCAGAAATTACTTCTAAATGAGGAACCTTCCAGAAAGTTACTATTTGGCAAGACGTCTTCCAGATGCCTTTTTTTTTTTTTTACCCTTATCTGGATCATATTCTTCCAAGTAAATTACAAATCTGTAGAAGTTCATTTGAGACAGAAAACACATTGCTGGTGTGTTGGTGGAAGGAGGCTCCTTTTGGTTCACTCCCTGTTTCATCAAAGTTTTAGCCCTTTGTTTTTTTTTTTGTTGTTGTTGTTTTGTTTTGTTTTTCTTTTTCTTTTTTTTCCTTCCTCTCTGTTAAGGAGGAGGTAGCCAGGCTATTTAACTTGGCATTCTGGTGATAAATACTGAGTATTGATATTTGGATCAGAAAAGCAATTATTAAATTACAGTTAGAACTGCAAACTAAGCACTTAGGAAAAAGACCAGGAAAAGGCTGTTGAGACTTTTTAAATTTTAGCTATTGGTTTTTATTGGCATGTTAGGCAATAGACTCTCTCAAATTCAGTTTTTTTCATTTAACTCATTTTCAAAACTTCTATAGAAGCAAGCTTTCCGTGAACTGTTGTGATTACTCTGTAGAAATAAAAGGGGAGAAAAGGGAAGGCATCGCAGTGCAAATAAGGACAGGTAGTGGGACAAACCAAAAGTTTTTGTTTCTCACCATTGCATCATTGCTCAATTATTTATAAAAGTAGTTTTACGTGTAAATTGTATTTGCTTCAAAAAATATTGGGTAAAACAACTATTTTAAATATACTGATGCTCAAAATGCCAGTGGGTGGAATTTTCAGCATTCCGAGGGGCACACATGTGACTCCGGCCAGGGTCACTGCAGTCTGTGGCATCGAGACATTCGTGCTGGGAGTTGAGGAACCATAGTGTGATTTTCGCTGATAGTCTGGATTCCAGGATACCCCAGGATTCAAATACGACTGGCCAAAGAGACCTGGCAACCCCACCACTGGCTACACAACACATCTAGATTAGCTTCAGGTCTGCTCTGGAGTCTTCCGACCCTAAACCAAAAGAAGTAGCTTACCTCAGATTTTGCTTGAATTGAGTCACTTATTCCCGTCTATGCTACCTATGTATGACATTTAGTTTTATTATAACGAAAGAAACGCTTTAAAGTAATGACTGATAGTAAATAAGCTCTTTCTCTGGCTGAAGACCACCCCTAAACCCAGGGTGAATTTAGAACTAAATACACCTCTCTTTGTTTATTTCTCTGATACATTGTTTAAAGCCCCAATAAAATATGTTTATATTCTGCCTTGTTCTAAAGTTACTTCTGTTCTTTTCTTACCGTCCTTTTGAAAAATGTAATGTTCCTGGCTGTCTCCCCAAGTATCTAATATGGTACTTGGCACATAGTGGACCTTGCATGCATGCTTATTTAACTGATTTAAGAATGTCTATTGTTTCTAAAAAAAATCTCCTTCTCCAAATACATAGTGCACTAGAAGCTGCTCATTGAAACCACCATCATTCTACTAGGGCAATATTTTCATCGGGTCAGTGAAACTCCAGGAGCTCCCGGATGACAATTTTACTTACTTATGGCAGGATAAATAGTATATGTAATAAGTAATGCAAACCTGGACCAACTTATATTTGTGTCATAGCTTCCATTTTGAAGTTTATAACTGATCCTCTAAAAGAAACAAGAAAGAGGAGACATTTTCATTTTATTTTTAGAAACACTATCCTTTCTACAAAGGACATATACTTAAACTTTCTGTAGGTAACTGTCTTTACATTATGGTGGCTCATCTTTGACATATTGATGCCGATTACTTTTCATGGGTAGATCGTTGATTCTGTTAGGCATGTGTGTTTACTCTTTTAACTAACTCCTCTTGAGTGGTCTATTACCATATGAGATTGGATTCATTCAACTCTTTCCTTTGGAGCACCTTCACTTGAGATACCCTGATTCCTGCTAGTTGTGAACTTGTGCTGTGGTGGCTTTATTTATTTATTCACTTTTCTTTTCTATAAGTCAATGACCAAATCGCATTACTCATGAGGCCACATGGGTTTAAGTCACCCACAATAAATTTCTAAGAATATAATATAATGTTCCAAAATTTTAAAAGTTTGGCTGAAGTTGAACTAAATCAATAGTTTGGAAGTTAATCTCTCTTTCGTGTCATCACAGATTTGGTTCTGGCATAAAATCAATAAGCTAAATAAATTATTTATTTCAGGTAATGGGATTAGTTCCTTTTAAAAAGGATTTCTTTAATCGTACCCTTGAACTTCATTAGACTTAACGCTTGGACAGAAGCTACTATAAATCCAGGAGCATCCTGAGGTTGAATTCGAGAAACAAACTGGAAAGAGACATAGCTGGCAAGCATGGCACCTGTGATCTGAATTCCAACAGCTGAGTATGTTCGGAGCTGGGCCTAGTGGAAAGCAGGTCTCTGTGCAGAGGAGACAGACTGTTGGTTAGTGTTTGAATCACAAGGTCTTTAGGGTTGCCTTAGCCATTTTTAAGTGGTATCTATTATTTACAAAAAGCGACATAAGAAAATAAATAAGTATTTCTAACAGGCAACCGATGTTAAAGAAGCTCTTTCTTGTAAACAACAGTTCTCAAAAGCAGATGTGAAGGACTCTAGTTGCTTCTTGCGTATCCAAAGAGCAAAAATCAGCCAGAAAGTGTAAAACTCTGACACATTCACATTAGTTAACACAAAACACAGCAACTCCCTGTCCCAGTTGTGCTTGCCCTCCCGGTATCCAGTTACCCCTTCACAGGGTTTTGTCTTAATAACACATTTTTGGAGCATTTTGCTTTAAATGTGGTAACATAGCCAAACAAATACTGATCTTTAGACTCTACCCAAAATGTCAAGACAAATGTAAAAAACGGCCACTTTCCATGTCACTGGTTATACTGCTTGGTGAACATTATAGAGGGAGTCAAGAATATAATAGAGATGTCAAATTGTAGAGGGTGATTATGGGTGGTGATTATGCATAGTAGCGGGGCATGTAAATGGGAGGAAGACATAGTTCTGGTTGACGAAGGAAAAGTTTTTCAGTGATGAGAAAATACATACACACATTATGATTTATCTTTCCTTTACACTGGCCAGTGGAAGATGAAATTTCATCAGGACCACTGAACAGAAGGATGCTTAAACAATACCAGCCTGGTGGCAGTTTATCTCTTGGTTAGGGAAGGAAAGACATCTAACTATAGGAATTTAGATATATTGTTTATATTGCTTGTGTGAGTTTTTTTTTTTTAATCAATGTGATGACTTCTAGAGTAAGCTGACACATATGGTTAACTTCCTAATACAGAGTTTGTATGGTTACCTGCCTAGCTCAATTATGCCTACTATGTGCTGGGTACTGTATTTGGATAATAACTGACCAAAACAGAGAAGGTTTCTGCCTTATGGAATGTATAGTCTTGGGGAAAAACAATAAACAGGTAAATTTTACTTACATATAAATTGTGGGAAGATCTGGTTTTATAATCTTGTAAACTATAAAACAAGTAATGCTTATTCTTGTGAATGCCAACATTTCCTCCTCTCCTTTTATTATTACCTAACATTATTCAGCACCTAGGAGCAACGTGTTAAAATGTTCATGTATTATCTTATTTAATTCTTACACTTTAAGATGCATGTATTATACAGTGCTGCCTAAATACAGTTAAATAATGTTCTCAACTGCTGACTGGAGTAGAGATTGGATTCAAATTTAAGATCAGTAGTTGGTAGAGCTTTGGCCCTCGGAATTTTGCCACCCCAACTCTCTGCCTGGAGGAGAGGATCTAGTATTCAATATACCAATATCTCTAGTTAGTTGACACTTTGTCATATATATTTAAATCTATGAATACGCACAAGGAATCAATCAGGGGAGGAGAATTTTTCTGCCCAGGGTCATTTTTGCAATGTTATTTCTCTCATCACACAGCTGGGCTGTTGAATGTTGCTATTGAAAATCACAAAACTATTCTAAACGGAACTGTACCAAGTCATGCTTTCTAATTTTACGGCTGCTCACAATTCTTTTGCTGACTCCCCATTGCATTTCCTACAACAGCATTTCCACCTCATCCTCCATCTCAGCAAATCCTTTACTTCCGACTTTCCTGAGATTAATGCTTATAAGTGTGTACTCAGGAGGGATCTCTCCCCCTGGCCCCCTTGTTTCCATGTTTCCCAAGAATAAATAGTCTTGGACTGGCTCTTCTGGTCACCCCTCCAGTCCTTACTGGTAGTCATGAGGATGAGTGATTTACTAATAGAATCTTCATCCTTAGATGTACGTCCTTTTATTGGGAAGGCTAAACGTTTCAGTTCACTGTTCTCTTGCTTGTGCTTTCTCTATGTCTTTCAGGGAAACCTGTTCTATTAATTCTGTATCCATCAACATAGTCGATATACATCAACACAACATTTACTCTTTGGAACTTACTGATCTGGGCTATGAGGAGAATAGAAGCACTAATGGCAAAGTGAGGCCAATATCTATATAGTAAGACCTATAGCTATAAAAAGTGTAATAGGTATATGTGACAGTCAAGCTTAATTTTCAACTTGATTGGATTGGGAATTCATCCAAGACACTTCTGGGTGTATCTGGGTGGGTCATGGAGGTGTAATTTTGGATATTATACCTGGTCCCTAAGTCCTTCCTCTCTGGTATTGTTCTCCTTGTCTGCTTCCGGGCCACCATGGACTCAGCAGCTTTGTTCTGCCACAACTTTCCACCATAATGTGCTTGCCTTGGAGCTATTGACCATGGATTGAATCTTCTAAAACCATGAGCCAAATTGAATCTCTCTTACTCTAGGTTGTGAGTGTCTGGTATTGTGTCCCAGTGGCAGCAAAGCTGACAAATCCAGTGTATTTTAAAGAGAAATATGCATTAATAGCAAAGTATGTAATTGCAGAGAAACTAAATAATCAAAGGGAATGGCTGATTTCAGTGAGATGATCAGGAAAACATTCCATGTTTTCTATAATCTGTATATTACCAACGTTTCCACAAGAATAGGAAACAGTGCCTTCCCTGTTTCAATTATTCTTTGCAATATGTTATATAATGAATTAATAGATGCCTTGTGTTTGTTATGCCTGCCCAGCAAGTTGTCACATGAAAGACAGAAAATATAAAATTCACTGTTAGCATCCAGACACAGAGCCATCTAAGAAACTAGCTTTGAGAGTTTGTGTAATTTTTTCAAGATCACATTGTTAGTAATAGGTCGAAAAAAAAGGGCTCAAATTTGCTATTATATATTCACATTCTTTCCTTCAAACTAGTGCACTCTCCAAACTGTGTAGGACAAGAACACGAGATGCAGTCGAGGTAGTCAGGGTTTGAATCTTGGACCCACTATTTTCTAGATGAATGGTTTTGGAATTTCTCATCTCTACTCTTCAGTTCTTCTTTTGTAGAAGATGAAAATTAAAAATCCCTGTGGACTCCAGAGAGTGTAGAGATTTAAAAGCATGAACATAACTGGCCTTCATGGAACCAGTCTGTGAGAGGGGAGCTGGCGTGCTAAGGTTTATTGAAGAGTAGTCTTGGGAGAGACCCTCTGAAGGAGTGAGTGGAGCAGTCCTGGGCACAGTGAGAAGCTGGATAGCAGGTCAGTTGCCAGTGAGGCCTCCTCTGACCGTGGCCGGAGTTCTGAGGTTAGTTGGCCCTTCTGAGTCACCTCAAATCGAGACAGAGGAGCCTGAGCCTTTGTTTCCTCCAATAAGCTAACCGGTAGTAGTGGGCTGTTTCTTGGAAGAGGCTGCAAGCTCGCCCGGGCCAGTCCTCTGCAGCTAAAGACAATTCTCACTGAGTGGTGTAGCGGTTGATACTGACATTCTCACCAGCCTCAGTTTTCAAGAAGATGTGCGAGTGGATCACTACCGGTTTAAGTACAAACGCATTAAACACTAAGAGCTCTGCCGTATTTGTCATGTTCTCTCTGTGACTGCTCCTGCTCCTGAGTCCTAACATCATAGTGCACACTGTGCATTTGACATTTTCTGCACCACCTAAACCATGATCGCAGGACTATGTCTTACATCACTGAGCATCAGTCCCAAGGAGAGACCTGAGACTAAGTAGATGCACTCGATTCGTGTTTGATATTGATCATGCTAACAGTGATGACGTATCAACTGTACTGCTGCATACAGAAGGATCTAGAAAAGAAGATGAGGCACAAACCATTTTATTTGCTAGATATATAATTGTAGAATGAAAACTAAGGAATGTGAAAAATTGCTTCAGTTATCAAAGTAACTTATACACAATTAAGTGCTCGATACATTTTTGCAGCAAAGGTGAGTGAATGAGTGAACATGAGAACAAATTAAGGCCCCAATGACTGACTCTGCTTCTGAGCATAACTCAACACAAGACTGGAGGGATCTTCGGGCGGGGAAGTTGGAAGAGTTGCTCAAAGGTGGTGGTCTTGAGTAGGTCCTGAAGTATGAGAAGCATGAAAATCAGAGGAAGGTCAGAGAATGCGATGGGGTTGGTGAAGGAATATTTCCAGGCGAGAAAATCCCACACACGAAGACAGATTTGGGTAGTCACAAGGGCATGTGAGGACACTTGTCTGCTTGGGGTGAACAGTGTGTGTGGGTGAATTTCAGGAAGCAAAAGGCCCAGGAGGGAGAGTGAATGGATTGTGAAAGGCCAGAGGAATATACAGTCCTGAATCAAGGTGAAGTCTGGAGTTGGAAAAATGCATTTTAAGAAGTGCAATTTAAAAATGAAGAGGAGGAGGAATTAATGAGAGGAAGAGACCAGACAGGAAGTTGTATTAACTCTTAGATATGAGTGATGAAAGCTTGAACGAGGGTGTTTAAAGTTAGAACAGAGCATAAAGGTGGAATTTGGTGGTTAATCTAAAAGAAGGACAAATAAGGACACAACATAATGATACTTTCTCCCTTCATTATTCCTTAAATCCAAGAATGTTGCTAAAAGAGCAATCAAAGAAGAATTTAAAATTTCTGAAGTATTTAATATGTTGTTTTAAAAAATTAAAGCCATTATCTACAATGCCCGTGATTCTAAAGACATTAAGAAATATCTGCAACAACACAATAGATTTTGATTGAATTGACCAGGTAAATTAATTCCTAACTCAATTACTTCACTCAAATGAGCCAATTAGTATCTGCTCTCTGTAATGCTTCTCAGTCTACTGTGGGTTTGTGTAAATCAAAATAGCCAGTTAGGAATGATGACTCACTTTAACCAAAACATTTAAATTAATTTTGTATTAGCTCTTAGATATGAGTGATATGTATATGTATATGTACATGTGAGGTCAAAGTTAGTTCAAGTATTTGCTGGTCTAATTATGCAGCGGCTTGGTGTTGAGGCAAAATATGACCTCGGTTGAAATATCTTGCTCCTTGTAAGTATAGACATGACTACACACACATGCACTTGCTGGAATTTGGGTAGGAATAATTTCATAGAGAATGGATATGTTTACTATGTCCAAATCGCAAGCAGGCAATGTCTCTCTATTTTAGATCTTTGATTAGTGTTGCATTGTTTTTAGCATACGAGTACTTTGCACATTTTTCAGATTTATACCTAAATGTTCCATCTTCTAAAAGCAATTGTAAGCAGTATTGTGTCTTAGTTCATTTTGTGTTGCTGCAACAAAATACATGGAGCTGGGAACTTTGTAAAGAAAAGTATTTAGTTCATTCAAAGTTCTGACATCCAAGAGCACAGTGCCAAGATCAGGGTCCAGGGAGTGCCTTGTGGTGTGTAGCATTACATGGTGGAGTCAGGGTGAGAGAGGTTTTAATGTGAGCGAGCGAGTGAGACTCCAGAAGGACGAGGCTCATTTTTTGATAACAGCCTAATCTGTGTGGTGGAGAAGCATTAACCTCCTTATGGGAGTAATCATGACTCATTTACCTCCCAGGAGGCCCTGCTTCTTTTAAGTTCCATCACTGGGGTGGGAAGTGTAACTTAGAACATTCGCCTAACATGCATGAGGCAATCCCAAGAGCCAGAAAAAGAAAAACTCTCACCATCTTTCAATAGGGTAACATTGGCTACTAAACTCCTAGCACATGGAACTTTGGAGGACAAATAATATCTCAAATGTAGTATATTTTTTTAAATATCAGTGTCAACATCTTCATTACTAGCCTATAGTTTCATTGATTTTCCTGAAAATGGCAAGATTTCATTTTTTATGAGTGAATAATACTCCACCACATTTATATACCATATTTTCTCTATCTATTCATTCATCAACAGGAACCCAGGCTGATTCCATATCTTGACTATTGTGAATTGTGCCACAAAAAATATTGATATGCAAGTATCTACATAGAATGGCAACTCTAATTCCTTCGAGTTTATAACTAGGAGTGCTATTGCTGAATCATATGGAAGTTTTATTTTTAGATTTTAAGGATGCTCCATACTGATTTCCATGACCATACTGTTTTAATTACTGTACATTTGCAATATATTTTGAAATCATTGTGTGTGATGCCTTCAGCTTTGTTCTTGCTCAAAATTGCTTTGGTTATCATGGTCTTCTGGGGAATCCATATGAATTTTCATGATTTTTTTCTATTTATATAAAAAGTGCTATTGGATTTTGACAGTGATTGAACTAAATTGTTACATTTGTTTGGGTTGTGTTGACATTTTAATGATACTAAATCCATCAGTCCATGAAGAGGCTCATCTTTTGTTTTTATCCCTTTGTTTCATCAGTGTTATGTAGTTTTTGTTTGTTGGTTTGTTTGTTTGTTTTTTAATATAATGGACTTTCACCTTCTTGGTCAAATTTATTTTGAAATAATTTTTTCTTTTATTAGTACTGCAAGTTTTTTTCCTGATTACCTTTTGAAATTTTCGTCGTCAATGTCTAGAAATGTGATTTACATTGAATTTGTTGATGCTGAATTTCTATCTTACAACTTTACATTTATTAGTTTTGTTGGTTTTAATAGTTTTATTTATTTTTTGAGATGAGGACTTGCTATGTTGCTCAGACCAGTTCTCAAACTTGTGGGTGAAAGCGATCTTTGTGTTTTGGCCTTCTGAGCCTTCTGAGACTACATCTGGCTATAATAAGTTTTTAAAAAAAGAGTTTTAAAGATTCTCTCTGTATAAGATCATACCATCTGCAAACAGGCAAAGCTGGACATTACTGTGTGATTGTGTGTGTGTGTGTGTGTGTGTGTGTGTGTGTGTGTGTGTGTGCATGCACATTTTATCTGCTTGCTCTGTGCTGACCTGGGCTGTGGGGAGGATGTAGCTATCACCAGCACAAACTGCAGTCTCTGACCTCGGTCAGTTAGATTTTGTTGGATCTTCAGTGATCTGAGATAGGCACGTCAGAAGCCAGTCATTTGGACAGTCCCCATAAAGTGGGGGCACTGGTCACACAGACCTGATCATGAAAACCAACTCTTTTTCTCCCCTCAGAGAAGCTGGGTGCTGGTGGGTCTCTTAGCAATTGTGTGATACTGGGCCAAGGATGTGGATTCTGCTGAGAAGGTCCCCAGAGCTCCCTACTCTCTTTAGTTTGGTTTCGTGTTTGTCTGGGTACAGCAGGTTTTCAGTTAGTTTCTTTCAAAAGGGATTTTTCCACGAATTGTTGCTGAATTGGTATATTTGTTGAGGGAAGGATGGTCTAGTACTTGCTGCTCTATTGTTCTCTGATGTTGCCCATCTAGTAGTTCTGCTGTAGAAGTTTAATAGAATTCTCTAGAGAACAATATTAGCTTAGAGAATTGGTCGGGAGGGTAGTTTTTAAATTACAAATTCAGCTTCCTTTGTACTTGTAGAACTATTCGAATTATCTGTTTCATATTGGGTAAGTTGTGGTAGTTTTTAGTTTGTAAGGATTTAGACAGTTTTATATATATTGTCAAAATTATGTATGTAGGTTGTTCATAATATTCTTTTATTATCCTCTGTAATGCTTTTAGTCTGTAATGATTTCCCTTGTTTCATGTCTGATAATTTATATCATCTTTTTTGCCAATATTATTAGAGTTGTCAATTTTATTGAAGTTTTATAAAACACAATTCTTGCTTTATTGTTTTTCTCTGGTGTTTTTCTGCTTTTTAATTTTATCTGCTCACATTTTTAAGATTTTTGTTTCTTTGCTTGACTTGGGTTTATTTTGTTCCTCTTCTTCTAGATTCTTACGATAGTAACTTAGTTCATTATTTAGACTTGGTCTTCTCTAATATACAAATTTAGTAACATAAAGTTCTTTCCCAAAATTGCTTTAGCTGCACCCACAAATTTTGATGTGTTGAATTTACTTTGTCATTCAGATAAATGTAATTATTTCCTTCCCTTAATGTTTCTCATTTGGCCCAGGAATTGTTAGCAGGAGCACCATTTAGTTTCAAAGGATTCGGAGATGTTCTTTTTATCTTTCTACAATTAACTTGTACTTTTAGTCCATTATGATGAGAGAAAACATTCCTAATTCTTCTCAATTTGTTGATATTTATTTTACAGCCCAAGATGTGGTCTACCTTGGAATGTATAGTTGTCTCTCAGTATATATAGGGTGTTGGCTCCAGGATGCCCTAGGGATAGTCAAATTCATGGATACTCAAGTCCTTAAATTAAAATGGCACGATTCTTGCATATAAGTTTTGTATATCCTCTTGTATACTTTGAATAATCCCTAGATTACTTATAAGAGATAATAAAACGTAAATGCTATGTATTACTTAAGGAATAATGACAAGAAAAATGTCTATACATGTTCAATACAGAAGCATTTTTTTCTGAATAGAGTATTTTCATTCTTCAGTTGTTTGAATCCAAGGATGCAAACCCCACAGATACGGAGAGCCGACTGAATGGATTTATGATGATTTGACTTACAGTGTTTCTTAAATTTCACTATGTTGCAAAAGCTATACACATTCAGAAGAAATCATACTTTGCATTCTGAATGTTGGTATTTTCCTAGGCTAGTTCTCTGTGATACAATACTCTTCTGTGATGCTGACCAGCGATAATCAGCCGTCAGTCCCAATCAGCCACATGATTGTGAGGGTGAGCAACTGATATTCTATGGGGAACTATGTTGCAAAACTAGGATGTTCAGTAGACTAGGTGTATTAAATGTATTTTTGGCTCATGCTATTTTCAATTTGTGGTTTTCAACGGATATATTGAGATGTAACTTCACTGTAGGTCAAGGAGCGTCTATAATCTGTAAGTACTTGAAAAGAATGTGTGTTCGATTTTGCGTCAACTAGATTCTGTTGGTTGTTGGTGCTGTTGAATTATTCTGTATCCCTGCTGATCACTTCTTGGCCTTTTGCCTAAGACCTAGTGTGGTATATACTTGCTCATTTTCTGCTATCAATTGTTCCGAAGGAGTGATGATGTATCGAACTATATTTGTGGATTTCCTTGTTTCTCCTTTCAGTTCTATCAGTTTTTGCTTTGCATAGTTTGAAACTCTGTTTGTGCATGCAAATTTAGAACTGCTATAGCATTTAGTGAATATGTCTTTTCATTATTGTATAATGTCCTTCATTTTCTCTGATATTTTTCTTTGCTCTGAAGTCCACTCGATATTGAGTGGCTACCCCTGCTTTCTTTTGATTGTTAGATGATACGGCTTTATCATTCTTTAATTTCAACTTACCAAGAATACTATATCTGCAATGAATTTCTCTCAGAAAGCAATAGTTTGGTCATATTTTAAAACCCAATCTGCCACTCTGCCAATGCTTGTCTTTTAAATCATGTATGTAGACAATTTGCATTTGATACAATTATTCATATATTATGGTTTAAGTCTATTTTATTTTTGGTTTGGTTTGGTTTGGTATTTCTGTTTTCTATTTTACTGTTTTTTTAAATTTCTGTAGGTTACTTCAACATTTTTTAGAATTCCATTTTGATTTAACTGCTGTGACTTTGCATGCACCTCTCTGTATAGATATTTTTAGTGATTGTTTTTGGTATTACATTATATATAATAACATGTTAATGTGTACTAATTTCATAATTTTATCAGTTTGAATGAAGTAAGGACATCTAATTTCCCTTTATATGTCTTCCTTCTCCTTTTATAATGTAATCATTTTAAGTATTTCCTGTCTATATATTTAAAATCATATCAGACACTGTTACAATTTCTGCCTCACTGTCAACCGTAATTCGCAAAACTGAAGAAGAGATGATGAACATTTTTCCCCTCTGGATCTTGCACTTGTTTCTTCTTCCATCTTGGACCGCTCGTTATTGAAATTGCTGTTCTAAATTTCTTTTCCATATATGTCAGTCTTGCTATTTTCCCTGCTGCCAGTCACTACTTATCAGACAAACTTATTTCAAAGCGAGTTTTAACAGAGCTCTATTTTACTTGCTTCTGGAGGAAAATGAAATCTAATTATCATATTTTATATAAACATAACAAGGATAATAACATCTTGAAATGTAAAAGGAAGATGTGGAAACGAGTATTCATAATAAGTTCAAAGAGTTTTAAGACACACATTTGATGTTACACTGATCTGTAGTGAGATCTTGATGTTGTCATGTAACATTAAGATTGCAAAATAAGTAAAGCCAGTGTTTCCATCTTACACTAATTTCTACCAAAAGTTGGCCCTAAATAGAAGCCAGCTGACCCTGTGCCAGTCCCCAGGCATATGCACGAGGAATTGCACTGGCATGAGAAAGCAAAACCACAGCAAATAACATGATTGAAGTAGACAGATGCTTCAGGTGAGTGTGGCTTTTATTTTGAACAAAAAACTAATGATACTTTCATTAGTATAACATCACATCTTGTATTTTTCCAAATTTACATTTTTCGAACATGATATTCATTATGATTTTTCCTAAATTATTTCTTATCTCTAGTGCCTATTTTTCTGCATACCTCAAACTAGTTGTTTTAAAGTCACAGTTTTCATAATTTTTAGAGTTATTATTTTATTTTATTAGAACAGCTTTGCAGTACATGAAGTTTACATTCATCTGGGGGAGTAGGTACATGTACATAATACATAATTGTCTCTTTTTAATCCCATTCCCACCACATCCTTCCTTCTGCCTCTAAATCCCTTTCCTCATCTTCACTCTTGTTACTATTATTATTCTTAGTTCATGTTTGTGACATATAATGTTTACATTCATTGAGGTTGGAACCTAATAGCAGCAATATGCTTTTATACAATAAGGACATATGAAATACATTGTTCAGAATTTGTGCAAACATTAGATTGCAGAGTTTGATTAGGAAATTTCTGGGGCTTGTTCACTAGCCTTTGATGTGATGGACCTTGTGTCTTTGGAAGGACTTTCTATATTCTATCTTAATTTATTGACAAAGCTTTTTCTCAGGTGACTGTGAGCTCTTGGAAGGTAGAGATTAGCGCTTAAATGCTTGTTAACTACACTAATATGTGATTAGAATAATAGTTTTGGCAAAGTTCATGACTTCTTAATTCTTAGAGATAAATTTTATAAACATCTTTATAAATTAAAATGATAATTTTAGAGAAAAGAAACATGCTATAGCTAGTAGCAGAAATCTTTATTATTATTTGTGAAGTGCAAATGAATTTTAATATTTATCCATTAACTGGTATGTATTTAACATTTACAATTCTGTAGTTCATTTGGCCACTAAAAATGGAAAAAATAATATAATTCATAATTATCTTCTCATAGTTTGGACTATAATTAGGAAGATAAGATTAATAAATGAAATAATTCAAGTAAATACATGCTTATATGCAATGTGGAACTAAACAGGATGAGGACAGTGTATGCACATCAGAGGTGAAAGATTTGATCGAAGTGTCAAGGGCTCAGGAAGGGGTTTCTTCAACTGCAAGGTACAGTTTGAGTGGATGAAGAAAGAACACCAGTTAATTTGGGAGCATGAATAACTTCTCAAAGAAGGGAATTTTAACTAGGAAATATTTATTTATTTTCTTATTTATTTATTCATGTATGTATGTATGTATGTATATATGTATGTATGTATGTATTTTTGAGACAGGGTCTCACTATTTAGCACAGGCTGGCCTCAAATTCAAAGGGATCTCTTGCTTCAGCCTCCCAAGTGCTGGAATTACAGGTGTGTGCCACCCTGCCGGTCAGAAATACATTTCTAAATGACAGGAAAGAAAGATACAGTCTCAAGAATCATTGAATCTTTTGATATACGTGCTTCTTCTCCATTATATGGCGAGATAAAGTAAATATCTCCAAAGGATGATGAGTAACACAAATAATGAAAGGGATTTTGGAGCAGTGGGTGGTCTAGATAATAGTTGTCCAAGCTGAACGGGCCGTGTTCTACCCCAGTAGTTAGTAGAAATGCAATAGTTAACTGTGAAAGCATGTAAATGGGGTAGAATAACCAGAGACACCTGGGAAAAAGAAAGTAATGAGTGAAGCCATAGCAGGCCTGTGTTCCTGACTTGCAGGGTGCTCAAGGTGACATAAAATCCATGGCCTGAGTCTGTAACCAGTCACCTGGACTTTTGGGTAAAGATTTTTTCCCCAGCCATTGCTGAATATATGGGCTCTAGCATGGCTAAATATTTTAAAATTGGAAAGATTACACCCATATGTATATTTAATACATAAGTGTTTAATTATATAAGTCATGTATTTTTGGTATTTGTTTTGAATATATGATTTATGCAATGTTGGCTTGCAGAAAATTGGCATGTTATATATATATTGAAGAAAATTTAGACTTTTTATTGACATAAATTTTATATAAAATGTATATTTTATGCAGCAAGGACAAATGAATGTACATATTATATACTTCAGTAGCGCTATCACTCTTTCTAACACATTTAGAGGGGGAAATCCATTTCCATGTTGTGGGTCTCAAGAAAAAGTAGGAAAAAGCATCCATAATACATAATTCTCTAGGTTTCCCTGGAAAATTTTTCTCTGCTCCATATGTGTCTTAAATTTTATAATTAAACTCATGCCTGGACCAATGTCATCTGAATTTTAAAGGTTATATACAGAGAATGTCAAAACAACCCTTTAAAACACATTGGTAGAGTGGAGGATTGGCCAAGATGACTTCCCAAGTTCCTACCACTCTCATCATGCAGCGATTCTGTGATTGTCTTCTAGGAGTGATTTGGTTTACGTTCTGTTTAGTGACCAGACTGATTGCTTGATTGGGTCCCTGGGTTCTCTGGGCACCGCCTCATGTAAAACAACAAGCCCCCATCATCACAAGTGTTGGTAATTATGGTAGCCGAGCAACAAGGACGACAGCTGTCCCCGGCTATTTATCTGTGCAACACATGTTTGCACACAGAGTTTGTAAAATACTTTATACTTGGAACATGTTTTGTCTGTAACTTTTTGGGAACAAGAGAACTTTTATCACCAAGTTTAGAATGATCTTGAATCTTGTGGCTCCTTGAGTTTGTGTCCAAGTTTGTGTCAGCTGGAATTCACTTTGGTGGTGCTGGCAACCTACGAATTTCTGGTTCTGAGACGGACTAATTAGAAGGTGCATAGTCATCAAATTGCTAACTGCATATGTTTAGAGCTAAGTGTAAATATATCAAAATCATACGAACTGAGTTTACTGAAAAACACAAGAGTTTAAAAATTAATGGAAAAAAACTGGTGCCAAAAATGAGCTGTTTCTTTTCTCAAAATCTCGAACACCTAAAACATTATTTACTGAATTAAAAAAAAAATGACCGTTGTTGGGTTCGTCATTTCTTATTTGAAAGAAACGAAGCTCACGATGGCAAAGCACTGGGCAGAAACATATTCTAAAAGAAAAACAAAAGACAAGTTCTATTTTAGAAGATTATGCACAGATTACAAAAGCCACGTCTACTACCTCGAGACATAGAATTTTCTGCCTGCAATCAAAGGCTATAGTCTGGAGGCTGGAAGGGCCTTGGAGGCCGCTCAGTTGTGGCACTGTACCTGGGCTTGGATCCTCGCCGTGTGGCTGGCGGCTGTGCTTCCACCAGCCCTGTGGCGATTTTTGGTTCTCGAGGCACCTACTGCATTTCTAATGGGCTACTAGAAAGAGACCCTTCTCTCTGGAGCTTTACCAATTGGCATTTTCCCCCTAAGACTATGAAAATAGGTTTAACTCATTTTTCACAGGACAGTTGTTTTGGGTTTTTTTGTTTGTTTGTTTTGTTTTTGCAAGTGCAGAAATTTAGAAGCGTTATCTTAAGCAAACAAGAGTTTATTATGAGGATCCGTGATCCATATGGGATGGAAGCAAAGGAGTGGAGCTAGCTGGAAGACAGCCAGCTCCTCGGGCCATCTCTCTGTCTCTATCTCTGTCTGTTTTTCTCTCATTCTTTTCCTTCCCTGCCTCTCAGCACCTTGGCTGCCCTCTGAGGCTCACTGCTTGCTTCTTCTTACTGCTGAACAGTCTCTGCTTACAGAGTTTTGCTCCCTCATTATCTTAGTTTACACATGGTCTCCATTTGCCACGGACCAACCCTACTGGCCCCCTTTCAGCTTTTGCTTCTATTACTAACTGGTTTAGTCTTTCGGCGTTTCCCAATCCAAATTCCCATTTGGGGAGAGTCGGGTCCAGCTCACCATTTTACCCCAGGTGCTGTGTACATGGCTGGCTAAAGAACTGACTGTCAACTACTGGTCTGGACACCTGCAGTTGGAATGCAGTGGGACATAACGCACAGCTGCTGCGTGGGTGTCCGGGATGCAGGAGGAGGGGAGAGGTGGTGTCTCTTTCACGTGGTCAGGGTGGGTGGGCAACACCTGACACAGCAGTGCATGGTCCTCAAATGACCTGTGTGGTGTGTTTACATACCTACCTACTCTTTTAATCTTCGGGGTTGAATACTACCTAGTTTCTCGACTGCAGTTAATAGGATACGGCTTTGCGTGTCTTTACCACATCACTCTTTGTGTACATAATTTAGTTGATTTACAGAGGGATGGCTGAAAGTTCAAAAGTCACTCCAAATGGTATCTGATGAGTGCGTTTTAGGACTGGAATACCTTTTTTTTTTTTTTTTTTTTTTTTTTTTTTTTTGGTAGTAGGGACTGAATTCAAGATCCTCTTCACACTGAGGTGCATCTCCTGCCCATTACAGTCATGCTTTGGTTCGAGAATGCATCTTATCGAGAGCAATTCAGTTTGTGAACAGAAGCCTTTGGCAAAATTTTGTTTCTGTTTGCAAACTCTGCATCGGGGGACGAACATGACTGCAGCCATCTTCCCCAGATTTGTAGAACAAATTAAGTTCATGAACTGAGGTACCACTGCATTTTAAATTTAATTTTTATTAGCATATGTTTGTGATACATCATAATTACATTTGTCTTGGTGATTGGTGCATGTACATATCCCTCCCCATCTTTCCGTCTGTCCCCATGTCCAGACACCCTTTCCATCTCCACAAAGTCTACATCTTTGTTTCCCATCATCTGTCTTTTTTCTTTTTAAATTATTTATATTTTGTGTTTCTCATTTTTTTTTTTAATTTTGAGACAGTCTCACTAAGTTGCTAAGTTTCCCAGTGTGAAAATGAACTTGTGATCTTCCTGCCTCATCTTCCCAGAGTGCTGGGATTATAAGCATGTGCCACCACACCTGGTCATCTACCATGTTTTAAACTATAAATGGAAATTAATGTTTCCTAAGAGTCAATCAATTTTTCTAACAGTCTCCACATCTTGTTGACTCAAAATATACTGTTCACTAAAATCTCTAAGTAGCTTTTTATGCACACTCCCAAGACAACCTTCTTCCAGTCTCATTTATCATTGGCTCATTGGAACTCAAGTTCGACAACTTCATTTATGTTACTCAAATTTAATTTTTTTGAGAAAGAAATTTTAAATTTGTAATTTTCCATATCCTCTAGGAATTTACATTCTCCTTTAATCATAGCTGGCACATATGAGGCCCTTTTTGTAAGGGTTTGCATTGCAAGTACTTGTCAAATCTTTTCATATTTATTCTTTATCCATTATGAAGCAGTTTTATACTGGAACTTGGGTGACAGTCATTTGATCATCTCACTCTCGCATCCAGTTTTTTCTTCTTGGTTTTGGTCTGTTTTGTGGCACAGAAGAACTGAACTCCCAAAACTATGTTTTCCAGGATTTATTGATACTTGACTTCCAGCAAGCTTGGGACAATGGAGGGACCTAAAGAGGGTTGGAGGAAAGTAGAAGGGAAGAAGTCAGGATGTCTTTCCATAGTCCTCTCACTGTGAGCGTTGCTCTCCAGGCAGCGAGTGCTGCTTTGTGGGAAGCACTTCATTCCACAAGGTGGACAACTCTTGCTGACCCTAGCCCCTAACTTTTAGTAAGGCCATTTCTTTTCTTTCTCATTTGAGCCCTGTAGGTAGTGATAACTTTTTTGAACCTTGCTAATTTCTGGCTGGCCTCATTGTGCCCTTTCCATTATTCCTCTGCTTTGGTAACAGGTTGCCCATATCAAATTCTCTTGAGTGAATTACTTGGAGTGGAAACCATTTTTCGAAGTGGATCCTAACTGATGAAGATAGAAGACTGCTAATCACAACTAGGATAATACGCATTCTCTCTCTCTCCCCCCCTCTCCATTTCTATATATAATAACAATGAAAGACGATATATTTAAGAGACAACTTAGTAGATTGCTCTAAGTGGTCTAATGGTGCAGTCTTTAAGAGCACAGACTCTGGAGCCAGATTTTACCTGGGTTCACATCTCAGATCCACCACTATCCAAATGAGTCACCTTAAGCAGTGTGCTTCCACTTTCTTTATTTTAGTTTTCCCTTCTGTAAGCTAGGAATTTTAAAAACACTAACTTTAGAGTATCATTGTGAAACTTAAGGGAAAGACTTTCCTTACTTGAAATACTTTGGAATTTAGAATTTTGAGGGATATGCATCTTATATTTATCATATAAAATTAGGATCTATCGTACCATATGGCACATACAATTAATCTCTACTTATGCAATATACCATATATCCAGTGGAATCTAGGGTACTGGCCACTAATCAAATATTAACATTTTTTGCAGCCAAAAATCAGACTAGATGTTGTTGCTAAATAAGTTTGGTCAAGTTTCACTGTCTATCGAATTACAAAAAAATTGTTTTTTAAAAAGCTTTTGGATTTTAGAATCATGAGTAAGGGTCTGTGGCCTTGCAGTGCAAAACATTTAGAACAATGTCTGTTACATAGTTCGTACTAGATAAGCGTTACCGCAAACTGTGTCCATGTTGGCACTGATTCATTATTCTCCATCCAACTTGATTAAAAAGTCCATTCAGGAGGAAGGATCCCACGCCTTTCCTAGATTAGATAGCTCCAAAATCATGGTACAAACCAACCTCAAATCTTAAAGTTCAGAAATGCCATATCTTTTGTACTAATTATCGTAACTTTATGGAAAATACCAATGAACATGGGGATTTAGTAAATCGCGTTCTGAGTAGGTAGAACTCTAGTTCTATTTTGTCAGGCAGAAAAATCTAATATACAGAATACTATTTAATATAACAGCCAGCGCATTATGAAAATATTGGTCTAAACTTTCATTCTTCCTGCGTTGGAATCACTCAGTGGCAGTGACTTATTTCTGAGAAAATCTGAACTCTTCTGCAGGCTGGCTCACTTCTTAGCCAAACCATCAGTCTCATGGAGCCATCCTGAAGACCAGCAATTTCGTGAGTTTCCTCAGCTCTGATGGATCAATAGGCTACATTTGTCTTGAGAATTTGAGTTGTAGGTTAGGAATAGAATTGGTATTTTTTGTTATTAAACTTTAAGATAAAATTTAAAAAAACACCTCTCAAAAGATGAAGTGTAGGAAAATCCTTCATAAATTTAAAAATGGAGACTATTTGCTGCTTTAAGTTTAGATGAATTAGTATATCATGGATTTCCTTTCTAACTTTTCTTTGCTTGGATTATCAGTTTTCTTACTGACTAATTATATTTTAAGGCTTCGAGCTAACAGCACTTATTTAAACTCACTAAGCACTACTGTACAGAAGTCAAAAGTCTTTGAATGAAATCCCTGTTTTGTTCTTTGCAAATTTTCCTTTCATTATTTCCTGTATCTCTGTAGAAATATTTCTCTTGGTGCGGCTCATGGAGACTTGTTTCCCATCTGTACCGACACTGTTACAGGAGGCTCTGATGCCCTAGAAGAGCCATTAACTCGCCGAGGGCCTGAATAGACTGGACAAGTTTGCCTAAGCCCCAGCATCTGGGCTCTGCTCTCTCACACCAGCCCTGTGCTCCAGTAACAGAGCCACCATGATGAGGGGCATGAAAGTCCACAGTGTCAAAAGCTAACTATTCTAATTAATTGTAAGCATGGCCAGGCTGATCCCTCCCCAGCAGCCTGCCTCTCTTGACCTACAGGTTCCCTAACATGACTTCAGGGTAGAGGTTTTAAGCAAAGGGCATTCCCCCTCTGCCACCTGGGCCACCTTCTCATGGCCACTGTTAGTGGCTCTTTGGGCAGGTTTTTTCTCTACTATCTCTGTTTAGCTTGTATCTGAGATTGCCTCTATTAGACTATCTACCTTTTTTCTGAACCTGACTTGGGAACATTTTATTTATTTATTTTTAAATTTCAATTGCTCAAATGCTTTCAGTTGTTAAATTATCATTTCTGGATTTCTGCCACTTATTAATTTTATTCTTTGTGCAATGTCAAGTTTCTTTTTCTTTCTGGTATAGTTATATATAAATATGCACCACCATAGTTACCAATATTATGTGTCTCTGTATATTGTGTTTCTATCCATTAATCTGTCTTATTCAGACTGGGCTTTCATAATAAAATAAAATATATTGGTGGCTTAAGTAGCAGAGGCTTATTTCTCCTACCTCAGGAAGCTAGATGTCCACGATGAGCAAGATACTATTGTCAGGGTCTGGTGGGGGCCGTCTTCCTGGCTGAATGACGATGGCCACCCCACTGTGTGCCCATATGACCTTTTCATTTTGTGCATTCATGGTTGGGGTGGGGGAGTGAGTGCAAGTTCTCTGGGGTCTCTTCTTGTAAAAGAAGAGTAAAAGCAGTAATTTCATGATTACGGACTCACATTTGTGAGCTTGTCTAAACCTAAATATCTTCCAAAGAGCACATCATCAATTCACATCCCTTTGGGGGCTAGGGTTTGAACATGCACATTTTCAGAGGACACTAACATTTGGTCTCTCTGCGTGCACACACACACACACACACACACACGTATATGACAAGCCTATGGTATTCCATCTAAATTTAAGGTAATGCTATCAATGTTTGTTACAAGATGACAATCATTTTTTCCTTTAAAATTTTTGGTAGAATTAAATATATTTTGAGGAAGCACTAGTCTCTTGATAAGCAAACAGAAGAAGTTCAAATACCAATGTAAAATAATTAGAGGAAAGGCAATATAAAACAACAATAAAGCTAAAGGTAGACACCCAAACTCGAAAGTACCAAATATTAATTTGAACCAGTTTCAGTTTTTAATAATTCACACAGGAAGTGCTCAAATGAGACACTGCTTGTATGAAACAGTTTTATGAAGGCACGCATGTTTGAGATGCATTTTATTATTTGCATTGCTGACTTCTGCTATTCTGTTGTTACATACCTTGGCCCAGATTCTCATCCCTCAGGGCCCAGAAACCAGATTAACAACAGTCTCCTGAGAAAAGACCTCCAGGGATTCAGCAAGCAAGACTGGAGGAAGCTGCTGCTGTGCACGAGCTGGGAGGTTGGGTCTGTGACTTATCCTTGCCTCTGATTCCCACAGCCATGGACAGGAAATCCGAGCACAGCACATTGCATTAATCCAAAAACTCTTTCTGAAGTCCCTCAGAGAGTGGCAGCTAAAAGATGGCATGTTTGGGAGAATATGTCAGAGGAGAGGGGAGCCTGCAACCAGGGTGCAAGCCAAAGATCAAACGTCACCAGGCATTTCCATTATCTGTTACAGAAAGCAAAGGGAAACTGTAGAGAATAAGATGTTTATACTCTTATTGAATCCTCCATACTGTTTTTGCCTGATAGTTGACAATCTTCTATCTTGTATATTTCTTGATACCATTATAATTAAGAGGATAGACAGTAGAACCAGCAGACAAAATTTGAATCTTGATTCTCTTACTTAATGACTGTTTGGTCTTGGGAAATTCCTTTATATCTTTGGGCTTCTCTGTCCATGTATAAAGTGAGGTAAAATTAGTAGAATTGCATAATACTGTCATAGGATTAAGTGAGATAAAGGAGAAAACACCTAGCATCATGCAAGATGCCTAGTAAGTACTCAGTAAATATTACTTGCTCTTACTTTTAGTTGCTATTATTGTTCTTGCCCGAGACAGAATTCTGGCTGTGTCTCTTGGTATTTTTGTGATTTGGCACATTGCTTAACCATCCTCTTTGTGTTTCAGTTTCTATCTCTAAAGTAGAGATAATAATAGTACCCAATCACACATGATTATTATGAAGATTAAATAAGCTAATATATTTTAAAATCCTTGGAAGAGTGCTCTGTCCATGGTGCCATTAAAAATGTGTTAAATAATTAACTAACACTATATCAGCACACTAATCAAGTTAAAAAGAAATCTGCTCACTTTTTACCTATGAATTTCAAAACCAAGAACTTTAGTTCCCCCAAAAATGTGTTTTTCAAAGTCATGGAGAACTCTAGTGAACTATACTTCAATTAAGAACAGAATAGATTTCCTTATAAATCTAAAAATAACTTTCTTAATGAAACAACCTCAATTTTTAAAACACCAAAATATTGTATTTGGTTCATAGAATTGACATTTTCATAAATATTAGTCTATGCATTAAAATTTCCACTGTATGAAGCTTGCGGGCAAACCTTGAGGCAATCTGAAGACTTGCCTCAGCAAAATCTAAAAAAAAAAATTAAAAATAACATAGGATTGTGAGAATCGACTACACATGCTGAAGACTGAGTTATGTAAATTGATACTTAAAGTTATCGTTTGTGCCTGGATGTTCTCCCAAAGCCTCATGCAGTCATAGGTGGGGCTTGATCTAGAGGATATGATTACTAAATTAGTCCACTGATTGGTTTGGCAGAGTTCTGTTGGCATCAAGGATGGCTACTCGCCCTAATCCGGCAGCCTGGATAAGATATAAGGGGCAGAAAGAAGGTGCTAAGGCCCCTTGCTTGCTTTGCTGCCTTCTGCCTGCTGTGAGCATTTTCTCCCCTGCAATGCCCTCTGCCATACCACCCTGCCTTGGAGCCAGCCAACTATGAACCAAAACCTCTATGAACTGTAAGCCAAATAAACCTTTCACCCTTCAACTTTGGGTGTCAGGTACTTCATCCCAGCAATGAGAAAAGTAACTAAGATACTTAAAGGTCAGGAAGTAAAGTTGCAGTATTCTCAGATTAGAAACTCTGGGAAGACACTGTGGAGTTCTGGTTAACTGGAGAACTCAGTTTCCTCCATGACTAGATAAGAAGGGCTGGTGGCTGGGATACTTGTATGGCTGGAGAGGGTGTGTAGGTGGATTCTTAGCACAGGGATACTACTCTTTCTTTAGATTGCTTACCTTTGAGACCTCAAGTAACCAGTGGACGGTGTCCCTCCTCTGAACAGTACAACCTGTTTTCCTCCTTTGCTTCAGGGAGCATCAAAGACTACACTAACTCCCTGTTGCAACTGCCCAGTTGAACGACTTAAAGAAGCCTTGGGATCCGATCCTTGGAGGGGGGTACAGAGTTTGGGAACAGGAATTTGGTCTTTTCTGGTACCTCAGAGCTTTTTATTGTCCTTGCGGTAGTGTAACAAGTCACTTCTGAATTGCAATGCCCAGACTTCCTTGATGACAGACAGGCAGGACTGGGCAATAGTGTGTGCTCACACAAGCATGGGTGTGGTTGGTCAGGGAGCTAACATCACCGCTCCCTTCTGTTTGCTTGACATGGACTGAGTTACCTCCTTTTGTCATTGGAATCCTTTGAGGTAGAGGTTCTTGCTCTCTCTCTTTTTGGGTCTGGCTTGCAGAGGAGAAAGTTGAAAGTCAGAAAGGGTAAGTAACCAATTCAAAGTCACACAGCTATATCTGTGAAGCTGGATTTTAGACTCCATGCCTGGTTAGCTCTAGTGTCTTATTTTTCTTCTTATATAGGAGAAAGAGCAATTCTTTTCTCCATTCGTGGAAATATCCTTTGGAGCTTTCCATCTAGGTGAAAAATATGAATTCCCATCAAGGGAATTGATATTTGCTACCTTTAATAAAATGATTTGGGGGAGGGTTATTTTTCTGTCTTTTTTGTATAGGATTTTATTTTTGCAACCTTTCATTGTCTTGGTGAGGAGTAATAACAACCCCAACTTGCATTTACTTGACAAATTTCGTTTAAGGAACTCAGTAAACTTAACTCCTGACAATTCAAAAATTCATTAGAGGAACTTGAAGTGTACTGAGAATCCTAAAATTAAATCATATCTCTCAGAAGTCTCTTGACTTTTTCTATTAAAGAAAGTTTTATTTTTATTTATGCCAAATCAAATAGTCAATTGATCAATAAATACATATGGAACACCTACTATATGCCAGCTATGCTAACAATCCCATTTCACTGACTTTTTGAAAAATTCCTGTTCTATCTTTTAATCAAAGTTTGGGTTAGCTTGTATTTTTATAAACAGCAAGACTCCAAACACAGGGTATGCCAGGAATTCCAGAAATGGGGACAGCAGTCAACCCTTGAAGCCCTCTGTGCTGTGTCTTATCATTTAGCCATCTAGATCAATTCTCTGCCCTTCTTGGCCCTGTCCTGTTCTTTGAGTGTGCGGGGGAGTAGGGTGGGAATGCTAGCCTCTACATGCTGGTTCTCTTGGTTCCTCTTACCTCTGTCCTCTGGCTATATGTGGTGGGGCAGCAGGGAAGTAGAGAGGAGGACATACTGTGCTTGCTGCTCTCTTCCTGCCTGGCTCCGGCAGGGCTGGTGTCAGATCCGCTCCTGCTTCGGCCCTGTCAGGGAGCCCCTTAAACAGCTCCAGGTCTCCCCAGGCTCTGTTAGACGGCTAGACTACTTTCCCTGTCAGACTCCAGACCGATACTGGCTTCCCACTGCTGCTAGACCCTGGGCGCCTCGTCCTTGACCTAGCTTTGTGCACACCTCTGTAAATAGTCCTTTATCTGGAATGTGCTTTTAGCATCCCGGCTCCCAGGGCCATTAGTCTGTACCAAAACTGTGCTGCAACTTTTACACGGGTTTTCTCATGTAATACATGCCTACCTGGGTTGTATTTCTAACATTATTTTCACTTCGGAAACACTCATCATTGAGTTCGATCTCCAGCACCAAACCAAACCAAACCAAACCAAACCAAAAAACCCCACTCATCAAAAAGAGATTTAGAGAGAGTAAGCTGATCAAGGGGTCACAGCTTGAAAGTGGCAAGACCAGGATTCAAACCCCGGCAGTCTGATTCTAGAGCTTGCCCTCTTACCCATGCAAAAGCTCTTGGGAGGAAGATACTGGAATGAAGATTTGGAGGTAGCAGCATCTTCAGAGATAGAGCTCTTGGTGAGGGAATGAAAGCAGTAGAATTGAGTAGGAGAAGTTAAACCGCAGTGCTGTGGCCCTGAAAGCCTAATCGCATTCCACAAGGAGCCCTGCAGCCCGAACAGCACCCAAGTTGGGGTGAGGGAGCTCGGTTTTATATCACGGTATCTACCAGTCACTTAGTGCAGGACTTTAACTTTGGATTCTTTCCAGCTAAGGGGAGTCTCTGAGAGAGACTACGTTGAGGGTGGTGATTCCCAACAGGGGATGAGGTAGGGCTTGGTACTGGAGCATGAATCTGGGCAGCACAGCATGGTATCATGGACACCACTAAAAACACTTACTGAGCTCATGAGTTCGCAGCCTGCTTCAGTCTTGAGTTAGCATCGAAACATGTTTTTGACTCTGTGTGTATCAGATGGTTATGGTGTAATTATTCAACATCATTGAATAAACACTGGATTAGTAGCAGCTAAGAGACCTGGGTTCTCATTCCTGTTCTACTTCCTATTATGTGCCTTTATTCAATTTACTTCATGTTTTTGGATTCCATTTCTCTTATCCATAAATCGAGGAGTTCTGATTAGATGCTCTCTAAGGTCACTTTCAGCTCTGAAGTTCTATGTTCTTCTTAATTTATTAGCTTTCTAAAAGCCAGAAATAGCAAAAGTAAACATGTTGGAATGCTTTTTAAGTAATGCTGGAGATTATTTCTTGCAACCTCTGTTTAGTGACTTTCCCAAGCTCTCTCAATAAATCATGATAGATCTCATGAAAATTCACACAGTCCCGGCATCACCCAGCGTTCTCTAAAGAGCAGAGATGCGCGATTTCCCCCAGAATGTCTTTATTTGGTATATACAAGATTTTAGTATGCTTGACACTTCTCATTCTTTCTGAGCATAGCTCATCCAGATGTTCTATTTTAGGAATTGTTTTGAAATAATTGCTTTCACAGGGTCATTGCTATAGTCTGAACAGACATGGTCTTAATTTGGGTAGATAGATCTTGATCAAAACAAGAAGGATCGGAAAATGCCCTTTGCTTGGGTTATGGAAAGAAAACCGATTCTCAAAGTATAGATAGGCTAGGGAAATAAACAAACAAACAGGCAAGCAGATAAAAACTAGCCAAAAGAAAGGAACAAGGTATTGATGGTGGAATTCTGAAAAAAGTATTGACCGACATTGTGAACTTTAATTAATAGGAACAAAAATATAATTTAACAACAGAGTGAAAGCTTAAAAACTGAACCAAATAAATATAGAAATCTCTTACAATTGATTTTTCTGAGATATGGCAAATGAGTCAATGAAAAGGGAAGAAAGCTATTATTGTCAGTCAGGTAAGGCCCTGAATGTATGATTTCCCAGAGTAAGCCTTATGGTCGAAGCTGCTTGAGCCATAAATAAATAAATAGACATACCTTCACTCTGGCTTCCTTACCTGACTCTCGTTAAACCCTATCAGCAACTGTAGAGGGCCAAAGAAGCAATTTCAATAAATATTTCATTACATGGGAGCCCATTTGCTGGTATTTCAAATAAATAAGTACATTTTCTCACTCAGTGGACACTAGAAGGGAAAACTCTCCAGTTTCCATTTTCACACTTTCTTTTACTTTCTGAGGAGGTCAGTCATTTTTGTTTTCCAGTGTACAACTCGATTATTTATTGGAGAAAAATGTTTAAAACCAGGAAAAGGAAAAAAAATTCAACCCAATAATTTATTGAAGACTATCTCTTGGCAGATTAATCCCCACCACGTGGCTGGAGCTCATTGCAGAGTGATCAGATCGGTCAAGCTTAAATTGTACGTCTGCAAGAAGTTGCATAAATAACCCCAAATACTGTGAACCTCTTTGTACTCGGTCAACTCCATGACCTTCAAAGAAAATGTCAGAAAGGTAGTAAGGAAAAATATAGCCTGAGATCCTCAAGTTATGGTATTTTCTAATAAATAACAACCTTTTTGGCTTCTTTCATCTAAACACATTTATCAGTTAAGAGACATGTACTTCCTCTAGGTAAGTGAATAGAAATGCTACCCTTTTTCTTATAAGTAACCTGCAAGTATGTTTAAAAGGATTTTCAGCCGTGCTTAGAGATGATAGTCAAAGCCTGAGTGAGATCTCAAGTTTTTCTTTTCTTTTCTTAATTTTTACCACCCCAAATGTCATTATGAACAATAGTCCGTTTTCAATTGCCCCTTGTGTAAAGACTATGTGTGAGAGTAGTGGGGGAAGAGATCTTCTGAAAAGCTTTGTCTCCTGTCTTGCCTAAACAAAGGATGGACCTTGATTTATAGCCACAGGGAGACAAGGCTGTCCCAAAACTTTGTCTGGTCACTTCTTGCTCAGCGCTTTCTGTACAAAACTGAAATCATGTCTTGGCTATAATCTTGGCTGAAGACATCACCAATATTCAAGTTTACCAGACTGGAAATCGTGAAGTTGTCTTAACCTTTCTTTCTAATTCTTTTTGCTAATATTTGATGTTTCTTATTCATCAGTACACCCCTTAGATTAATTATTTCTCTTTTGTAATGAAAAAATGTAATGGAGTTAGAAAGAGAGACCTAGAATTCTAGTATTCACCTCTGCCACTTACTAATTATGGGACATGGTGATTACTGAGATTTTGTGTCTTCTCTTGTAAGATGGGAAAAATCTGAAAATGATTTTCTGACCTGAGAAGTTAGTTTCATTATGAAATAAATTAGTATAAATTATGGATTATCCAAATCTATGTGGTAGAAGGTGGCAGAGATAACCTAATAGCATTTCTGACTCGTTTTATACCCCAGAACATGACAGGTGAGTTCTCTGAGTACCATCTCCTCCATGTCTTTGCCAAATTAGGTTTTGGATGTCTAGCTTGCTGTCACTTTCTGCAGACACACCTTCTGACAACTTCTTTGGGACAACCCAAAAGGACATCAGCCACACCTTCCCTTGTGCAAGGCAGCAATCTGGGCAGCCTTCCCCCTTCC
Source organism: Hystrix cristata (assembly GCA_004026905.1). Lineage (NCBI taxonomy): Eukaryota > Metazoa > Chordata > Mammalia > Rodentia > Hystricidae > Hystrix > Hystrix cristata. The sequence goes on from PVJO010000707.1 coordinate 105,083, forward strand.
GCTGTCTGATTAAACACAAAATTGTCTCAAGAATCTGCATCCTAAATTGATTGACTGATTGTGGTACTGGAGATTGAACCCGCGGTCTAGTGCCCAGTGAGTTTCACACCTGGCCCATTTAAAATTTTACTTAGATACAAGTCTTGCTAAGTTACCCAAGTTGGGCTCTAACTTGTGACCCGCATGCCTCAGCCTCCTCAGTAGCTGGGATCCCAATCCTGATCACCAAGCCTGGCCAATTTAATTGTATTTATTTATTTTTTTCACCTTTATGAAGATGAATCAGAATACCATTTCCCCTTTCCTGAATTTCCAGCACAGCTTCCCAAGTTTTCTATGAATCTCTATTCGTTCTCCTACCTCCCTCAATTCTTTTTCCACATTTTGACTAGGGTCGTTATTATAAATGCAAATCTGACTATGTCAGGACCCTCCTCAAAATGATTTCAGTGGCTTACAATTGGCCTCAAGATATTGGCCAAATTCCATAAATTCTTGCTGTGGTTTGAATATGGTTTGTCCTTTCAGAAACACACATAGACATTTCATCACCTCTATAAAATATTAAGAAGAGAGAATAAGTAGAAACTTTCGGAGGTGATTAGGGCTCTGCCTTCGTGAATGGATTAATCCATTTATGTGGTTAATGGATTAATGAGTTAAAGAGCTGTCCTGAAAGTGGGTCTACTAGAAAAGTCAGTGTGATTCGGTCTCTTGCCCCATGATGCTTTGCATCTTGAGAATGCAAAGAGAGAATGCAATGAGGAGACGCTTTGCATCTCCTGCCAGCAAGAAAGCCATCCCCAGATGTGGCTCTTTGACCTTGGACCAGAACTACTAACCAAAATAAACCTCGTCTTTCTTTTTTAATTCTTTGTTCTTATTCATTTATTTATCTTTGACTTTTATTAGTGCATGTTTGTAGTACGTAATGATTGTATTCACTGTAGGAAATTGGCTTTATAATCTACCTGGTCTGTGGTTTTGTGTTATTAGCAACAGAAAATAGAATATTGCAATCTTGTAGGGCCAAATTTCTGCTAATGTCCACACTTCCCTCTCCTCTTTCATGCTATGTGTGAACAGCTTATAGCCTTCAGTAATTGCTTTTAGTTTCAAAAATGTGCTGTGACCACACCTTCATGACTTTGCTTCCCTTGTCTTTCTTACTCGAACTACTCTCTTCCTCCTTTGACTTGCTAACTCCCAGGCAGGCTTTGTGTTTCAGTTCAGATGTTGCTTCTTCTGGAACATATTTTCTGCTTACCCAAATTCCGAAAACAACCTTTGCTTCTGTGATGGTAACCCGTTGTTTGGTGCCGTCTCTCACTGCCTCTGTCCCACACTACAGCTCTATAAAGCCTGGAGCTCGCCATTCGATTTCTGCTACTCAGCACAGTGCCCCGTAGTGCATAGGAGACTTTGAAAGATGAAGAAATTAGAGGGCAACTGAGTTTATTTTCCCAGAGAAACAAAATGATAGGGTAAAAAAATCTATCAGCTGTCAGGAGTCCCAGATTCCAATTCTAATTCCCAATTATGTGATTATGAATGTCTGTGTTAGGCTACTTCAAGAACTGTTTTGATAGTGAACTAATTCACATGGAAACTCACTACAAAATGAAAACTTTCCTGCAAATAAAAATCTGTAAGCGCCGCAATGATTATGCCTGCACTGTCATGTGCATGTGCATAGTATTTGTTTTAGAACTAGTACTTGAATTGAGCCGTTAAAAACTTCTGTACTGTAAGTATCCATGAACTATTACGGCATAAAAACTTTCCCCAGTAATTTAATGGCTTAAAAGAACAACCCTTTATTTAGTTCACCATTCTGTAAGTGGGCGATTTAGGCTGAGCTCAGTCGGGCAGCTGGTCTGGGGGGCTCTGTGGCAGCTCTCGGGTCAGCTGGGGCTTGGGGCCAGGAGGTTTCAGCTGGGCCGCCTGGCTCTACTCTTGGCGTCCTCTCCCCCTCTAGTGGGTTAATTTGTAGAGCTTCGGGAAAGTAAAGAGAAGCACATAGGACCTCCTGGGGCTGGCATAGTTTAACTTTGCTGCATTTTATTAGACGAGTCCGAAGTCAGTCCATTTTGAATAGCTAGAGGAATATAGTCTACATTTCGATGGGAAAAAACCCCAAGACATTATCTAAAGCAATGTGGATCCTGGGAGGGAAGTAATTGTGGTCTTTCTTGCTGACACCTCATCACGTTGTGTCAGCATCTTCTTTTGATTATTGACCAAGTCACAAATCTGACCATTTTGCTTTTAATTTAAAATTACTGTATTCAGTGCCTCTTAAATGTCTGTCAATTAAGTCCACACTCATAGAAAAGCCTTCATGAGCTCCCCACAGCGGCCTTATCTGTCCTATACTTTAGGAATAGCAAGTCTTTTGTGATCCCAACAAATCCATTGCACTGTCTGTTCTCTGCAGTTCTTGCTGCCTCCTCTGTGGGGATTCCCGGATAATCTTACTCATTCTAAAAATAACAACAATGCCACTTGCTGTATGCCAGGCACTGGCTGCTGTAAGCACTTTATATATGTGTATGTTAGCCCAGTGAAGGAAGTACTATTTTTATCTCCTTACAGATAAGGAAACTAGGACACTAAGAAGTGAAACAACTTGTCCAAAGCCACTCAGCTAGAAGTCTAGTTCCAGAATTGGGGGACCTGGAGATTGTGCATTTGTCCTCCAGTGTCTCCTACCTTTTAAGACCTAACTCGAGTTTGGTCCGTTCTTACCGGTCTCTCTGCATTTTCTCCATTCAGTGATCTAGTTCAGTGTCTGAAGCCTCTTTGAGTTATGAGTACAGAATGTGTCTTACCTTTGTAATCACCACGTGCAGCCCAGGATTATGTCTGTGTTGCCCTTGTCAAACTTACCAAGATGCGTCTTTTGTATCATTAAAAATCTGTTTCTTCTGGGATGAAAAAAATCAGAGCGAAGACTATTAGTCCTCACAGCATCTCCAAGAAAGGAGTGACGAGTGGGAAGCTCTATCTCATTTTGCAAACAGGAAATTTAGGCATGTGGAGATGAAATCACCCAGTGCTGTGCCAGGATTCTTTTTTGGGTTTTCCGATTCCTAGTTTTGTGTTCTATCTACCAAAAAGTGGTATTTGTCTATGAGGTGCAGCTGAGAGTTGCTTAATTTCCCCTAAAACAAAGTTAAAAACATAACAATTAAATTAAATCACCCAAGAGGGACGTTGCCAACCATTGTAAAGTTTTGAGGGAACAAACTTTTGGGGAAACTTTTTCCCCTAGGGTATAGTGTTTTCTTCTTGCAGCAGAATATATTGTGTCTGATGGAGCAAAAAATTGTTTTTAAGAAGCCCTGCACCAATCTGTCTGCCCCAGCAAGACATGCTCACACAGAAAATTAAATTCACAGAAATGAGAGAAAATCTAGAGAATCTAAGGAGCATGTCTCCTGCTTCCCAGAATCATTCTCTAGTGTACTTAGTGGCCTGTTGGGTGACAGGGTGATGAGAGGAAGGGGTTGGTTGACTGCAACTAATTTTTCGTGTCCTTTTGCTCATTTCATTCAAAGCACCAAGAACAAGTAAACATTACCTGCATTTCACCTACCTGGTTTTAATCCATAAGGAGCTTTATTGGAACATAGAGCATTAGAGCAGTTTTTTCCCCTTTGAGTTTCATGACTAGCATTTGCTTCATTAGCAGCAGTAACTTCTTGGGTATAAAGCTTGCTTGAAATGGTAAGTACTAAGAAAAAGTGGAGAGGGAAAGAGAGATAAAAGTAGAGGCTTAAGGAATAGTGTGCCATTCAAGCACATTCATGGGAAAGAGAATCGACTTTTTAGAGAGAACGATCGCTCTGGCTATATAAATATGTTGTTCCTTTTCAGGTATGTCAGTGTTTGGCTTAAATTCTATCATTTCCTAAATTATAATCTTAAACCTCATAATCAGCTATCCTACACATATGATTTTGACCATTCCTTCATTAGAAATTTTATTCACATAAATTTTGTTTTGTGCAGTTTTGTTTCATAGTGATTTCCCAATTTTACAGGCTTCCTGAGTCTTATATCTCTCTAAATTTCCTTAGCTGATATAACCATGCACTTGAGAGGGACTTTGGCATGTCTCGCATAGCACGCACTTAACAAATGTTAGATGAGAGTAATGAAGGCTGTGGTGCAGATAGATGCTGACCTTTACTGGTAATCTCTTTTCCTTAAAATGATTCTATTTGCCTCTCTCAGTGATTCAAACGTTTTCTTCTTCTTCTTTTCTTTCCTTTTTTTTTTTTTTAACTATCTCTGGAAAGACCAAGCACCTTACAGATTTTGTTATTTTTCTGCTCCCAAATTGAGAGTTGAGAACACTAGAAGCCAAGTCCAAGTCCCTCCGGTCACTGTACGAAACATAAAGCTGCATATGAACCGGCAATTAGCACTCGCCAGCTCCTCTGCACCGTCTCCGAGTCTTCCGCCCGATCTCTTCTCACCTCTATTCTCAGAAAGGCTGGTTTGTTATGAAACTAATTCTTTTCTAGGCCAAGTTTCCCTTGAACAGGGTGCAAAGGCATATGATCCTGTGGATTAGAAGTGGGTTGTCATCAAAATGATATAGCTCTGTTCTTCTCTGTTCCTTTCTTGGAATGGCTGAGAACAGACTTGCGAAGAGAAAAACTTGTTGGCGTTTGGGAGCTGCCAGGTTTTAGAGAGCCCAATTATGTCTTTTTTGAACTAGCATTTCTTTAATAGAGTTTAATTTTAAAATGTTTTTTTCATTTTTGACATTTCTTTTAGTTTTTTAATTTGAAAAGATGAAGATATGTTTACTCACCAGAAAAATAAAAAAAGGGCTGTGTGTGAGTAAGCACACACAGTCAGTCACTGATATCTGAGTGGCCATCAAAGTCTCTGTGCTCCCAAAGTGCCCTTTTTACCCTTCTTATCCCGAAAGTGTCACTATTGTGTGTGGCTTTGCTTTAACTCATTGCAGTTTTGTTAGAGCACGAATCTTGTTCACGACTCAGCACCTGTTACGTCTACTTCTTGATCCAGTACCCACCAGTTCCCTGTGGAAATCAGCCCTGTACTGATTTGGAGGAGTTGAGTCCACCTGAGTCTTAGATATGTGCCAAGAAATCTAATCTAATCTCCTGAGCAGAGGAATTAGATCAGGAAAATGGGCTCTTGGTACTATCCTTTGAACACAGGACCAAGCCTTACCTGAACACACTGCTCTTCCCTGTGTGCGATATAACCACTTGGATGTCATATCACAATGACCATATTGTTATAGGCATTCGATTATCATCTATTTGGATTTGACTGTAAATATCACTGCTTTATCAGTACCTACCAGAGAGCCTCATGGCCTGTGTCTTTTCTCCCTCTATAGCTCCAGACCTTCCACAGGGGTTAATCCCAGGGGCATTCCGTAATAAAAATCCTGCACAAGAAACTCTGTCTTAGAGTTTTCTTCCTGTAAACCCAAACCATAGCAGACAGACTGATTTTTGCTGGGCTCACATCTGATCAGAACAAAGGAAAACAAAAGAAAGCAGTTTTCTTGTGTCTCATCTTAGCCAAGTTCTGGAAGTTCATCTGTTGGGTTTTGTTTTAAGATCTCACAGTTGTCTTCCAGTAGGCAAGTGCAAAGGACAAGAGACCACTTCCAGAATGTTTAATCAAATTTAGGTCTTATTTTAAATCCCAATCATATTTACACACCTATGAAACCCTTACTGTAATCAATGTATTTTTGTATATTCTGTCTCCCACCCCTTCTCCATCCTCATGCAACCATGGATTTGTTTTATATCACTATAGATTCTTTGCATGTTAGAAAATTTTATGTAAATAGAACCATGCAGTGTGCGTGCTTCTGGTTTGTTTTATTTTATTCAGAATAATTAGCTTGAGGTTTATCTCTGTGACACGTAACTTAGTTCCTTCTTTTTACTGATGAGTTTGTCATTGTATACACATACACATACACATTGTTCACCTCTTTATGGACACTTGAGTGGTTTCTGGTTTTTGGCTATTATGAATAAAACTACTATAAACATGTAGGTATAGATCTTTGCATAGACATATGCTTTCATTTCTCTTAGCCAAATACCTACGAATAGAATGACTGAATCCCATGGGAAATGTATGTTTAACATTTAAAAAGCTGCCAAACTAGTTCCCAAAGTGATTACATCATTTTACAACCCTACCATCAGCGTGTGAGATTTCAAGTTCCTCTATATCCTTGCTGATCCTGGGTATGGTCCATCTTTTTAAATGCTAACAACTATATGAGTAAGTAGTAACAACTCACTGGTTCATTTTTCTTTCCTTAATGACTAATGATGTTGAGCATCATTTCATGTGACTACCTGCCATTCATCTGTCTTCTTTGGTAAGATACCTATTCAGATATTATGCTCATTATTTAATTTGGTTATTTGTCTTTGTCATTGACTTTTAAGAGCTTTAACAAAGTAATATTTCTATGTGCAAGTGCTTACCAGATATGTGCTTTGAAAATATTTCCCCCAAGTCTGTGGCTTGACTTTTCAATCTCTTCTCATAACTATGTGTTTCAAAAGAAGAGAATTTTTAATTTAGATTAAATCCAGTTTATCAATTTTTTAATTTTATGAATTGTGCTTTTGGTGTCACAAGCTAAGAAAGCTTTGCATAGCCCAAAGCCACAAATATTTTCTCCTATGTTTCTTCTAGAATTTTTACAGTTTTAGATTTTACATTTAGGTCTATGATCCATTTATTTTTAATTTTTATATGATCCATTTTGAGTTAATTTTTGTATATGGTGCAAGATATGGATTGAAATTCATTTTATTTTTTTGCATATGGATATCCAAGTGTTCCAGCACCATGTGTTGAAACCGCTCATCTAATTTTAAAAAATGGAACACATAACTCCAGTGTGGTCCATAGACTATCTCAGTATAATCATTCCTAGTGCTTGTTAAAAATGCAAATTTCTAGGTCTCATACCAGTCCTTCAAATTAAACTCTTAGGTGATCCTTGTGGATGCTAAATCTTGGGGACAACTGGCGTGAAGCCATTATTGCCCATTAATACTTTCCTTCAAGTCAGTACTGTGTCCATCAAAGCTCAGAAAAGACATAATTTCAGAAAAGTGCAGCAAAAATTCACCTGTTTAGGGAAAAACTTCCCTAAAACAAGAAGAAATAAAAGTAGAGAAAATAGCATGGGTAACTGCAAAGAGGTTTTTTTTTTTTTTTTTTTGCAAAGGGATGTACCAAGAGATGGTACATCTTGGTATTTTGTACCAAGAGATGGTGGGAGGGAGAAGGAAAGGAGGGGAAAGAGATAAAATAGGAATTAAGACGTGTTATGTAGATGTATCAACTCCCTATGGTAATGTAATCATTCCGCACAGCAAACACGTACCAGTAAAAATAAAAAAGGCCAAAGATCACTATACTTTCTAGTATATAAAAAACTTGTAAACATCAAAAAAAATCTTAAGTGACTTAAAATAGACAAGCAATAATATAGGAAATGCTTTTGAATAGCATAAGTGATTCATTTTAATTTATAGCTATGCAATGATTAAAAACGAGTGAAAACCCACTGAATAATACATGAAAAGACAGAGGATAGAAAATATATCATTAAATCTTAATTTTTTTTTTAGAATGATGGAGAAATGTTTGTGACATGATGAAAAATTTCAACCCCAAATTGTTGTTTTGTATTTCTTCAGGTACACAAAATAAGGCTTTGGGAAAGCAACTGGGTACAAATACAAATGGCCCCCCCATTTAGGATAGTTTAACTGGTGACTTTTGGTTTGCCATGATGGGAAAGTGCTCATATGGTCATTATTGTTTCCACTTTCGATACAGTGTTCAGTGAATTACACCAGATGTTCAACATTTCAGCATAAAATAGGCTTTGCGTGAGGTGGTTCTGCCCAAATGTAGGCCAATGTACACGTTCTGAGTATGCTTAATACGGTCTAAGCCAAGCTGTGATGCTTAGTAGTTTAGGTGCACTAAAGATGTTTTTGTTTTACGGATATTTTCGGTGTACAGTGGTTTTACTGGCACATTGCCTCATCATAGGTAAGGACTCTCTATATGTTTCTCTAAATTACCCACAGGGATTTCATATATATGCATATATACATAGATACAATTTCTGATATAATCAGAAAAAGAAAAAGAAAATGAAAGCCAGAGTTTGGCAAAGAAGAGCCAAACAGCAGGCACGAGGAGGGGCTGAAGACAGGTTTTGCGCAGCCAGACCTTAAATGAGAAGGCGCAGGTAAGTGCCTGCCAGTTCACGGGTTTCCCAGATGGCTTCCACGTGGTCAAAGCAGATTGGCGGGCTCGCCGAGGGGCCTGAGCCTAATGCTGTGTCACAGTCTGTTTTCCTGATCAGGTATACACCCTGTTCAACTCAAAGACGTCCCTGTCTTAACTCACAAAGTGAGCGGGTCGTGGTGGAGTAAGTAAAGGCCACCAGCTTTTTCTATTAATGCGAGGCTACTGGGTGTATAACACGTCTGTTCACAGACTCTGAACTGTTCCTTTGTTTGCTTTGTCCCTCTTCTTCTTCAGCTCAGAAAGTAAATCTGAAATATTGCTCCAAATGGGAAACCCACTCATGTCTTCTGGGTTTGTAATTCTGAACTGAACTTGAACTCTGGTACTTTAGTTCACACGATCCTAGAACAATGTAACTTTTTGTTGTGAGGAAGAATGGCTTTAAAAGTCTCATAAATGAGTCCTACCTACTTTTTGGCTACCAAGTAGCATGTATAAACTCCAGCCTCTGAATTTCTTGTAATTGTGAATAAATAAATTTTAGACAAACTGAAGTATACAGGTCCGACACCTCAGATTACACACAGGTTTTGAAATATAAAAACAGATTTATCCCTTTGCAACCTAGTGCTGCGAGCTGCACTAATTAAGAATACAGGAAAAGAATATGAAAAGACACAAGCAGATTATGATCTAGTAAAATATTAATCTAAGAAAAGTATCTTATATGGTTAAAGCTGAAAAGCTCTCTGCAGAACTGCAAAGTTTATTGAAAGGACTTTTTATGCATCTGTTCTTTAGATGATTCTACTTTTTAAATTTGTAAGTAGTATAGGTCAAAATTTTCCTATAGTCTTTCACTTTGAGCCGTAAAGTAACTATGTAGTTCATCAAAGCAGCGATTGAGTATCCAAATTAAGCAGAACATATCTCATTAAATAAACTAAAATAAACAAATTTATGTAAAAAAAGTTTTTCTCAGGCTTGTCAGGAAAATAAGACAGCACGACTATGAACTATAAAAACCAGGCAACTTCTCTAAAATAGCAACAGGCCAGGGTTTCTTAGGGGAATCCAGCGGAGGTTAGAAAATAGACTGAAGGACTGATCCAAGTTGTTTTCCTCATTTTGTGGTGTCTCTTTTCAAACTAAGAACTGAAAATATAGCATTACGACTGATTCCACTAAACAAAGAACAGCATCCTAATTGTCTGAAATAAGAACAGGACAAGATAATATGACTTCATAATTTCATATTCCAAACTGCATACCATGGAATTTCTCTAATGAAATGCTCACACAGGGGCTGGGGATTTAGCTCAGTGATTCGAGTGCTTGCCCTGCAAGCACAAGGCCCTGAGTTCGATCCCCGGCACCACCATAACAACAACAACAAAAAAATGATAAAAAAAAAAGAAATACTCACACATCAGTTTTATTAACTTGTATGTATTAGTATAAAGTGTGCTAAAAATTGGAATAGAAAGAAGATTAAAAGGTAAGGCTACTAATGGTGTATTAAGCTGTGGGTCCTAATTAATTTACTGGAACAGATACCCTACTCTAATTTCCAGGGGTCCCTTCATTTGGCCACACCCTCTCCTTTTAGCTCATTGAACACTGTAGTAAGTACTACGGGTCAAGTACAATAAATGCATCAAATATATTATCTAATGTTCTATTTTTGTGGAGAAGGCTGTCAGTAGAATGTTTGAATAGTATTTTCACACTGCTTTCATGGTGCACTTATCCAGATGAGCTTGATTTTGACAATGACCAAGCTAGATCCAGGGGATTTGGCTGCTATTACCTGGCTGGTTAATTCTGTGTCTCCTCAGATTCGATACTGAAGTGAGCATTATGGCCAGAAACTCCCTTGAATCTCAAGAGAACACTGTCCAACTAGCAACATGTCAACCATTATTTTGGGAAACATGGATAAATCTGTCTCAAATAACTTTAATTTGCCTGGTTCTGTAGCCTTCACAATTATGTGGTATAAACTGTCCTTAGGTTCTTATGAAAGTAATCCGTTATTTAAAAATCATCTTGAGGAAAACATGTCTCTATCTTCAACCATACTGTTCCTCATAGAGAAATTACTTAGACTTGATAAAAAAATTCTGGCAATAATGCGAGTATCAGCTTCATTTCAAATCAGTAGCCATTTATTGAATGTTAACTGTGTGGGGTACTGTGTTAAGCACTTGGGGAGAGCTAGACTAATATAACTTCTTCTCACAGCTACACTATTTTATATTTGACAGCATGCAATTACATTACCTTGTTCCATTCTCACTGGAATACATGAGACAGATATCATTTCCCCCATTTTACAGATGATAAAACTGAAATAGAAACATCACTTGTCCAAATTTGCCATGTTAGCAGAGCCAAGACTATAACCTAGATGTTTTTCTGACTCTTTTCTCTTTTGATTATTCAAAGGCATATGTTTTCCCTAGTGTTTTTAGTCAAGATGAACCATGTAACTATTTTAATGGAAAAATCTCTCTGGTCCAAAGTAAGAATTTCAATACCTTGTCTAAATTTCACTGGCCATTTCTGTATTACAGGAGCAGGAAATTATCCGATTGAGGAGAAAATTCATGCACCTTTGGATTTCATCTTTTGTGCCAGATGAATAGGTGAGGTTGGATTTGATTTGCTCCATGACTAAACCCTAAAATGGGGATTTAAAATGGAAATATAATCTCACTCCGATTCCACTTTTCCTGTAATGCTGCCTAATAGTCATGCGAGTCTCAGAAATGTATTTAAAGTAACAACATGTCCTTTTATCCAATAACATCAAACCGAGATCTTTTTTGTTCACTTTTGCTGGACCTCTAACCTTTAAAGGTGAGTGAGGCAGCTGCAGAAAGCCTGATCTTATTTTCTGCCCCTGGCAAGACTTTTTCAAGTTCATCTTTTTTCCCTTCTCTCAAAATCTGATGAAAAATGAAATGTCAGGAAAACAAGCTCTCAGGCTAAAAAACTTGTGTCTGTCTCCATGACAGATGTCAGTTTGAAAGATTTCAGGTCACCTGTCAGAAGTGTGCCGGTGTGATCTGTGCTCACGTCGATATGGCCTCACACCAACACTCAGTTCTGCTTTAGAAAATATCCTTGAAAAAATTTAAATGATTTCAAATGACTCCAAGTCATTGCCTTTCCCTGTATCTTTTAACTCTGATTAATGAGGGCGAGAGACGAGGAGAGAGAGAGAGAGATTTAAAAAGGACAGCTTGACCTTTCGGTGCCCCTGGCAGCGAACCAATCAGCATTCTTGTAATCCAAACACAGATGCCTGGAGCTAAACAAATCCTATAGTTGTGAACAAGAACTCAGTTTGCTGTCAAAATACTGTGAGGATCAGCCTTGTGCTGCTTTTAACAAAATATCATGTATTAAAGTTTAAATGTTTGTGATTAATCCACAAAAGCAGTATTAGCATAATGTCTGAAGAGTGGCTCAATTGAGCAAAAAAATATTTCCGGCAAAAAATTCATGCGTTTTGAAAAGTGCTGTGTCCTAACTCCATCCTGGACACAACTCTCTAATATTTTATGCCAGAAACATACTTGATATTATTGTACAAGTCGGTAGTTTGTAATGACTAATTAATGGAGTTGAACTCTGTTCCCTTTCTGAATTAGTTATACAATGTTTGAATTATTTATAACTGTGATTAAAAATATTTTTTTCCTTTTTAAAAAAAGGAGCCTACATCATGGCCTGGGTAATTTAAGAATTGAAAAAAACAAAAAGATGGATTTTTGTCTCATTATTTTGGGAGTAATGCCAGGGCTTTGTCACGCAACCAAGAGGATAAAAGCTTATAGTTCCTGAGGCATGTTTGCCAAATCTACCACTCTCAGGAAGAGAGCAGATCAGAAGAGATGAGAGGATCAATGGACTAGACACTCAGAACCTTTAGTTAGCACAATAGCAATGGTCCCTTCTTTCAAGTAGGCCCATCCTTGACTAGAAATAAAATAAGTTTCTTGCAGATGTGTTCAGCGTATTCATGCTTGGAACAATGCTATTTTTGTGTGTAGAAAACCTGGGGGAAGAAGAAGTGCAGAGTGATAGGCAATTAGTTATTTGGAAAGCTGATTCTCAGCAATGATCTGCACAATAGCTATGAAGTTTTGTTTATCTGCTACAACCGTATTTTAGTCCAGTGGTTTTCAAGTTGAAACAACTGCCTCTCGTAACCAAGCAGATTCAGACTCAGAGGTCTGGGTGGAGTCTGAGCATCTGTATTTCTAACATAGTCCCAGGGATGCAGGTGCCCCTTATCCTGGACCAGACATTGAGTGCTAAGGTTTTAGGTGAATCCTACTTCTCACCTTTCCATCAGAGTGTGTATCAAATGCTTTAAGATTCCCAGGCAGTTCTGAAGTTCCAAAAGATGATCTTATTTTAAAAATCTCTCTTCTGGTATATTTTTCCCATGTTTATGATCTTTTTCTGTCTGTGGCTTCATCTCTATTTAGGAACTTACAAATTGTAACATACCTGTAGTCACATCATCTCAGGATGACCCTACTGTATTAAGAAAAAGATGAAGTACAAAGAAGGAAAAAATAAACCCAGGTTTGGACTACTCTGCTCTTAAACCACCCATTTTTTTACTAGATTGTGGTCTTGGTGAGAATGCTTTGTAGGTTACTAGGCTATTTCGTGAATACTGACACATCTCTTCCTTGTTGCGTGGTAATGAGACTGTTCATAGTAAGAAGGTTTAAAGGCCTCATAAGAATGTACTTGGGGCAGGGCTGGGGATTTAGCTCAGTGGTTAGAGTGCTTGTTTCGTAAGCACAAGGCCCTGAGTTCGATCCCCAGCACAAAAGAAAAAAAAAAAAAAAAAGAATGTACTTGACCTAAGATACACCAGAGAGAAAACAGTTAAAAATGAAAGTAGTCAGAATCATCAGCAGTGTTTAGACCCAGATAACCACAAACATCCTGGAATTTACTTAACCATGTCTGATTTCCCAGTGAGTCATATTTACAACTGTAGATGTTAGTTTACTTTTCCTTCATTTTTTTTTCCTTGATCACTCATGCAGTGGAAAGCGGAAACGAAATCTTCCATGGCAATTAAAGTGCCAATACTTGTGCTGCTATGCGTTCCTGCTGCTGATAGGGAGAAATCTGGCCATTAGTCAAGCAAAACTGTACTGATTTTCTCATGCTCATTACATATTTATAATACGGACATTCTTGTGACATATCTCGCAGCTGCTTTAGGAGCAAGCTCATATCGAATGAGAAAGGGCCGGATTTAGCTCTATCAAGATAAAATGCACCATATTTAATGCTCAATTTTCATTCTGTGTATGTCAGATACACATGTGATTCCTGAGATTTTCATATCAGTGTATTCATAATTGTGTATTCCACTCTGTTATTTTTATCCTCGATAATCTTACTTCTTTTCTGCCAAATGTTAAGATCACTGAAACAAGTGGAAAGTAATATTCACTAATTTTCTCAACAGGCTGGAAATATTGTCTGCGCTGAGAGTGTAATCATTACTGTCTACTATTAGAAGAACTGATTTATTAGGTCAGTTGCCTATCACATAGCAAGACTCGAAGGTCTGCTGTTTTACTTCTTTCACAACATCCTTTATTCGCCAGCTTCATCTGGTCAGTCAGCTGGACATCCCTGAACACATGACTGTGGATTAGAAGCAGAAATAGGAATTCTGTCACTGCCGTCCCAGTAGTCTGACGACAGCGCCATGAGTTAAGTCCCCCTAGAAGAAAGTTGCTTCACCTCTTTGGTGAATATTGGTGGAAGGAAAAAACAGTGTGTGGGGGGAGGATACGGCAATCGTGAAAACAGATTCTTCTGGCTGAAATTAATAATTTTGAGCAGCACTGAAATTAATTACTCTGTGGTTATAAGTAGGCAGCGGATTTATGGTAAATGACAGAGTGTTTGCAAATTTTCCTGACTACTCGATTAGAAAATGCACAAGTGGAGGCGTCAGCCGAGCGTGCATTATTTAAGTGCTTGGTGTCTGGCGACAATCTGGAAACTGCAATTGTTGTGGTTGCCGTAGGAAAATTCTCACTTTCTGAGAGAAATTCTTTCACCTTTGTGTGCCCACAGCATGGATCTCTCCTCACGGCAGCTGTAGGAAACACAAGAACTCTGTGACCTGGAAAATGTGGGACAACTGACACAAGGTGACCCTGGAAGGCTGGGGTAGGCCCAATTAATTTAAAATTTTGCTTGGCCTTGTCTCTTCCAATTTTCTAAATCCTCTGGAAAAATGATTAATGCGTACACTGCCAATGCGAAAATATTTTTGACCCTATTAAAGTCGACCAAGGGTAAACCAAGTGTAGGCTGGCATTGTATCAAACTAGCTTTATTAAATTTGATTGGAGGTTTGTATGAGGAAGGGACAGACAAGGACATTATTTTGCACAGCGGTTCTCTTTTAAATGAAAATATCAAGAGGAATACAAAGTAGCAATATGCCGTGGACAGGAATCATTTTAAATATAGGAAAATATCACAAAGAACTTTGTTTAAACGGTAAACTCGATTTGCTGGGAAATTTTCTGCGATCTTATTGTTATGCTGGTCAATTAGCAATGAGGATGTTTTAATTTATGGAAGGCTTAAGGAAGCTTTGTATTTCTTCATTTTTAGATGAGCTTGTTCAACCTTACTTTCTTTTTCTTATCTGTCATTGAATTCTACAATGTAAAATTCTTTGTGCATTTTGAATCTTAGCAGAACAAAGCTCAATCTTGGAGTTTCCCAATGTACCTATCCTACACGATCATGCAATTAATTAGTGAAATGACTATTTTTTTGTACTGATTATGTAGTTGTGAATAAAAACGGCACAATTCCAGCACAATTTCAAATTATAGGACTTCTCGGAGGCATTTCTTTGTTCTCCAAGAAAGAGAAAACCTGTTTAAGTGTCATAAAATATAGTGAACATGTAATTTAATTTAGAAGCCAATATCCAGATTTCACATTTAATATTTTCCCAGAGTTTTCACAAAAATAGAAATCTTTAAACACACAAACGTTACCATAAAGAACATATTTTGCCCATTTATCACGTAAAAGTGTAACAGTTTCCTTTCTGGCAGGGGTGGACCTTACTGACCTTGGTACCCGTAGCCTCTAGTCAGTACTTACTGAATGAGTGAAAGGCGGAAGTCACCATGTTTATCCCCCAAAGGGAAGACTGGAGTCACAGCTGGAATGACAATTTAGATGATAATCACCCAGTGAAGGCTCTAGAATACATGAGTCATGTTTTAGTCATTTCAGTCTAGCGAGGATGAATGTGGAGAGTAGGTAGTTATAGAATAATTCACAACTGGTGATATTAGCTTTGCCTTAGACTTGCTAACTGAAAGACATGAATGAACTATTTATATGGCTTGTCATGGATTGTATCACTCTTGACTCATGGCTTTTCTCTGGAGTGTCTCCTCCCACAAGAAGGTTATACCTTCTTACCCTACTTAATTCATTGACGGCATTTTTAACAAGGTTTGACCAATGAAATATAAGAAATTAGGTGTGTTGCTTCCTGGTAGAAGCTTTAAGTGGCAGAGCATAGTTTGATTATTCATTTTTCCCTTTGCATAACAATCAGCAAAGTTCCAGATAAAAAGCCAAGTGGAGCTAAGATATAGCTGACTCGTGACATACAGAACTGTGTGTATGGGAATCGCATGTTTCCTGTTAACCAGGGAGATTTTGGGATTGTCTGTTATCCCTGCAAAGCATAGATTATCCTGACATTCATTGACTAATGGTCAAGACCTCTGCTTGTTCCCCGGATCCCATCTCCACTCAAATACTTAGTCTTTTCTCTTTTTCTTACTCTTTCTCTCCTCTCCTGCGATATCAGTCTCTCTGCTAATGGATCAGTCATATTGTCCATACTGAGAGCAATTCTTTATATATATATATTTTTCCAGTGAGCTCCTTCCCATTTCTCTCTTCCCTTTCTCTACAAAAAATTTAAACTATTTAATTATGTGTGTGTGTGTATGTTTGTGTGTGTGTGTGTATGTTTGTGTGTGTGTGTGCTGTCCCCACATCCTTACACCCTATTCAATCTTTATCCCACTCTGATAGTTTTTTTCCCCCCACTATTGAAAACTCATTGCTCTTGTCAAGGTCATTAAAAGTCAATGAAATGTCCAATCCAGGTGACACTTGGATGTGCCAAATTTACTCAAATTCTTAGCAGCATTTCCCTGGGTTTGCCATTCCTTCCCTCCCAAAGGACTCTGGATTTATTTTCCAGAACTCTTTTCTTGGCTTACTTCTTAAGTCATTTGTGGTTGCCTCTTTCTCCTCCTTTATTCATCTCTAAAATTTCTACAAAGTAAAACACCTAGAACTCAGAATTGACTTCTCTTTCCTTTTCTTTCCTTTTTTGGGGGGAGTGGGTGGGTGCTGGGACTCAGAGCCTCAGAGCCTTACGCGTGCTAGGCAAGCACTTTACCACTTGAGCTAAATCCCCAACCTTAGGGAACTTTAGGGAGAATTCTTTGTTATTTTTAATTCCCTCACTTATTTCTTAAAAAAATTATTGATCACCTAAAATATGTCTGGCACTGTACTAGAGGTTAGAAATATGAAAACAAATCAAATACAATATTTGCTTTTGAAACAGTACTTAGTTTGGGAGGAAAATATATTCTCATTTGTGGTAAATGAATAGAGCGATAGCATTTCTAATAATGTACCTTGTACAACACATGGTGGTAACATAAAGGAAAGAGAATTTAGGCTTTTTGGGATAGCAAGAAGATTCCCAGAGGAAGTTATATTTGGGTTAAAACTTGGTCAAACATGAATTCTTCAGAAGGAAGCAAAAAGAAATATTCTCAAAGATCAGGAGATGGGAGGAGGCCCGCCATGTTTAGGGATTTGAAATAGCTCGATGGCTTTACCAACAATAAAGGAGGCCTGGATAGGTGAGAGTTGAGGCTGCATTAGGGCCTGGACTAGGACATGAGAGGTTTTTATGGAATTATCCTCTTCTGACATTCTGGTTGTCATCTGTGGTTCCTTCTGATGTCTCGTTTAATCCATCTCGATCCTATAATCATGGATCTGTTATACTAAAAGCAGAGGCAACATGAACAACATTGTAAGTTTTGAGGCTTGGAAGTACTGCGTTGTCCCATTTCTAGTCATTACTAGTCTGATGGCTAGCTCCTTAGATTGTAGCATTATTATTTGTTTATTTGTTTTTGGGTGCTGGTGATTGAACTCAGCGCCTTGTGCATGCTAGGCAAGTGCTCTACCACTGAGCTAAATCCCCAACACCTGTGGCATTATTTTATTATCTGTTTACTCCATTTGGTTTTTGAGTAGCAGTTTTTTGGGAAGAGTGAGGTTAAAACTTTGAATGTTTTGACAATTACTACTACTTATAATAAATGAGTTTCAGTCCTTTACCTTTAATACTGTAAGAAAATAGTAATTCCAAATATTAAGTTGATATTTGAATATTTAACTTCTTCAGTTTCAGTATGGATAAAATCAGCTGCAAAAAATTTGAAAGTTCAATACCAGAAGAAATTCCCAATTGCCAGTGAGTGAGTGGTAAAATTCAATTTAACAGAACCTAATGGAAGGGCATGCATCTGTGTAACTCAGCCCTGAGTTACTGATGGCCAATATGACAATTTCTATAATTGTACTATAATTGTATTCTAACCCTAAGCATATTGGTGTTATTATGCTTTTGATGAATAACAGCTTTGCTAAAAGATTAAACATGGCAAACCCAGCCTATATACATGGATTCTTGAATATTTCACATCTTCAGGAGTTGAACAACAAAGAGCTCCTCTTGAAACTAAGTAAAGCAAGTAAAGCAATTTTGCTTCTATGTATAATACGTATAGTATTTAGTACTCAAATTTTGTAATGCAATATTCAGTTGGGTGGTATGAACAATTTTTGACTTTGTTTTACCTTTTAAAAATGTTCTCGTATTTTCATTTCTTAATTTACATGAAGAGAAACAAACTGATTATGAAGAGGATAATTCTAGACAGGACCTTTACCCTCCTGATGAATATATTGGGGTGAATCAGTAGTTTCAGGGACAAACCTTCATGTGGAGTGCTAGCAGGCACCATCGTCTTACTTGAATTATTTTATAGTTGCAACTGAATGGACTCTGATAACTTCCCCAGTAAATTAGTCATTCTAGCGGATTGCCTAGAGCATTTTGTGAAAGCAGTAGAACAGAGAACAAAGAGACATTAATAGTATGAATCAGATTTTGCCCTGTGCCTTCAAAACTAAGTTGGGAAAAAAAATAGAATGGTAGGAAGGAAAGTGTGCAAGCCCAATTTTCTGAAAAGAGAGGCTTTGTAAAATGACTCTGAATACCAGTGATTTCTTATCTGTCCAGCACTATCTCATTTCAGTGCTCGTTTGAATTTTGTATTAGCATTTGATATACCAGAGCTGAGTGGGTGGCTATTGACATATACGTTGGCTCCATTAAAGATTCATATCTCACTTGGAAGTCAAGCCACTGGGAGCCCGAAATACTTTGAACGTACCTATTGTTCCACACCCTCTGAGCAAGCATCTGGATGGGTGGTATCCTTAACGCTAAGACGTATTTGAGAGTAAGAAGTCCATACTTCAAATTATGTGAGGAAAAACTAAATAACTTGTAAGAAGATTTCAATAAAAGAGGAAGTAATTATGGGCTTCTCTGCTTCCTGTAGTGCTCGTGTCTCTGCTTGGCATTAGTCGAGGTGTTCAGGGATGTTCATTAAGGATTCTAGGCCTCAAGAGTACTAGGATGATCGGTAATTGTTACCACAAAGCCTCAAATGCATTACCCCGGTCAAGTGGGTCCTGAGGAAGTCTGGCTCATTATTTCTGGTCAAGGAAAGTGGATTTTATGCGAGGTCAGCAAAGTGGTTCACAGTTCTGTCAAGTAAGATATCAGGTACTGACTTTTCCAAGTGTCCAGGTTTCTCTTCCTGTGGCTCTTATGTAGCAGCCAGTGCATGACAAAGAACTCAGATTGCTGGAAGATGGGAAGTTCCCAAGTGCAGAGAAAAGCTTTCCTCACTAAATGAGAAAGAGAAATGCCTATTTGTCCACTGGGTAAAAATAAAGTTTAATATAAAAAATTAATTAAAATATATTTATTATTTCCTAAAACTCTTTGAAATATTTAACTGTAATGTTAAGATGTAGATAAAACCTTTATTTATTATTATGAAGTAAATATAAAAATAATTAACTCTGGTAGGCGCAGGATATTGTTCTGAGGCTACACGTTTACCAGTAAGGAGGTGTGCCGATTTCTCAAGAGAATTTACCTTCTAGTCGAGGGATGATGCCAGTTAACCACAAAACAAAGCACTTGGGATTACAAAGAGGCAGCACAGGAGGTCCGAGTGCTGGGCGCCAATGATTGACTAAAATTGGTTCTTTGGCCTGTGTTCATTGATGATGAGGTGCATGAAATATTTGACATTTTATAGTGGGAGGAATAAAACTAATTGGCTAGATAGAAATGTTGCAGTGGGATTATGCATACCCTGCTCATTTATACTTTAATTATGTTTCTCCAGAGGGTCCTGAGGACATTCTCAATGAGGGAGGGAGAAATCCGGTGAAGGGACACTGAAGCTCTTCAGCAAACCAGTACTGGCTCTTCTGTAGAAGTGAGGGTCATGATGGGCAATGTTCCAATCAAAATGGATTTCTTATTTTCATTGCAGATTTCAGAGTGGTAAATGCATTTCATCACCATTTTAAATAAAAAATGGGGGCCGAATTTTATTAAACATTTTTGTCATCTATTTAGGTTATCATGTCATCTTCTTTCTTCAGTCTGCCTCTGGTACTGAATTACTTGTAAAAAATTTCCTAATGTTACGTCAGCCTTCCATGTCTATGACAAATTTTATTTGACAATAATTTATTTTGTGGCTAAACTGTGAGATCGGTTAATTAATAATTCTTGAACTTATACAGTAAATGAAATTAGACTATAATTTTATTTTTTGTTTTATCCCTTATCCTTGTCCAATTTCTGGCAGCAGGATTATAGAACCTTGAAAAATATATTGGGCAGACTTTCACATTTCCATATTTTTTATGCTCTTGGGGATTATCTGTTCTGGGAACCACTTTCTCAGACTTTCCTACAAAATCATGTGGTGATGGGGCCTGTCTAGTCTTGACTTTAAAACTTTCTCCCACAGTAATTATTCTGTTCAGATTTTCTACCATCTCTTAAAGCAATTTTGATTCTATGTACAATTTATTTCATTGAGCTTTTCCTTGGTATAAAACAAAACATTCTTAAGTAGTTATTTTTGGACAGTGGTGAACTGAGTCTACTTTGGTGAATATGTCAGTATTTTCCCCTCACAAGAGATTAAAATTCTCCTAGGTTAAATTAAATTATTTAATTAAATTCTAGGGTTAAAGAAAGTCCCTCTTGTTTGAAAGCATTGCTCTATCATATGCCAAAGTAAGCTGCTGTTGTTGAGAAATCTGACATAAATATAATGAGTCTCATTCCTTTGTAGTTCACTTGTTTATTTCTTGGAAACTTGAGGATCTTCTCTTTTTTATTTTTTTGTTCCTGTATTCTACAATGATTTGTTCAAAGTACCTATTTTTCTATTTAATCCCATTGATCCTTGCTAGATAGGCCCAAAGGCATGGTTCTCTTTAACATGGGGAATTTTTCTTCTACAATTTTCTTAATCATTTCTTTTCCTTCTTTGTGTTTCTCTTTTTCTAAATCTAATATGTTGATGTTGAAATTTATACTGCTGTTCCCCATGTGTTTTAGATATTTTGTTCAATGTTACTGCTACTTTGTCATTTTGTAGCACATTTTAGAAGTACACTTTAAGTTGGTCTTCCAGATTTTGAATTCATTCTTTAACTATGTTTCCATTACATTAGCTTTAAAATTACACTTTAAAACAATTTTAACAATCATATTTAAAATTTCTAAGGTTTAGCTGTTAGTACTTTTTTTGGTGTAAAACACCCTTTTGAAGGTCTCTAAATATGCAAAGCATATATATTTAAAATGTATAATTTATTTTCTCTGGATACTTTTTCTCAGCTATTAATACTTTGTTTATTTAGTTATCTTTATCACAGTGACGATAAAGTATTTGGTGGCAGTATTTGGTGATAATTGCCTTTCTGCTCATCTTTGTGCTTCAATCTCTCTCTCACAAGCTATGGATGGTTACGAGTTCTTCCAGGGGACAGTCTGTACCATGTTGTTGGGTAAAGTGTGCAGGCACCTCTTCTAAGAACAAGAGATTCCCATTCTGCTTGGGTTTTGCTAACTATCTGGGCCAAAGTTCTGCCTGTTTACACTTTGCCCCTGTATTCCTCACCTTCATTGCAAGCTCTGGATACGGTCTCCTGCTGCCCACTGTTCAGTATAACACAATCAGCTCACTGATTTCCAGGTACTTTTCCTGAGTCTTGAGCACTTTCTGAGATTACTTTCCTCTCTTTCTATGCTGGGTCTACCTTTCAGTAATTCCTGAGAAATTCCCATCTACCAATGACTGTCTACTGAGACTCCTCATTTTTCAGAGATGTTGCACTTTAGTAAGTTTTAAAAGTTTATTTTCTATCATTTTAAAAGACATTAGGTGAGAGGAAGAAAGCACTCTGACATCATGGACAAATATGATCTCTACTCTATTGAACACGGTATTATCTTGGCCTAGTGTTAACCAATATTCTTGTGTCTGTCTGGAATATTCGTTTTCATTTTTCAGATTTCTGAGAAATGAGTCAGGTTGCAGGAAAGCAGACACTTGACAATAAGATCACCGTGCAGGAGCCTCCTCTTTCAGAGGCTGGTAGTGACCCAATCACTCCCTGAGTTTAGGGATACAATGGGCCGTAACTTGAAGTCAGAAGTGGACAACTCCTGTAGAGGGTGGAAGGCACACTCTGCCTAGTAAATCTATGACCAGACACATGGAAAAATTATAAAATTCTTGATTTCTGTTTCCAATGAGATTTTTAAAGATTCATTTATTAGAATCTACCAGGCGATTGTGAACATAAAATTGTGACAGAGTGTTATATAGATATAAAAACAGAACATTGTATTAATAACTTCAAAAGAAGCAGGTCATAAGAAATTTACAGAAATAAAAATGTAATAAAATAGAAGAAAAAAGATGATAAAATAGCATGATCTCAGGAAAAGTCTAAATAGTTGAAGATAATGAAATATTTTTGTTATGAGGTTCAAAGCTATATGATCCAATCTGCGTATGTAAAAAGAGACAAAAATAGATGAACAGAAATAATAAGCAAAGATATAATAGAGGAAGGTACATTAGCGAAAGTGATATCTGGCTCTAATAATATAGAAATATTCATCAAGTGCTAGGTACTATTAACTTCACTAAGGATATATTGGTGTAATTATTGCATTCTGAATATAGATAAAAATTTTGGAACATTAGCAAGAAAACCATGTTACTTATAAAGAAAAACATTTAGTTTGGCAATAGACTGCTGGAAATATTTCTTTTGGACCACATCTAAAACAACATGAAAGAGAATGTTAAGTATAAAATTGTAGATAAAGATATATCACACTTCTAGCTTCCCAAAGAAAATAATAGAGGGATAAAAAATAGAAGCAGCAATACGATTTTAATATAAAATAGAATTTCAGAACAAGTAGAATGTATGTATTGTTATGCTTTTATACTGACAAAATTAATATCCCACTACAGTTATAACAGTCATGACATACATGACTAAGAAATACTATCAAAATATATACAGCATAATCTTTCAGAATATACATGGAGAGACAAACAGAAATTTAACTGTGAGAGGGTACTATATCATGCACTGTTCTTAAATCAATTTGGTCTGAAAGAATTTGAAAGCAAACAAATAGAATAAAAATTATGTACATATATATCAATATTTTTATTTCAATATAATATACATGGCTTATATACAGCTACTAAAATCTTTATAAAATATATATTTTTATAAAAGCTCAATATTCGATAAATATCTATCTTCCAAATTCCTAACACATTTTAAAAATGTGATCGTACAACAGAAACATACCCTGAAAATCTTAATAGCAAGAATAGAAACTATGCAAGTTATATTCTCTAATGACATTGCAGCAAAATTAATACTTAATTGCACAAGTCTAAGCAAAAAATTCAACTAATTGGATATTAATAGCAAAACAAGCATTTGGCAAAACAGCTCTTGGATTATAATGTAATATAGAGTTTAGTTACAGAGTATTTAGAGGGCTAAGGAGAGCTTTCTAAATTAAAATCTCCACGATATGTCAAAGGTCATGGCTGGAAGGCAAGTTGATAGCCTGGAGTTCCTTGTTTACCTACAAGAAAGATGAAAGTCAAGAAATTTAATAATAATCCAAAAAGGGTGAACATAAACAAAGAAAACCGAAAACTCAGGAAAAACATGATTTAAACTAAATTTAGAACAAGAAAGGCAAGCAAGATAAAAGCCAAGAGAAAAACTCACATATTCAAATAAGAACAAAAGAAAGGGAAAACTAAATGTAGACGTGTATAATTTATATAAAAAAAGGTGCATCAGTAGGTAGGAGAGTTTAAATATTTTAAAATACTTTTTACAAACCACTGTATGCTAATAAATTTTAAAATCTCAGCAAAATAGATGAATTACTGCCAAGGCTTATATTATTAAAATTGGTCCAAAAAAGAGAGAAGAATTAAGTAAACCTATAACTATTGAAAAAAATTAAGTAGTTTTAGCTTTTATGTTTTTAAAGTTGCAAAGATAAAACATGGGAATAACACTTAAACTGATTGAAAGAACATTTCTCAAGCAACTTTAGGATTCTAGAGGACAAAATACACCAAATTTAGCACAGTCATCCAAACTACAGATAAATCTTTCTACTGTATTGTGTAGATACAATTAAATAATGTGAGAAAATAAAAATAGAAGTATGTTAAATAATAAAGTCTATAACCTAAACTAATTCACCAAATAAAGTAAGTCATTAGTGGTATTAGCTGGCATATTAATTTGAACATTATGTAATAGACCAAAGAGAAAAGCAATGTGATCCAGCGTGAATGATCCATAATGTATTAGGTTCCCATTGCTGTTCTAAACAATTATCACAAAATCAGTGACTTAAAATAACACAAATTTATTATCTTAAAGTTCTGGACATCAAGGTTCTCAAAATCGAGGTGATGCCAGTACAGCATTACTTCTGGAAGCTCTAGGAGAGATATTTTTATGCTTCTCAGCTTCCAGAGGCCACCTGCATTCCTTGGCTTGTGACCCTTCGGCTTATTCTTCCAACCTGGGTCTTTTGAGGTCTGGCCTTTCCGCTGCCTTCTTATAAGACCCTAGTGATCGGACTGAGTTCAGGATAATTTTCCCATATCAGCGTTCTTAATTTTATCTTAACTTTACACCTGCAAAGTACCCTCTGGCATGTGAGGTAACATGTTCACAGGTTTTGTGGATTAAGACATGAACAACTTTGGGGGGGTGTTGTTCTGTTTACCACCCCAAAGAGACTTTTGTTGAACTTAATTAACATCTTTAATTAACATCTCCTGACAAAATTCTTCTCAAACTAGGACTAGACAGACCCTGTTCAGACCATGAGGCATTTGCATTGCCAACCAGCATCCATCATTTTATTGTGTGAAAGAAATTGGAGACACACCTATTAAGATAAGAATGATTGATACCATATATTTACTTAATATTATTCTAGTGGTAGGAACCAAATGACACAAATAAGAAGGAGTAAGTCTTTATCACAGGAAGGATATTCACCTGTTGTTGATTTTCAGCGATATCATCATACACCTGAAACTTAGACTTTAAAAGCTGCCAGAAGTGATATAGGGATTAATAAAATGACTGGACCCCTGATGAAACAAACAGACAAAGCTAAGTAACAAAATAAATAATCTTTCAATACATGATTATGAAAATGTTTACTCAGTCAGCAAAATGAAATCTTTCTCCTCGGGGACAAGAAGAAATGAAGAAAACGTATTTGGGGTTTATGCTACTAACCCTCAAACTTTTTAGTGACAGATGTAAACACTATTAAAAGGCATGAGAAATGTTCATGAGGTTTTATTTATGTGGATGACACCTACTGAGATGTACTGAGTTAGTGATTAAAGCAAAAAAATTAAAATAATTATTTTGTAGTTAACTAAATATAATAGTAAACTAACATGTGTCAAACATGATAATGCATTTTATGAAAAATACCAATATTTTCCAACCTCCTCAAAATGCATTGGGAAAAGGGGCTTTTTTTTTTACATTTTTTGGAATTTCCTTAATGTTAGGTTTAACAGAAGATGCTGAATTTTTATGTCTGTTTCTATATTGATTTTGTTCTGGCATGCTGTTTTGGTTAAAATGACAAAGAAAATCTGGCCACAGATATGTAGTTAGAAAAGGGGGAGTATTTTAGTACCTTTCTTTGGGGAGAATTATGGATATTCTTCTTTTAATTCAAGAAGTAGTACTTTCTTGAAATGTATTTGAAGTGAAGAGTCTGAAATTACTTTATGAACTTTTTCTACTCTGCTTCACTAAAATCCATTGGCTTGTTTTAAGTTTGAATAACTCTTAACCATGTATGATTTTATAACATCATTCTTTAATCATTTGGAAAGTATTTATTTGCTACATTTTCAGATCTTCCAATTGTTAACATATTATTACATAATAAGTAAATAATACATTTGTTAATATTATCACCAACTTCATCAGCAGAGTTTTTAAGTACTGGGAAAGTGTCAGGCTTATAGTAGAAACAAGTTCTTTGAAATTCTGATATCTTCTTGAAAGCACTAAGATTTTGGGATGCTTTGACACTACAGCCTACCCTAAACTGATCCTGACCAGTATGGAGGAACTGGGAGACTTTAAGGCTGGTCATTTTTTGTTTTTTACAGTCAGTTATTCATGATCCATAAGAGAAACAGACCATTAACGATGCTTATAGACTGTCAGTCTGAAGCATACATGCTTTTCTGGTCCTTCAGTAGTCCACATAAATTCCTATGGCATTTTTAAATCATGGCAAGATCAAAAGATTTACTTGGGAATATGTGGAAGGACGAATTGGAAGTAAGTGGAGAAGACAAATCACAGAAAGTGAAGCAACCGTATTAATTATTTTTTTCCACAGTAAGTCCTAATTAGGGTGGGAGTAATAGAAACAGATGATGAAATGTGTTCAAGGCATCGCATATGTGAGTTTTAGCATCATTATTGATACTATTATTGTTGCTGTTGCAAATAAAAGAGTGAGTACTTGGGTTAAAGGCTGAAAATTCATAGAATTCTAAGGTTTTAATCTAGAGGAAGAAGCAAATTTTGATATAAAAATTGAGATGATTTTGAGAGAGGTTGGATTATGAGAGAAATGAATCTCATATCTGACAGGCCAAATTTGCAAAAGCAGATGGAAATAAGAGTTTTTAACTCAGGTGAAAGCCTCCAGGCTTGTAATGTTAAAAACGTGATGCTTAATCTGGACATGCCAGAGATGATTTAGAAACATTTTCCAAGCAGAAAAAGAAGAGTTTAGAAAAGGGGACTGAGCTTGAGAAACAAGAACAGATAAAATGAGAAGACGAAAAGGAATCATGGAGGAAACTTGAGGAGGGGCAATTTCAAGTACGGGAAGGGAATACTGCTGTCCCATGATAAGGCCTGGGTCCCCAAGACCAAGTGTGGCTCAGAAACGCAGGACAACAGGGCTGAGGAAAGGCCATTATGGTATTAAGAAAGAACTTGTGCTCTCAGATGACACCTTCTTTGGGACCTTGTGGCAGGAAAGATATTTTACAAGAAGTTGCAGAGATTGAAATAGGCAGAATAGACTACTCAAGAAAAGGCAAAAGGAAAAAGGGAAAGTAAGTAATAATTGTAATCAATCCTAAGATCAAGGACATATTTGTCAAAATGGCTTTTTAAGTTCCTATTGCTTTGAAGGCAGGTGGGAAAGAATCGGTAAAGAAAGAAAGGTTAGAAATTGAGGGAGAAAAAAAAAGTGTGTTGTAACTGGGCCCTCGAGGATGTAGGACTTTGAATAAGAATTAGGATTTAGATCCTGTTATATTTGGAAGGAAAATGATTTAAAAAAGGATCAAGTTGGTTTTATGTTATGGCAATAATATGTCATGAAGAATAGATAAATGAAAAAATGTTCAAAATTTCTAGCCATCAGGGGAAAACAAACCAAAACTGCATTCGGTTTCTATCTTACCTTGTCAGAATGGCTACAATAATTAAAAAAAAATGGTAGCAAGGATATGGAGAAAAAGGAACCCTTATATATGCTTGATGGGAATATAAATTAGTGTAGCCACTATGGAAAGTAGTATGAAAGTTCCTTTAAATGTTAAAAAGAGAACTACCATATAATCTGGCTAAACCACACCTGGATTTATTCTTTGTATTAGTTACTTTTCTTGAGTCAACAGTTTACAAGAGAGCAGATTTAATACAGGACAAATACAAGTTACAACATTCACGCACACAAGCCAAACTCAGGAAGAGTGCAGAACATCTACCTGTGCACTGGAGACCCAAAAGATCCACTCAAGGGCTGGGAGCCCACAGCAATGTCTCATGTGAGTCCTTGACTGCGCTAAAAGACTGAAGAGTCTATACTTGGAGCCAGGATAGGATGCTCACTGTGGAGATGAAGACCAGAGCTCCCCTGAAGTGAACAGCAGCCATCCCCAATGAGCAAGGCCCCGAGCTCCTTCTGCAAGGAGAACAGCTGAGTTCCCTTCAGGAGAACCAGCCGCAGCAGAGCTTCTCCTGGGAAACAGCCAGCTCCCATCTTCTGCTCCCGTCCTCCTTTACGTTTTGTTGGCAATAACCTTCAGGTGGATCGTCTATGCCCAGAACCACACCAACTCAGCCCAGCTGGGCTTTCCTGCTCACGTTGACCACAATAAGTCCAACACATTCATGAAGGAGATGAAATTAGCATACAATGAACATACCTGTACTCCCATGTTTATTGCGGCAATGTTCACAACTGCCAGGACATGGGACCAGCCTAGATGCCTGGTGACAGATGAATGGGTAGAGAGAAAGTGGTATATATACATGATGGAGCATTACTCGGCCATGAAGAAGAATGAAATCATGACATTTATAGATCTGGAGGTCATGAGATTAAATGAAATGGGGCAGAAAGAGAAAGAGAAGTATTGCCCATGTTCTTTTGTATGGAGACACTAAAAAGAAAATTTTAAATGATGGTGACCTTAAAGTTGAAGAGAGACTAACAGAGGAGGGGAGGGGGAGAGGAAGAAGAGAAAGAAGAGGAGGGAAAGAGGGTTTTAGGGAGGGTGGATAAGAACAAAGCCCACTATATACATGCATGGAAATGTCACAGAAAGCCCCATTAATCTTCATAATTAATATGAGCTAATAATTATAATAATCATAACAAAGAATATACCACCCCACATGATAAACTCTGGGACAAGCTCTTGCCATCCTTGCTCTCTGCTAGATTTATCTGCCGTCTGTTCACCAGGAATTGGGCTGGGCTTGCACAGGGAGTATAACCTGAACACTGGAGATTCATAACTGGTTTTATCTACAGTCACACTGCAATAAAAAGAGTAGTCTCCATTGAAATTTCATTATAATGAGCTCTTGTGGGACAATTCCAATGGTAAGCTTGTCTAAATGTAAAGATTACCAGTAAAGAAACCTCCTGATACTGCTTTCAAGTTTCATACAAAATGCCAAGTTGAGAATTAATGAATTATGGTTCACCACTTGTAGGCTGCCAGATTCTAGTCAAGTGATGCTCATCTCTTTACCACCTATGAAAATTTATGTACTCAGAAATTAATGTAATTCCGGTTGCTCCACTTGGGAGGCTGAGACAGGACAATCGTGAGTTTGAGGTCAGTGTGGACAGCTTCGTGAGACTTTGAAACAAACAAACGAATGAGCAAACAAATCCTGTTTCTCCTTGAAGTTATATTACTAAATAAAATAATTTTCATTCTGAAACAGAACTTTAACAGAGGTAATATTAATTTATGCATTGTTATCCATTCTTTAAGAAATTTGTCTTTTGGTTTATACACGCAATAAATCAAAGTTGGACTCTAATGAGCACACTCTTTCCCTTGCTGCTGTCCCCTTTCTCAGGTTACAGCCTGTGGGCTGCTCTCATCACTCTATTGTGTACACCTGCCCTCTTGCTCGCTCTTCATCTTGAAAACTTCCCATCCTCTTTAATTCCAACTCTTTCCCAATTCCGTGCAAGTAATTAAAGCAGCTGGAGAAAATCACATCTCTATTAAGTGTAAACTGGGGTTCTAGTGATATAGATTAAAATATACATCTGATTCTATTTTCTCTATTAGATTCACTCACTAAACTTAGAAATAAAGCTAATTTTGGCTTCCTAAATCACTTAGAATTCTTATCTTCTGCAAAATTAATTGTGGTTTTCCAGAGCCAAAGCTGGTTTTAAGGAAATTTAATGAATAAGTATCACTTTTGCTCTGAAGTATTGATGTAATTAATTCATTCAACAAATGTTTAGAGAGTATGTAGCACATGCCAGTCATGCTTCTAGTCATTGGGGTCTAGAATTGAACGATACAGTGTGTTTACCCTTCTGGAACTTCCATCCTGGTAGGAAAGTCAGATCAGAAATAAGTAATGCAGCATATGAAGATGTATCAGGCAACACTAAGCTCTGTGAAGAATGAGCAGCATGGTCCAGGGTCTAGGCTGCAACAGGGCTTGCTGAAGGGGGCTTTATAGTGATCGACGTTTGAGTGGGGACTCAAGGGAAGGGAAGGAGCAAGCTGGGGGTCTGTCTGCAGGAAGAGCACCGAGGCTGAAGGCCCAGCTCACTTAGGGCAGTAGCGTGCTTGGCTTGCTGAAGGAAAAGCCGAGATGCCAAGTGTGGCTGGAGTGGAATGAGCACAGGAGAGAGGAACAAGGGGTCACGTCCGAGAGAGGGTGGTGGCCAGATTGTCACAGGTCTCGGAGGTGGTTATGGTTTTATTTCGAGCGAGACTGCCAGTCACTGGAAGAATAGAGCAGTACTAAGAACTAATGTGTATTTTAAGAGGCTCACGGAGCAGACTGAAGGGTGACGGGTGAGGAGCACTTTGGAAAACAAGGAGATGGGATAGGAGACTACTGTAATCATCCAGGATGATGATAAACAATTGGCGCAAGATTGTAGCATATGGATGGTGAGTTCAATTTCTGGATACACTTTGAAAGCTGAGCAGATATAGAATTTGCTGATAAACCTCTACAGGATGCAAGGAGGGGAGTCAAAGACGACTACGAGACTTTTGTCTTGCCAGACCATCTTCAGAGGCAGAGAAGGCGGCAGGAGGAGCTGGCTTTGGCGATGGCAGGGAAGATGAGAGAGAATTTCATTTTTGACACATTAAATTTACAATGCCTTTCAGACACTTAGAGATGTCAGGCATTCGGCCAGTTCTGAGAGTCTGGAATTCAAGGGAGAGGTCATCACATTTGGACACGTTGCATTTGGGCATCTTCAGGGAATAGATGGCATTTCCAGCCACAGGAATTGGAGGAGGTAATCTCAAATCTGAGTGCATGTAGAGAAGTCACAAGATTGAGGCCCGAGACACTCCAAAGTTTAGGGGTTGGGGAGATAGAGG
Organism: Hystrix cristata; assembly: GCA_004026905.1. Lineage (NCBI taxonomy): Eukaryota > Metazoa > Chordata > Mammalia > Rodentia > Hystricidae > Hystrix > Hystrix cristata. The sequence goes on from PVJO010000707.1 coordinate 136,156, forward strand.
CCAATAAATAGAAGAAGAAGGAATAGACAGTGAGGTAGAAGGAAAATTCACAAAGAATGATACCCAGATGCCCAGTGGGGAAAAAAAAAGCTTTAAAAAATGAAAAGATTGTCTGTGCGAAGGCCATTGCTATTTAACCCAACGAGGGCTACTAATCTTGCACTGTACTTATCAGTGTGGTAGTCATTAATGATACCAGCAAGGGTCGGTTTCATAGAGAGGTGGAAAGAAGGAGGTATGAGAGGATATTCAAGGGAAAATGAGAGGGGACGCTAAGAAGGAACTCTGCCCAGGGAAGCAGAGAAGTGGCCGGCTGGCTATGTGGCTCCTTAGCTAGGTGAGGTAAAGAGGGTGTTAATAAAGATCAGAATATTCTAGCATGCCTGTGTACTGATCCACTAGAAAAGGGAAACTGATTATTGAAGACAAAGACAGCACAATTCTGGGCCAATGTCTCATTTTAAACAAGAGGCAATGGAACCAAGAGGGAAAAAGATGGAGGAGTTGGAATTCCTGAGAACCCGAAGACCAGGGCGTGGCTGTGTATGCCTGTGATCTGGGCGCTCTGGGGAGCTGAAGAGGCAGGATCGCAAGTTCATGCCAAGCCTGGGCAACTTAGTGACTTAGCGAGACCTTGTCTCAAAAAAAAAAAAAAATTTAGGTTCCAGGTTCAGTTCTCCAATACTGAAACCCCCGCCCCCGAAGGAAAAAACCAGACAGTTCACCCACAAACACAGGAGTGAAGCTGTGGAAAGTAAGAGGATGAGATTCTAAGAGTTATTGTTTGATTTCTTGTGTCTCACACGGCCCAGGAGAGAAGGGCGAGGGAATTGACATATGCAGGTGACTACAGCTATGGACCATGGAATCTAGGGAGAAGCTAGGAGCAGGAGGACAAGGAGAAGCCCGAATGGGTTATAGTATGAAATGATTATGGTATTAAATGCTTTGACACTCTGGCATGGCACGCTGAAGACCAAAAGCAAATTTTTACTGAATGGGTGAGCCATGTATAAACTTCAGTAATCTTACCTGTATTTAAATTTCTTATCTCAAAGATAAATTCTTACTGGTAGGTCTGACTGCAGAGAGTTATCATGGAAGGTTTTTTAATTTGCATGAATCATTCTGATTGTATAATGAGTTTTGTGTATTTTGGGAGCCAGTTGAGGTATGAGAGAGCTGAGAAAGGTGAAATTTCCAAGGGCATCGGCCTCCCTGGTCCCACCCTCCGCCCCGGCAGCCAGCCGGGGAACAGGCAGGTGCAGCCCGGTCTCTGCAGCCCGATCTCTCCCACTGTACCAAGGTTGGCTGGGAAACGAGGGGCGCTGCAGTACGGCTCTGTGCTGAGGGGTGCACATGTGTAGCCGGGAAACGTGTAGAGAGTTAGCAGGGCGAAATTTTAACCCAGGCGAAGCAGGAGCCGGTGGAAAACTCCCCGTTGCCTCCTCTGGAGGCTCGATCTGAGAAGCCGGCTGCACCCTTACTGCACTCAGCACTGCCCGGCGCCGCCTGCGTCATGGTGGCCTGGACTCCCTCTTCTTCTCCCGCCCGCCTCACCCCTACCCCCTGCTCCGGGGTGGTCTGTCCTTCTTAATAAAGTAGCAGCCGAAGCCCTCAGCAGTAAGCTCTGCACCGAGTCAAAGCCAAACGCTTTAGTATTCTGCCAGCCCCAATAAAGGAATAAAACTTTATTTCAACAAGTCATTTGTCATGTGAATAAGCACCGAGAGAACCTAATTCTTTTTGAGGTTGAGATTAGACGCTGTAATTTTTCTTCTCTAATTTAGACTCTTACTGATGTATGATTTTAGTCATTAGCTAGTGTTTATGCACTTAAATTCTACTAATTCTGCATTTTGTGGTAATTTAGACACAGTATACGTGATTATTCTGATATAAAAAGTTAAAAAGTAAAGTTAAACAAAGTGTAATTATTTTCTATTGCACATTATGTACCATGCACAAAGAATTAAAATCTATCATTTTCTTACCTTTGCTTAAAGGTCTTGTTCTTTGGTGTGCTATAGAAACAGCTCTTACCTCAATTTCTGGCTTCTGAGTTTCCCCATTCAGGGCTCCATGCTGTCAGTGATTTTCTTCTAAAATACAGATTTGCTCTGCTCAGCCTTGGCTGCTTGAAAGCCTTCCTTAGCTCTTCACCACCAGTAACGAGGCTCGAACTCTTGGGCCTGACTTGGTGCTGTCCGCTGTCCGGCCTCCCTGCACCGGGGCTCTGTCTCACCCTCCCTGCTCACACTGCATCAGTCTTCCTGGCTCAGGGGCCTCAAGCACAGAACTTTCTCCTTCCACAGCCACTTGGAGTCCATCTCTGCATTCCAGGCGGTCCACTGTCTGCTTCCCTCCTGCACAGGAGGAGTCACACTGTACTATGGCGGTTCTTCCCTGTAACTCTTTCATTCGCCAGCGGGAAAGAACAAGGCTGTACTTATTCTAGATCCTGAGCCCTTAGCACAGTGTTTGGTGTGCGAGTTCGTTAGTAAATATCAATGTAACTGCAGTCAGCAAAATTAGGTGAACTTTATTGGGAACTTTTGAAACTAGGTTTAAAAATTTATAATTCTGTTTCTGTGAATTTAAATAACCATCCCTCCCGCTTGCCCAGGTCCACTGTCCCTAACACCCTTCAGCATAATGAGCGGAAGTTACTAAAAAGTTCAGTTGGAAATTCTGTGTTCATAGCACGCTTTACAACACGGAGATCTAAAAATTACGTTTAGATTCAGCTTAGTGTCTTTGAGGAGAATGTTCAAGGTTTGTTTGTTATTCCACAAGTATGTCAGCAGCACTCTGAATAGTGGCTGGATCATTCTGAAAATCACGGGGCAAAGCTAACCTCGTCAAACATAGAAATTTTCAGAAAGATGTCCTCCCCTCTAGCTTATATAGTACTGCATTTGGGTCAGCTGATCTCCCCCAGTCAACTGTGAGCAACAAAGTTGTTGGAAATACGCTGAAGTTGCTAGCCCACAATGGGTGCTGTGGCTCTCTGCACACAGGTACATTTTGTGTCACAGGTACATTTTAAAACTATGAATTAGCTGTCAACATTTAAAAAGTAATATATTTCATGCACACACACACATACACACAAGAATTTAGATCTAAAATGTCTCCCCCAAGTCTCATGAGTTTGGAAGGTGACTGAATCATGAGGATACCATCCTCATCGGCGACTTCCTCCACTGGTGAGTTGAATAGCTGGATGTGGTGTTAGGAGATGGGGCCTAGTTGGAGTGGGTCACTGGGGCTGTAGTCTGGAAGGATGTATTCTTGTCCCCAGCTTCTCTCTTCTCTCTCTGTTTCCTGGCTGACGTGGCTCAGGACCTTTTCCTCTACCATGCCCCTCAGCCATCTTGTTTCCACCTTGGTGCCAACTGACATTGGACTGAAAGCAGGAATCAAAATAAGCTTGACCTCCTTTAAACTGCACCTGCCAGGTATTGTGTCTCAATGACAGGAAAGTGGCTAACACACATATATACTCACAAAACCTGGACTTCCCTCTTCTCCTGCAAAGTGAAACGATATTTCCTACAAGTCAACTATTGTTCGAAGCTGCGTCCCGAGTAGGGACAAGTGGTCAACATTCTGTCCCCTTGCCCATCGTTAGCATTTTGGTTTGGAAATCCTGACTCTTCTTGCTTGTAAGGCACATTAAAACAATATTCTTTCTGTTAGCGTCCTTGTCCCATGAAGCCATTGACCTTATTTTATTGTAAGTCAGTACTCTACATGGTTTTGTGATCCTTTGAGTTTGTATAATAGAAGAGTTTTAAGATTTCATCTGAATAATTGTAACTATTTCCCTTGTATCATGCTATTATTTGACAGCCTTTTAAATCTCTGAAGTTAAATTGATGTCTCTTGGGATCAACCATAATTTTGCTATTAAGTTTCTAAGAACCAGGTTTAATAAGGCAAATAAAGTCATTCAAAATAACTTGGATTACTCAAAATATCTGTACTTTAGTCTCTGCTAAAATTTGCTACTGTATTTACTTTCTAGCATCTTGAACCATCTCAATGCGTTGCTCCAGGGTCGTGCTGTGTTGTGCCAGTTTACAGTGGGAAGAAACATAACAGGATATGACATGATGTAAGCGTTGCACAGCCATGTATAATTTAAAGGCTATATACTTGTTGGAAGCAGACACCTGCAATTAATTCTGATCCTGGGAATTTATAATGAAACCGAAGAAAAAAACCCAGAAAAGTCCATAAACTGATGGATGAATGATCCATAGGTAGACTGTGGTATGGGAGAATATTATCATTACTGAAGATCTCAGAGCCTACCGTGACCCAGGGTTAGGGATAAGGCGGTCATTTCCGTTTTCTAAATTTGGTTAGATTCACTAAAAGACAGTCGCAGTAGTCAACCTTTAAGAGAAGCATTTTTGCTTTTAAATTTTAATGAAAGTCATTTAAATTATTTAAATATCAAAGCAGATATTTTAATCCAATGTGCTTTTGTCATATTTCTCTGGATATATTATGTTGAAATATGTCTTGTTTTCCCAAAGAGATAACCACACTCTGGTCTTTAATATAGCACTATTCACAATAGCCAAGACATGGAATCAACCGAGGTTGTTTCCAGTCATTCCAAGATGTGGAATTCAACCAGTGGATGAATAGAAAAGGAAACTAAGGTTTATATACACAATGGAATATTGCTCACCATAAAAAATGAAATCCTGTATTTTTCAGCAATGTGGGTGGAACTGGAAGTTACTACATTAATTGAGATAAGCTAGACACAGAAAGACAAGTACCCCATGATCTCATTGATCATTTGTGGAAATTAAAAAGCTAATCTCATAGAAGAATGCAATGGAATAGTGATCACCCAAAAATGGGAAGCTGGAGGCAAGGGAGGACACACAGAAATTAGATAATAGATATCAAAACAGAGAGAAGTATTAGTTCTGATATTTTGTAGGTGGGTAAGGTAACCATTGATTACAACAATATGTGATATATTTCAAAATAAATGAATAAGAAATTCCCAAGAAATAAGAATAATTAATGTTTGAGGAGAAGGAAGTGCTTATTCCCTTGACTTGCTTATTCCACAGTGTCTACATATATTGAATCCTTACACTGTACTCCCTAAATTTGTACGCATTATGTCTCAATAGCAAAGGATAAAAGATATATTTTGCTTTAAGTGGTAATTATGAATCAGTTTTCTCTTTTTAAAGTAACATTTTGAAATAAAAGTAATAGATGTTCACCACTGAAATTTTAGTAAGCACAGGGTATGAAAATTACTGATAAATGTATTGAAAGATAAAGGTATTTAATATTTTAGAGTATTTCCTTGCAATCATTCACTTTAGATTAGTATCTACCTATATTCATCAATCTTTATCTGCATCTGCACCTTTATATATATATTTAGAATAGTCACAATCATTTTATTATATCTCCTAATTGGATCTGAGATTTTGACAGGTCTTAGTGGTCATTTCTTCCTCTTATCAGATGGCATTGTCGGGGGTCACGTGGTGACAATCAGTTTGCAAATGTGCTGGTCTGGGAGGTCTGAGATGGGTTTCCTCACCCATCTGGCTTTTTTGACAGGGACTGCTGTGTAACTGGAATTACTGGGCAAGTGAATTGGTTCTACTCTTGTCTCTCTGGGTCCTGCCACATGACTGTTTAGGCTTCCTCACAGTGTGGGCTGAGTTGTAAGGGTAAATTCTCCAGTTATGTGTATTTGTAATACGATTAGAATCCAACTGTATACCTATTTTTCACTCTTGCATCTCGAAGTTTAAGATCATGTCCTATTATATGCATTGTCCTAGTCTACAAAAATTTCCTGGCGATTGGTTTTAATAGCTGCATAATCTTACATATTATACAAGATAATTTACTTAGCCATTAACATATTGCCACTCACAGTAATAATATATAATAAAATTGCATTTGATACATTTTAACCAATTTTGTATTGGCTCTTTAATATGTAGTTCAAGAAGTGAAATTAACCACAGATATGAAATATTTTAAGGCCGAGATTATCCAATTGCTCTTCAGAATTATAGTGCTTATTCAAACTATCACCATTAACACTGATTATTTCTCTCACAATAAATTCATTAGTTTCATTTTTAAGTCTTTACATGTTTGACTAAGTCATAAATGTCTTACTGATGTTTAACTGGAATCACTAGTAAGGTTGAAGTTTTTCATGTTTATCATTGATGTTATATCCTTTCATATATTTAATCCATTCATAGTTGTTACACTATTTTAAAAATATTTATCTTAACTATCATTTGTAAAGGCAAAAATTGTGATGGTGTGAATTTGAGTATTCTAGTATTTTGAGCAGAAATTTAACCCAATATGACTCATTTAAGTGTGTTTTTCACTACATGCCATGAATTTTCAATCAGACTTTTGAAATACTTTTGCTAATTTTTATTATTGGCATAGTTTTACTTACTTTTCTACTTAATCTAGGCTACACAGGATGATAATAAAAATTAGGGCGATTATGCAATTCAAAAATTCCCTCTTAAATAAGATACAAAATATACTCTGGAATCAGCATTAAAATTGATTACTCTAACTCTTTTAAAGTAGCAAGCAAAAAAAAAAATAGCAAGCGATTTCAGAAAAAGTCACTCAAATTCTGAAAGTTTTATTTACAGTATAGTTGTTTTAGTTACTTTTCTCTCGTTGTTGGGACAGAACACTTGACACCCAAAGTTAGAGGAAGAAAGGTTTATTAGCTCACAGTCTGCAGAGGTTTCAGTCTATAGTCCGCTGGGTCCGAGGCAGGGCGGCATGGCAGAGGCAGGGCGGACCGGCGTGGCAGACCGGCGGCCGACCCGCAGCCAAGCAAAGTGAGGAAATGCAAGGAATGTATGCAAATAAGCAATGCAAACAAGCAGCTAGTTAGCTTCTTCCTGTATCTTTTAACTAGGCTACCTGCCCTTAGGGCGGGTAGCACTCCCACCCTTAATTTTAGCTTCATATCCTTGATCCCAGCAGAACCATGCCAAACCTATCAGTGGATTAATTTAGTAACCGCACACTCTAGATCCAGCTATCTCTTACCACATGAGGCTTTGGGGGGATATCTAGACACAAACCATAACAATAGTGTCTGCTTATTTTAAACAGAATGACCATAACTATGAGCTGTACTTTTTCTAAAACAGCAACAACTTTGGTGCTACTTCACGCTAGTGTTGTAATTCATAGTTTTTCAAGGGAGAAGAATGATGATACATTTTACCTACGAAGATTTTTATTGCCTAATTAAAAAAACCATCTGAGTTGTTTAAAGGGTGCGATTTACCTCTCTTTTTCTGTGGTGTTCATTTCAGGACAGTGTAATGCAGGTTATACAAGTAGTGAAAAGTAAAACAGCTAAAAGATAAATGTAATTACATAATAGATATGTACTCTGAATGTGAAGGACCATGAAGCTTATTGTGGAAATTCACTGCAGTTTCAGTAGCAATATCACAAATTGCCTTGGAAAAAACAAAAGAAAAGAAAACAAAAAGAATGCAGAATATCTCAACAAAGATATATATATATATATTTTTTTTTTCCTTTTTAGCTGTAAAATGCAAGTATTTCATTGTGATACCCTGCCAAGATTTGTCCTCAATAAATTCAAAGACCTTCCCTTTACTTTCCAAAATTCTGTAAAGTGCTTTGCCATTTATTTTAAAACATGTATTTCCCCAAATAATTCTTACTCCAAGCCAGTTTGTTTGATGTCTGCTAACGTGCCTGTTAGTCATTTTCTCGTATCGTCCTTTTCTCTTGTTGCTTTATTACGTGAGCTTTTGTCTAAACTAGCTGGACCATTTACATTATCCTTTTAGTGATGATTAGGATTGCAGGTTGAGCTAGCACATGAATAAAGGCTGAATATGGTATTTTTTATCTCTTTTCTTTTTGCTGTATTTTGTGATCCTAAAAGAAATGCTTGCAGTAAAGTTATACTACCAGTTACATAATATGATGCCATATTAAACCGTAATTGCCCTCCCACCAGACTAACAAAGGCACCATGCTAATTTCTGTATGAAGACACAGGGCAATAGCACACTTGCATGATGCTATTTCATCCTCTTTCTTCTTGAGACCCTCATAACAGCCCTCTTTATTGCTGATGGGTTTCTAATAATGGTGTCCATGTGGCTTTGGAACAACTAGAATGTTAATTTATTCCCTAGTGTCACCTAGAGGCCCTCACGTGGGTCCAGGGCCGGCGACGCCCTAATTTAAATACTGGGTAGGACCAGGCTGATCAGGTGGCTCAGAGCGAGCACAATGGGCTGTGAGGGGAAGCCTGGCTCCCTGATCAGGGCAGATCAGGAGGATTCCAAGTGTAATTGGCCTCCAGGGAGTGTGTAAGTCACTCTTGCACACCCCCTTCAGACCTCCTTAATGCCTTGCCAGCTGGAAGGAAAAGTGCCTTCTTGTATTGCCCACAAAGGAAGTGAACACTGAGGAGAGAAGAACTGGAGAAATTAAAAAGGAGGAAAGAGACAGCTACACAAATGAAGAGGTGGGTAATAACATTGAACCTCTAAAAGCCTGGGGAGTGTGTCATAAACAAATGGGCTGCAGTGGTCAGTAGACAATTATATCCTGTTACCTCATTTAAAATGCTGTCTAATTACATAGAGCAAGAGGAAATTAGCACAGGAACCTCATTCCTGCCAAGTCCACATCAAAATGCTCTGAAAGAAAAAACATGAAATCAATCTTCCATGGCTTTAAAGAACTCATAGCTCCTGAAGTTTAAACATCTGCACAAAGTCCTCTTAAAGTACAACAAGATATTCAAGTTTCAGAAATTATACTTGTAAATGAATCCTTCCTCCCAAACAAAAAACGAAAAGCGAAAAACCTTAAGACTCTTACCTTTTTGTGAGCTGAACAATCTGTTCAGCATATATTTCTTCACCCTGATATTACTGTTTAAGTCCTCGACTCCTGTTCTCTTGCTTTATGTCAAATAATGACTTGCTAAAGTGCAAAAGTATCTACTTGGACAGAATTGTGTCCTGAAGTTTCCCTCCGGATAACTTTGGCCTGTTTCAGGACTTCACTGACTATTTCAGGCTCCCATTCAAAGAACTGCTGGTAAATACTAGAGCTGCATTTTGGGTTTTGTTCTGTTTGTTTCCTGTAACTTTTTTCTGAACATGGTATTTTTGAAAATCAAATTGCTTCCTTCTGTAGGCATACAACTTAAAGATTTATCACCATAAAAAAAAAACAGTTCTCAAAATAACTACATACAGCCAAAAGTATAAAATCTTTAATACAAACATCAAATTTTTGTTCAAATAAAATATGTGCAAGCATGCGGTAGTGGAGAGATTCAGTACCCTGAAATAGAATGTGACCTTGGACAGTTAGGTGGCCCCTCTGAATCCAGATTTGCTGGTCTTTAATGTTAACCATGAATGGTTTGCAAAGGATGCTTTAGGCTTCTGAAATATCCAGGTATCAGGGACACAGAGGGCTGGGCTCCAGAGCTCCATCGTCCTCTCGACCATAGACCACCACAGCCTTTTTAGCATGGAGTTTTTGAGCAAAATTCCTTTTTGTAGAAAGGAAATATTTCACATTGGCTTAAAAACATTTCAGAAGTGCAGAATAATATTTCATTACTCAGATGTGCCACAGTTTATTCATTCACCTACTGAAGGACATCATGGTTACTTTCGAGTTTTGGCAATTATCAATAAAGCTGCTAGAATTATGTGTGCTGGTTTTTGTGTGGAGATAAGTTTTTAACACTTTGGGTAAATACCCAGGAATGCAATTTGCTTGATCATATGTAAAGAGTATGTTTAGCTTTCTAAGAAGTCTCCTCCCTGCTTTCCAAAGTGGCAGTATCAGAGTGGACCAAAATGTTTGTGTACAACTAGACAATGGAGTATCATTCAGAGCAAAAAAGAAAGGCGCTACTAAGCCAAGAAAAGAAGAGAGGAACTTTAAAGACATACTGGGAAGTGAAAGAAGCCAATCGGAAAAGGCTGCCCACTCTATGATTCCAACAATATGGCATTCTGGAAAAGGTAAAACATATTCTTATCCATAATGACATTGAAAAGATCAGTGGTTTCCAGGGGATGGCAGGGAGGGAGGGATAAATAAGTGGAGCACAAAGGAGTCACTGGGCTGTGAAAGCACTTTGCATGATTCTACAATGATGGATATATTCTTCATACATCTGGCCAACCTATAGACTGTTCAGCTGCAGGAGCTATCCCTCATGTAAACTAGGGACTCCAAATGATAAGAATGTATCACTGCAGGCTCATCCTTCCTAAGAAACATACTACTCTGGTGGGTAATTGTCATCATGGGTAGGAGTATGGTAGAAAAGGGTATAAGGCTACCTCTCCACTTGATTTTGCGCTGCACCTCAAAGTGTTCTAAAAAAACTAAAGTTTTTAATATATATTTTTATAAAAAGGACCGGACTAGATCATCTCTTGAGACCTAGTGAACTCCAGTAGTCGTTGTGATTCTGTGTAAAATGCCTACATGAGGCAGAGTTAAGCAACTGAAATAAAAATTATCAGTGAGTAAATAGGGATCATACGCTTGAAGATAAAAGAGATTTATCTTTCTTTGATAAAAAAAATCTTTTCAGGATATTAATTTAAATAATCCTTCTGAGTGATGGTCATGTAGACACCTTTGACTTGCTGTTTTAATTGGATGTCTGTGGTTGGTGTCAGAGGGGGAAGGTCGTCTTTTCTGTGCCTTCCTCCTCGGCGTACAAGGCTCTTCCTGTGCCGCTCTGCTGGAGGCAGCGCCGTCTCTCACAGGTTTGTGCCTTACCACTCTCGTTAAAACTAGAGGAAAGAGGAAAGAAATCCGTTACCAAATTAAGACAACTAAGAAGCAGAATGAGGCTAATAGTTTTGGAAGTGTTGCTGACACAGTTAATAAGTTACTCAGCAAATCCTCATCTGTCACACTTCCAGTTTGGGCAGCTTTTAGTTTCAGGCAGACGCCCTGCGATGAGAGCAATTCCCTGCTCAGCTCAGAGTAGCAAACTCAACTCTTAGTTCAAGATTTTCTAATCTTATGAGCTTCTGTCTATGAGCCAGTTCCACTGAAGAGACACGCAGGACACAATGTAAGAAATGTTCGCGTCACAGAGAGGTAGGAAGTTCTCCGCTGACGGGACTGTCACAAAGAGAAGGGGGAAGAGATGGAGGCAGTTACTGAGACCTGCGCGCCCAGCTTCGCCTGTCTAACGTCAAACACCCAGCAGCAGTGAGAGCGGTTGTAAAACGGTGGGACGTGGGTAGAGAAGGCACGACAGACGCGATGCACGTCTGGTATTACAGTTCTGGAGGGAACGTTCTCACGGAAGATCCTCACGACAGGCTGCAGCAGAGCTAGCGTGGGAGAAAGGGCTCGCCGGGCAGACACAGTCCGGAGACGTGATCTCAGATCTCGTGGTCTGAGGGAAGCAGCGGAGTCTGGTGGCTGGCCATCTGCTGCACGGCCCCTGAGGTAATGGCTGGGGTGACCCAGACAGAGCCCTGCCCCGCAGCAGGGGAGATGCCCAAGTTGAATGTGAAATGAGAGCTGCCTCCAGAGCTCAGGCGGTCTACAGCCCAGAGACAGCCAAGGGAGCTGGTTTGTTAGTAGGAGAGAGGGCTGCGCTCCCTGCGCCAGGAAGAGGGACCACAGCTGTCACTAGCTCAGATCAGCATGGGATTCTTGAAGACAGAGATGCCTCCCCAGAGATGATCAGGGTTTGCGCGTCCTCACTCACATGGGCTTCTGTGTACTCCGTAGGCACTCAGAGACCACACAGGGTGGGATCAGAAAGCCGTGGTTTCCCGAGACCATCCAAGTATTAGCACTTCCGATCTCCTTCCTGGGACTTGCTCAGTGCCGGCTAACCCAAGGCCGCTGACCACCTCATCTTCAAAGTTGGAGAAACAAAACGCCTGGAGAGGTGCTTCCTCTCATAGCACAGCGACAAAACAGGAGGACTGCCAAAGTAATGAAGCAGCCAGAGTAATTTCCTCCCAGCAACTAAAGGCACACGTCTTCAGGGCAGTCTACCCATTCACAAGGTAACTTGGATACTTTCGACCATTCTATATGATTTAAGTCACTAAGTCTTATAGAAAGCTCGAAAGTACCCAAGTTTATAACCCAAGTTTTGTCCCAGGGTTATAAACAAAGTGTCATTTTAATCTGGATTATTGCCCTTTCTGGTAATTGAGAATAGAATGTAAAGTAGTAATTTCTTTGATTTTAAACAGCTTTCATTATTTTTTATAATCCGAATTGAAGGTTCCTATGATTTAGGGTTAACAGTTTTTAAAATTACAAATCTAGTTTTTCTACAGGCAGAAGGAAATATTTGTAGGTTTCTCTACTGGCGTTTGTACATTTGTTTCCTGCACTGTCTTCTTTTGTAGCTCACCATGGCAGTGTAGTGTGGCGGTCAAGCAAGTGGGAACTGGCTTCAGATTCCATGCGTTCAAATTCCACCTCTCTGGCGTCACTGGCCAGATCTTACAAACCTTACTGAAACCCTAGTGACTTGGTTTACTCATCTACAAAATAGGGATGATGTCAATAAGGTAGTATTAATCTCAAAGTTTTTGTTAGGATTAAATGAGATAATGTGTGTAGAGCTTTTTCATTGTGTCTGATATATAGAAAACAATAAATGTTTGTTTCTATTCTTTTAAAATAATGTATGATTCCTCCAAATAGGCTGCAAACTCTTTGATGAAAGGAACATTGTATAGTTTTGCCCACCTGTTTAGTATCTGATAGAAAGAAACCATAAGATCATTGTTAGCTGTTGTTAGGTTTACTTTTTGAAAAAAGTAAAGGAGACTTAATAGTTTTCATACCATTCTTGTAATCTTGACTTCTCTCTTTCATGACGTACAAGAGAAATGTAAAAAGAAGATGAACAAAATTGAAAATCTACTGGGGCTGATTACATAAACATTATTATGAAGAAATGGGCATATCTGCACCCCCTAGCTTCCTGTCTTTGGGGACATTCAACACGGGCAGAAAACTGTAGTTCCCTATAGCCATTCAGGAATCTAAAAATCTGGCTCCTGATTATTTTCCTGCCAAACAACTTTTTTGTAGAGTTCTCTTAAAAATCCTGAAAATTAAAGGGTTGAACTAGATGGGGTCTGAGGTTGTGTCCAGCTCTAGATCTCAGCAATTCCAGTAGAGAACAAAACAAGACAGCCTACAATTAAGCGCTAAATTGTGTGCTGAACAACATGATAATACTTTTTAAAAACAAGAATCCTTTCGACAGTAATGTTCCCTTTTTCCCTTGGAAAATCTGCTTCCCTTTGCAGGACTATTCTGACTCAGATGGATAAAAGAGAGAGCTCTCCAGTAGCTGAGGCATAGCTGATGTTACCATGTGCCATATGTCATCCGGGGAATAAGGATGGCTCCTACCTAGAAGCTTCCGGAGCTGAAGGATGCTGGCAGATTACTCCATGATTGCGGCACCTTGCAGCAGGGCAGAAGCGAGTAGTGTTGTCTCTACACCTCGATGTCTCACCACCTCTCAAATTGCCTTTTTTCTCTCATCTTTCCATTTCTCCCTTTTGCCCGTGTAAGGCAAATCACTCTGGCCCTATGTCTGGAAAGCACCTAGTGAGTTTTATTGCTTTAGGTCTGATGGCACAGGATACTCTCCAGCCCTAATTTGCTAACTGTAGACTGGAGATAATTTTTTTATTTATTAGTAAATATTTGTGACACATAATGACTGCTTTCATTGTGGGTTTTGGTACATGTACACGATACATTTGGATTCTTTTTACATCCCTTTCCTCTTCCCTCTTCTCCCATCCCTCCATTTCTTGGTCCCTTTTTCACTTGCAAAAGATCTATCTCCCTGTTTTCTTTTATCAATTTTTTATTCTGCTTTGTAATTTATTTATAATTTAGATTTTTTCATATAAAATAAACCATGTGTTTTATAAGCTTCTGTGTCTGACTTATTTCACTTATATTATGGTCTCAAAGTACACCGATTTTGTTACAAATGACTGAAGTTTATCTTTCTTTATGGCACAGTAGTACTCCATTGTGTACAAATACCACATTTTCTTTATCCATTGCCTGTTGATGGACATATATGCTGCTTCTAAGATTTAGCTATTATGAATTGTGCTTCTATAAACATCTGCATGCAAGTATCACTGTGATATGATGTCTTTAACTCTTTCTGGAAGATACTGAGGGGGGAAAGACTTTGTTTCTCGTGAGTGTCTCTGTTAAGAAGAATGTCATAAAAATCCCTGATAGACTTTAAATTATCATTTACACTGTACTAACTTCCCTTTGATGGTACCAGAATCACCGATTCTTTCAAGTATCACTGCTAATATCAGGCAAATCACAGAAGGAAGATGTATGATTTAATCCTGAACTCTCACTCTGTTAGAAGAATCAAGGTCTCCATTTGCTTTTGTCCCTAACAGTTCATTCCTGCACCGTTTTCCCTCATGGACACCACCAACATTTCAGAGTAAGGATAAGTATGCATAGAGGTCTGAACTTTGGTTCTAGTCATAATTCCCCCTGCAGCTTTGAGTTCTTGAGTTATTTCTGCTGTGAGTGATACTCAGGTGTAGCTGTTTCTGGTGAGGAGGATGAACTGGTACCTGTGTACAGAGCTGTGGATTCAGGTACATTGGAAGTTTATAGTGATAATATCGGGCATCCTTCCTGCTAGAAATAGGGAGAGAAGGAACAAAACTTGTGTTGGGGGGGGTGTCCTGTGCACAATTTTAGATGTGTCTATGACAAACAGAACTTGGCTTAGTCTAGGTGGCAACACTCATATTTCTTTATAGTGGTATTTTTCTGTTTCTCAGTCTCACTTCCTGCCCCTCAGGGGCCTCTGGGTGGGAAGTGAAAGGCTCTGGGATCCCTGATGTCACAGTGTAGCAAACAAGTCACAGGGATCCCAGCTGAGGATGTGGCCTTTCATGAGACTGGTCCCCATCTCAGCTTCCTCTTTCCTTGTCTACACACTCTGTCCCTCCACCTCGAGACTGCATTTGTAGCAGGAGCTTCTCTTCTGCATTCTCTCACCCATTATTTCTAATTACAATGTTGCCTATTCCACAGTGTAGTGTGGTGGAGGGGGGGCATTTATGGTTTAAGAATCTCTCTGGACTTTTTGGGAGGGAAGCCAAGTATAATTTTGTTGTTTGGTGAATAAGAATGGAAGTTAAGAAAGAAAACTTTTCTTATTCTTTAGAACACTTTGTATTCTGTGTTTGCTTGTTGACTTATTCATTAAGTGCCTGTCTCTTAAAAGCTTAAGCTTTATGACAGCAGAGACTGTTGGCTCCATACACACTGCATGTGTAGACTCTACCTCGGTGCCTAGAACATATTTCATGCCTAATAAATACCTGTTGAGGAGTTGGGGATTTAGCTCAAGTGGTAGAGTGTTTGCCTAACAAGCACAAGGCCCTGAGTTCAAACCCCAGCACAAAAACAAAACAAAGCAAAACAAATCAAAAAACACAAAAGCTATTGAATGGAATAAGAAGAACACATTCTTTTAAGCTGTAAGTCATTGTGTGCTTCTTTGAGCTATATGTGTGCTTCTTTGAGCTATATGTGTGCATGTATGTGTGGAAGACAGAGAGGAAAATGAGGGATGAGGACAATGCTTCACGTCAGAGGTTCCCAATCGGCTCTCTCAGGAATTTCTCTCACAGCAGTCCCAGGTGAAAAGAAAAAGAAATACACTATATAACAGTTGTATTACTTCGTTAGGTTCAAATAATTTAATAAATTTTTATGTCTTAACAATTTAGTGACTATTTTAAAAGTACACATAAATTGAAAGAAATTTTATTTTATTCTTATCGAATATTACATCCAAATGGAATAGGTATTGCTGTTGGGTACCACATTTCTCCAACTCTGAAATTGGATTAGACAATACTAACTTCCATTCCCACTCCACGTCCTACATGGATTTTCAGATTCCGACTGCAGAAATCCCAGTTTTACAAAGACGTGCTATCGTGGAAAGGAATGTAGCACAGTCTAAGGTTGAAATGGTGAGCAACCTCAAGCTTGTAGTGGGTAGAGGATCTAACAGATATTCAACAGCTCTGTTTTTCTCTAAAATTTAGTATTTTATGGCAGATTCATTGTTGGTATCCTGGGGTGCACCGATAATGCACAATTCAGGAACTGCATGGTTACTTGCCTTTGGATTTCAAATACGGGAAGAATCATAAGGGAAAGTAGGTTATGAGAATGAAAGAGTAATAAAAATTTTAATCATTGTGAATTACTTTTTAATTATAGCAAATTATCATTCAATAACAGTCATTATTATATGTGCCTTAGCTTAACTTTGGTTAGTTGAGTTTGATTAAAAGTCAACTCCTTGCTTTCAAAGGCTATGAATCTGGAGCAGTAAGAACAGTCTCTCGTGCTGAGCAGGGGAACTGGTCTCCCTTCTCTACATCACGTGGGTTTAACCTTCACGTCTTGCAGCCCATGGGACAGGGCTGTCTGCTTATAATTTAAAAAGTAGCATATGGCTGTGGCGGGTGGTGGTCACGGCTGGTCATGCTCACACTCGCAGCGTCAGAGGGCTTACAGCATCTGCAAAGCATCACAGCTTTGTGTCAACCTACAAATTATCCGTTAGAACTGGAGGAGTTTACTTAAAAGGCTTCCCTTGAAATCCTATGACAAATAGGTACGATCCAACATCGGCTTTCTCTCTAAATACTTTATTCTTGGCATTTACAAATGTTCATTACCATCGTGCATTCTTGAGTAAATTCGAGTGTTAGAAGATAATTTATAATCCTTATCATTCTTCTTTTGAAAGCCAGCTAACCGCTACTCTTTCTTGGCAGAGATGTGAAATTTCAGAGGGGTAAGAGAGTTTCATCCACACAAGTCACCATCAAGTTTTTCTTTAAATGTGGACTCTTTGACACACACAACTCTCCATTTGCAAGGCCCAGGAATTTAAAGCATCGGGTAATAACAGGCCTGTTCTCTTTCTCTGAGCTGGAAACTCCTTGGGAAATAGTATCCTGCCAAAGCGTCCCTGCAATAAAGCTCGCATTCTAATGTCCATGTCAGCGTGCCAGTGAACCAAGACTGGCAGAGGGCTAATTTGGGAGAACTGTCTGCCTCAGCCTCCTCCACTCACTCCTACTGATCAGCTCACCCACAAGCTATTCAGCTTCTCAACTGTTTCATGGGTGGGGAGAAGGGGTGTGTCATTGATTCTCTGTTGAGAACTGCAGGAGGTCAGTTCCCCAATTAGATAAACGGCTTCAAAGCAGACCCTCCGAGTAAGAAACACATCCCTAGGTGAATGAGGTATTGCTTTTGATGAGTTATATTTTGACAGTATATGATACCTTTACAGAGTCCCTAAATACATTAAAATCTTAGCTCCGTGGATGTCTACACTAGCAATGCTGTCCCTGATTACCTAACCGGTTGTTTCTTTCTCTTAAAATGGTCAGTTAAATGAGGGAAGGGAGCAGTTGCTTTGCTAGGGACAGTCATATGGACGAGAGCCCTCCCACAGCATTTGTTTGGGATAAGAAATCTACAAATAAGAATCTGTGATCTAACATGCTTTCTTTTGGGCAAGCCAAGCCCAGGCCCTCCCTGGCTGCACTTAATGTCACAATCGCACTGATTTTAGCTCTTTTAGTCCATCACACACGTACAAAACGGGAACAAAAGTGATCCTGGTTCCTGTGGCATGAGGCTCCAGTTGGACAGTGCACAGCACAGATTAAATAATTTCTTTCTCTTTCCCCACCTCATTCACATTCTTATTATGGATTTCAAGAACTTTCTGAAAGAGGTGTGTCAAGGCAGAAATTTGTATTGAGGCAAATGGCCCCAGTGAATACTCTTCAGTAGAATATCATAGGACAAGACAAATAATTAAAGAAAGAAATGTTATGTAGCACGTAGGAATTATGGCAAAGCAAGTATGGTCCTCAGAGATCCTTATTTGTAAGTACGACTTACCCTAAGGCCGTGATCCTCACTGTATAGCGGGTGAACCACTCATATCACTTAACAAGGAGTGTGTGGCTTGTTATAGCCTGATTTACTACACGTGCCCTGTGTGTGCATCTGTTCCCCTCAGAGAGTATCTTCAAAGAAAGCATGTAAATTCCACCCTCTGTCTCTTAATGTGGGGCACATGGCTGTTCTCTTCAGCAACATAGAGTACCTGGTACCCCAAGGTGAGGCCTTCATCCTCCTGGTAATCGTAAAGGATGGGTGTAGAAGCACGTCATCACAAAGCATGGTTAAAACAAGTTATACAATTATACGGGTTAACATTTTCCAGGAAGAGTGAGCTTTCCAAGGAAAAGTGGTGGAGTAGGGGGATTCCCGTTAGAAGGTCCCATTGGAGTGACAGAAGATTTAGATAAGCATAGGAATCCATGGTTCCAAATACAGACACCAAGGAAGGAAATGTCAGAGAGAGAGAGGGAGAGAGAGGCAGACAGAGATTTTACTGGTGTTAACAAACGAGACCCACCCCCTTGTCTTTACTCATTCTTTTTCTTGTATACTGAGGAGTCTCTGCTCAGGATTCCCTTCAGGAAGCTCTCTTCTGCATAATATGTGCGTGCCAGGTATGACTTTTCCTCATTTTGATGCAGTTGCTTTGTAGTGAGTGGCTGAGGAGTGATCTGATTCCATTTTTCAACCAGACTTTTTCAGTTCACATTGTCAGGCTTCTAGACCATCTTCTTTTAAAAAAACACCTCATTTTCATTTTCAATCAATTTCTCTCCATGATTTTTCGTATAGCTTCCTTCACACTACTAATTTCACTTTAGAGCTGGCGTCTTCCCCTACATCCTTGGACTTGCTGTGCTAACATGTTTAAACATGACGAGTCTTTATTAATGTAAAAGAGACAAAGCTCCAAGAATCACACACCTCTTAATTTGCTATAATTCCAAAGGGGGAACCTCAGCCCTGGGAACCAAAAATGAATGAACTCCTCGAGTTGCAGATATACGGGGCATCCTGAAGCCAACTGGAAAGTTTTCCTTTATACTCGTAGACAGAATTTTCTGCTAGTTGCATTCCAGTTCAAATCCCTGATGTATCAAATGCCATAAAATATTCAAATAATCAAAAGACATTTCCTGGTCACAGATGATGATTAATTTACATTCAGCAATGTTGGTTACCATTTAGTTCAGAACATGCAGGGATTTTGATATCATTATAGTGGTGTTTTACCTCTGTTATAATCTTGAGAATAATACTCTTCCCATGTGGTATTCATTTATTGTTATTCAAGAAATATGTGCCAAGAATTGTGTAGTCACTCAAGAAAGGGCAGAATTATGTGAGACTATCCAGAGAGTGTTAGAATTTAAGCGAATGTTTCATGTGTGTAGTACTTTCAGGAGAGTTCTAAGATTTCAAAAGATTTCATATTTTATTTAACATATATGTAAATATGCCTGATACTTGATGGAATCTGTCTATTTTAAAAAGAGTTGATACAGGTTGCATATATGCAATAAGACATTAACATAAGGCTAAAATATTAAGAGCCATATAAAGGAGTGGAGGACTTCACTGGATCTGAAATCTAAGCTGGGATATTTTCTACAATTGCACATTAAATTCAGTTCCTGTGAAGGTCACAAAGGCCAAGAAAGAAATTCTATGAGTCATGTAGTATTCATTTTCTAATAAAAGGATATATGCCAGTTGGTAAGAAGAAAATGTTCCCGGAAATAAACTCAACCATGAATCTAACCATGGATTACTATAATAAAAGAAAATATCTTTAATAGTGACCTTTAGAGAAGATGCAGAAAATGTATTCATTTGGTAATTTCTTCTACTGACCCCTCATAAAACTCAAGAGAATAATGCTAAATTACAATCATTCAGTGTGCTTCTACAGGGAATAAAATGACATAGTCATCATGTCCCTTGGAGCTTGGTGTTTCGATGCAGCTGGTGGTGGCTGTGTGAGCTGCCCAGCTTTGTGGACGGCTAGACACCTGCTACCAGCATTTCTCAGATGACCCAATCTAGAGCACTCATTCCCGGCCCCTGCTGACAGAGTTGACATCAGTGTCACTGTTCTGCAGCCCCATCAGCACTGGGCTGTCCCTGAGTGAAGGCCGCGCCCTTGACCTTCCCAACCTCCATGTTCGCTGGTTGGCGGCAGCTGTCTTGGCACTACATCCAGCAGCTCTTGAGATCCCCATATCCTCACCACTATTGCCCTCTGACTCTCACCAACTTCTCAAATTCATGGTGGAGCAGCATAAGGTGACTTGTTGCTAAAATAAGTGGAGAATTTCTTTTTATCAACTGATTGAGAAATACCTAAAAGTTTAACAGCTAGTCTGGTTATTCCATGATACTTCCAATTTCCCCTGATAAGTGTACCCTTCCACTCCTACAGGACTTAGTACTGTATAGTTTCTGTTTTTGTAGACATTTATCACATATATTTCTTTTCTTGTCTACCAGCCTATAAAGTCCAGGAAGGCAATGTCTTGTGACTGGTTTATTTCTATGCTCCATGGCACTTAGCACAGTCTGTCATACTCATTAAATATCTGTTGAATGGATAAATGAATGTGAGAAATTTGCCCACGTCTTTTGGTTCTACAAATATTTTTGGAAATAGATGAGAGGTCTTGTGATTTTTAATCTCTGTTGATTTTAGTTAGGTCGAATACTTAAGAAACTTAGTTTACCCTTTGCCATATGGGGTGATTTTTGCATGTAAGTATAAAGATATGGAATTTAGATTCTTAACGGTGAAAATCCACAAAAATATATTTGTAACAAGACTCTGAGGCTTGAAATATTTTCCGTTTAAGGTTGAGGACCAGTAGAAAACTCATTTTGACTCAGGGGACCACTTTAAGAAGCTTGAAAAATTTTCTCTTCCAATTTGGTTATTAATAAGTTCAGGATATAATTTGCTGCCTAAATCAGGTTACATTTTGATGGTGAAGAGGGCACTTTTAATAAGTATGCCAGGGCTTCTGGCAGGAGCCAAGACCATCCTTGGCAGATGGGAATGTATAACCATCTAATTACAAGTCAATTTTTATTTTCTGAATGACTGGTTGTGAGTGTGAAAATCTGCTTACTATCTCCTTTGGTGCCCATAAAAAACACAAGAAACAACACACTTAGGACATTTTACATTTTCCCAAATTGCCTTTGTTTTTTATACATTCAACAGATTGCAGTCTTTCCTATACCCTTCATCCCATATCAAAGCACAATCTCAATTCTTGAGCATAAAAGAGAAAGAAAGAAGAATGGCATCCTTTTCCACTCTGGAATACAGAAGGTGAAAATGTACACAGCAGCCCCATCAAGCCAAGGAGCAGGTGAAATTCTTACGGAAGAAAATTAGTTTCTTGTGTATGTCTGGAGTTTTAAATTGCAAGCTTCAACATTTGGTAAAATTCTAACAGACAGGACAGACTCAGTTTTGGTGCAACACCCACCAGCACTTTTTCCTTCAATGGAAGGAATATTTGATCTCAGATCAGAGGAACATAGGAGTAGGCAGAATGGCTGATGACACAAAACAGAAGCCTCTCTGCATGGGGGGCCAGTTCCGGCTCCGTGATCAGTCATTTCCCTACAGTACAGAGTGCCTGGATTTATCACAGTAATATTCTTGTGTGCTTCCTGTAGATCATGCAGGTCTCATTATGTCTGTGGTGACGGCCTTGTCTCCACTGCTGATGATCAGAATTCTCTGCATTGGACTTATGCAGCTCAATGACCTTCAGTAATTGAGGGTGGAAGACAGTATTAAGGGCTGAGGGGAAAGCAAGTGTCTACAGTGTGATCTCCTCTCCCCTAATATGGGACCAAAGTTTGTCAGAAACGATCAGCAGGTTTCCTTGGAACGTTAAAAGGAGTGGAAATAAAGGGGCCCTCTCTGGCTTCATAAATAACACAGGAGTATCCGATCTGTTCTTCTTCACCCTGTAATTTGGAATGGAAAAATCTCTTGTGCATAAACCACCTTTCCTGAATCTAACACAATTAATCCAGAAGGGAAGAGGGAATGGGTAGCAGTTTTTTTCTTCAAATTTTGTTGTTAATTAAAAAAACAATTATCAAGGATTTCTAATTACTTTATAAGTGCTGTATGGCCTGTACCTGCTCCTCAGCAAATTAGTAAGATAATGCTAGAAACATCTTATTAAACAGAATTGCTCTTTCTCCTCCTCCAGATTCACACATCTACTTAACAGGCCTCTTTCTGTGCACCACCTTTGTGAAACATTTATATCTATTCGGTTATCTCACAGTTATTAGCAATGTGCATTGGTTTCTAACATTTTGTTTTTAAACTCAGGACCTAGTAAGTTGACAGAATACTATATGGGTGAGTAGCAATAGACACAGATGCTTCTGCATGTCTTTGAAAAGGTGCTCCTCCAGAGTAAGGAAGTTATAAGATCCTTCCGGTGTAGAGGATAGAGTTTCCTCATTGAAAAGACAGCTCCTGAAGAAAAATAGAGCCTGGAGGCTCACAGAAAGTTCTTGGGACAGAACCATGTAGGCTAGAACCCAGATGTGAGCATCATTGAGTGAGAGGACTCACGACAGGGAGAGTTGACTGCTTTGGGGACATCAGACCCAAGTGTGATTGGCGGCTCCAAGACCTCCACAAATGGCAATTCTCTACTTTGGAGGGTGAGAGGTTCAAATGTAGGGGTCTGTGCTTCATCCTGCTAAATTAGAGCAGAATCAAATTGAGAAAGGGGAAGCAAGCTCCTGAAATACAGAGAATCGTGATTTTGAAGTTTTCTACAGTTTTTGAGAAGACCCCTGTTCTTCCTCATCCGAACCTGTGTTGGGGTTTGGTCCCCAAGATGGTGATGCTGAGAAGCAGTTGAAGAGGTGTTTGGAGTCACCCTCATGAGCAGATCAATGTTTTTCTTGCCAGAACACTTTGGCTAGGGAGTTCAACCCCCTTTCCTATCTTCTTCACATGCCTGCTTCTTCTTTTGTTTTTCTGATATGCATGGAGCACCATGAGGCCCTCGCCAAAGTTGGACAGATGTGGCCCTCCAAACTTTTGGCCTCTAGAACTGTGAAATACATAAGCCAATTTTCTTTATAATCTACACAGTCTCAGGTGTTCTGTTACAGCAACACAAAATGGACCAAGCCAGCCACAGAACATCATAAAATCCACCCTAGAACTATATGACATTGGACCTTGAATATGGAGACAGATAAGATGAAGAATCAAAATTTTTTTGAATTTTGTACATTCAAAGTGACTTTTACTTAATGTAATTTTTTTATATTATACAGTAGTTGTCAAAACAGTCATCATTTCATGGTAATTTCATTTATTTCCCCCATTTTTTTTCTCTTTTTAGGTAAGTACTCTTTGTTCTAAGAGTCGTGTCAAGATCACAATTTTGTTACATCTAATTTCTCATGAGGTTTGTTGGTTTGTCCACCAGCACAGAACATGTGTGAGGAGCTGTGATTAAGCCTAAAATCTCCCACTCCCCCTCTCTACAGCTGCAGTCATCAGTCTACCATGTCCCGGGTTCCTGACGTATTATCAGTCTGCGAGTACTTTGATGGCACGAAGGCCAAGTCACTATTTACCAGAGTGAGAGCCTCATTTTGGCATGCACCACTCATGAACTATTTGTGGATTGTTGGAGAGGCTACGGAAATCCTTTTATTTGTAGGAATTAAAAAAAATTCATCATGAATAAATGGCACTGCCAGGCATTTTAAGGGAACACTGGGTGCAGGTCTGAATTTCAAGTTCGACCCAGAGAAATTTCACAAAGATATTAAAAAAACACACAAATAGAATTCAAAAGTTGTAAAATAAACATAATAACTAAAAACTGAAAAATTTGGGATCATCAGGTAGATAGTGAGAATTGAGAAGTAGTCTAGTAAATAAGAGTTTGGCCAAGGGGTACATACAATGGCCTCCCTCATTGGGGCTATTTAACTGAGATTGGATAGAAGGGGAAGTGGATGCTCTTAGAGGGGTTTCTTTGTGCCTGACCAATGTTAGAAGAAGGCTCTTCTCCCCATTTTGCAAAGTTGCAGAGCTAGGAGCGGAAGAGCAGTGTTTGAGTAGCGTGGACTGTTGGATCTGCAGCTGTGCTAGGACTGGAGGAGAGGAGTGGATGCTGGGCAGACCAGCAGGGCTGGCAATAAGAAGTAAGTCCTCCCGGGTACCCAGAAATGCTCCCAATGAGCTCCAAAGATTGCAGATGTTACCAGAAACTAAAGTCAGAGCAAGTTGGTGCATATACTAGCAAGTCCCCAAACCTCCTGGGGGCAGTAACAAAAGAAGTCTCCACAACTATGGATTAAGTGTCCCTTCCTCCACTGTGTTCTATCAGTGGAGCCAAGCAATGTAGCATTGGATACGATAAGGTTTCTTGCACGAGTTGAGAGATGGAACAGGAAGTGGGCAAAATACATACTGGCTCCCCTTGCCTAGTTTGTCCAAGGCCAACCAACTTGTTTAGATTACCTAGAATGTGATTAGTCTCCATCCGCTGATAGAATTCCTTTAAGGTTTTCCCCGGAAAGACTATAATTTAGCATACATTTACTTCTTTTTCTTTTTCATATGAGTATGTCTGTTCGTCATTCTTCCCCATGGTTTGGGGCTCCACCTTTTGCACTTTGAATCTTTCTTCATCATTCCAAGTTATCCTGGACATTATAGAATCTCAATAATTTAGTAGATTAATAAGATCACACTTTATCTTCCCTCATATATCTCATATAAAGACAGTGGCTTTCTTATTATAAATGTAAGACTGATTTTTTAAAAAAGTTGAGATTTTAAAAAGATGATCTCAATGCTAACATAGTTTGTTATTGGGGATTTTCATTACATCAGGAAAAATATTTTTAGGTATTGCCCCTCTGGCCAAGATATATATTATATTAAAATTAAAATGCACTGTAAAAATCAGTGACTTGTCTACACTGCAAATAAATTTTATGGAAATCTTGGGTTTTTTTTTTTTTGAGCTCATATATATATATATATATATATATATATATATATATATATATATATGCTACAATATTATAAGATATAGTAAGTCCAAAGCTGGTTTTCTCCCAACAAAGGATTTTCTTTTACTTATTTAGGAGTTGTAATTTTCTTATTTACAGGATAGAATAATAATATCTTTTTCAATGACCTTCTAACTGTATTGTGACTCTCAAGTAATGGATTAAAATCCTTTATAAGGTATCAAACCCTGTGGAAGTATTAAAATTCAAGAATTCTTCATCCATTTATGCCTTAGCACATTTTGGAGGGGTTGTCTGTGAGTGCTAGGTGAGGTGCTATACAGAGCATCTGAAGATACATAAGGGCCACATTTGCCCTCCTCTTCAACAAATGCCTTTTCATTTTATAACATCGCAAATTATTAGTTGAAGTAGACAATTTTATCACTAAACTAGCTGCCCAAATGTGAGGACAATTTCAAAACTTCAGTAAAACCATGTCCAACTCCACGATGTGTCTCTGGGAGGAGAAAGGCTTCAGGAAGTTTGGAAAACTTAAGGCTAGAAAGCTTTGGATTAAGGCAACGAAGAAGGAAGGGTGACAGAACTGAGAAAACTGTCTTCTGAAGTTTGAAGGCTCGTACTGTGCAAGAGTCAGTTCATTCATTCTGTGTGGTTGGCCCCAAGAGGCAGAGTAGGAACAATGAAGGGAAGTTATAGGGCGCAGTTCTCAAAGTACTGCAAAGGGGAAACTAGCAATGCGCCAAGCTGTCCAACTCTGAAATGGGCTGCCCGAGGGGTGGTGGATGTCCCCTCAGTACCCTACGTTTTGGGGAAACCCGGAGTCCCTCAAGGTATTTTTTAAGGCTGAGGTTCTCATTTGTTTACTCTAGTCTTGCAGTTGGTCTCCCGAAGCTATGAGGTGCTGCTCTCCCCTTGCCCTGCTGGGCGCCCTCTCCCAGTCTTCTTTGCCTGGAAGGCGCTGGAGTTTACTTACCTCCTCTTCACCTGACACGTAAGCACGAGTCTTTAATGTGGCCCTCATATTATTTCACTTCATTTTTAAATGTATGTGTGTCGGGAGGGAGTGAGTTTTTTGCTTTGACATGGCAGTCAGTTTTCCCGCTGTTCTCAATCAGACAGTTTTAAATTTTGGTTCGGCATGTAAACACACTGTGATGGACGACATTAATAAATAAGTATTACAATGGCTCTGCTTGAACAGTCTCTCTTAGTCTTTATCTTTTTTGTTTAAATCCTGTGGGGTCTCCAAATGCGCTTTATGGAGATCAAGAACATGAAGCAAAATTAGCTCTCAGCCACATAATGGGCTTCCTTCTCCCGGCTCGTGTCTCCCTTCTCTGCACGTGGTGATGCCCCCTGATATCAACAGGAGCATCATAGATGGAGGGGAAAATTATATTCTGGGAGAACAGGGTGTGCCACGGGATTTCAGCTTTCCCCTTCTTTTCTAGCGGCGTATACAGCAGGTTTTGGAATCCAAAAAGAAAATGCTAAGTAAATTAGCTGGCTACTTCAGGACACCTTCAATTCATCTGTTTCTCAGGGCAGGCTGGCCTGCTCTGCCTCAGAGCGAAGGGCATCATACTGGTCGAGAGAACATCTACACCACAGCTGCATAAGCGGGCGATATCTTAAAAGAGGTTATTTGCAGGGGGAAATATGCTTCACCCTGTCAAACAGTGAAATTCATGCTGTTTATAACGTTCTCCTGAGAGAGACTGGCTTACTCATGGGCAGAGTCGGCAGCTGCCTACATGGAATAATTTGAGGATCAGTGAGAGGCCCCAATGCTTAAAAATCCATCTCCCTCATTCGTCTGCAGTGGTGCCTGAAATCCCTGCCATTACTGTCATTTCTTAAGAGCCTTTAAGAGGACATATGCCCTATTATCTTGAGGGAGGCAACATTAATTAACTATATAACATATTAGAATGGATGAGTTTTCTTGTTAATAACCCATTACAACCATTGACACCCAGTAAGATCAGGACTCTGAAGAGAGAAGCAAGGGCAGGTAAATTTTAATGGAGGCAATGGAGAGTCATATTTGTGTGTGT
This sequence comes from Hystrix cristata, assembly GCA_004026905.1. Lineage (NCBI taxonomy): Eukaryota > Metazoa > Chordata > Mammalia > Rodentia > Hystricidae > Hystrix > Hystrix cristata. The sequence goes on from PVJO010000707.1 coordinate 163,353, forward strand.
GTGTGTGTGTGTGTGTGTGTGTGTGTGTGTGTGTGTGTTTAGGGGTTATTACTCAGGTCCTATTTGGGAAGAGACCTCTAATACAAGCATAGTGAACAAGGAGGAGGAGGCCCTGGTTTTTTTTTTTTTTTGCCACTAATGAGGTGGCGAAATATATGAAATGGAAGACAAAAATAAATGTAAGGAGGACAAAATTTAGTACTCAATAACATTGCTAACCCTCACCTGACTCTTCCCAAAGAAGTTCCTGGTGTCAAGAACCACATATAGAGCAACTTTAAATAATCAGTGTTCTTATGCAAGGATGGAGGATTCTTTTTAATCCCATAACAGCAAAAATGGGGAAACAATTATTATGATTTGTATAGCATATTTCACTAACTTAACTTTTTATTTACCACTATCATCTACTGGCTAAATCACCAGGTTTCTTTAGAGTTTTTTCAGAAGTATTATTTACAAATACTTAACCATAATGTAAAGTATTTACAGAGTTCAATTAGAAACAGGTAATTTTAAAGTTAAAACTGATGGTTTGAGTCTCTTAGTTTAATCTTGTTACTTTACAGATGGGAAGATGAGACCTATTGTCAAAGTGACTTCATTTATTCCTTTATTGATTCAACAATTATTTCCTGAACATAAACTATGTGTATGGTACAGGGATTCAGTGCTAACCAAAAACATACATGTTCTCCATTGAACTTATACTGCAGTGGGGGAGAAATACATTAATTAATCAACTGATCGCACAAGTAAGTATAAAGTAAAAGCTGTGATCAAGTGTTATCAATATGTTTTATGAAAGTGTATTATAATGGAACTTGACCCCTGTAGCAGTGCTACTAGAAAACCTCTTTGAAACAATATCAGGTTGAGTAGAGATTTACCAGGCAACTAGAAGAAAAAGAAAGAGGGCTCCAGGCAGTGGGTACAATGTATGCAAAGTCCCTGCTGCAGGAAAGTCATAACATGATTAACAGAAGGCTTGGATGTCTGGAACTCTAAGAGCTACCAGGAGAGAGTTTTGAGAAGAGGCTGGGAAGGGATGTGGAGGCAGATTACACAGGACCTATCCTAGACTTTGGGCCTTTATCCTATGAACAATGCAAGGAAAGGACTGGAAGGGGATGCATGTAATTAAGAGGCTAAAACAGTGATGAAACAGAAGAAAACCGGTGGTGACTTACCCAAGAGCTTTCGTAGAGTAGGCCTGACATCTATAGTCTTTGATTAATAAGCCTGTGTTCTTTTCACTCATAGTAGGCATTTTTTTTGAACTTACCATTGTCCATTTCCCCACTTGTTTGTAGATCGACCTTTCCACACCAGTTCCTGTAATTTTAGTAAATCTGATTCACCCTCAGCTCCAAGGACAGCATGTAGCTCAGACCTAGTGAGACCCTCAGAGTCACTTGAGGTAGTAGCAAGTGGTTCAGGAGCAGGCATGTGATACCATCGTAGCAAACGCGACACCATGAGGCTTTACTAGGACTCCTGTAACACACAGTGGGGAAGCAGGGCCAGTCTCCTAGGTGGAGAGGAAACTAAAATCAACACAGCAGAAGCCAGACATGAGAGCTAGAGAGAAAATGCCTTCAGATGACAGGTGTTTGAGCCGTGTCTGATCGCGCCAGAAGTAGGTCACGCTCTGGACTTTGCAGTTATGAGAGATGATGAATCCCATTTGTTAGAGCTGATTTTCTTGGATTTGTCTATCATGCATAACCAAAAGACTTCTAATTATTAAGGCACTAAATTATTTACTCCTTGTTTATGGGACACACCTTAAAAGGAGGAAGCAATGATTTTCAAAACAAAATTTACAGGGGGGTAATTTCATTATAAAATCGGTGACTTTGGATTAATTTGAGTTTAACACTAGGAACTTTAGTATTAAACCACTTTGAAGCTAAAAAGAGGTCAAATTTTCACATGATATTTTATTTAAATAGGATTAATTCTCTATTAAATAGTCATATACTGGAAAAGTTTTACCTTATATAATACTGGATAAATGTTATTTATTAAATATTATGTCATCAGGGGAAAACAGCTAATTGACAAGTATTACATAATAAAATGATATGTCAATTCCTTCTCACTCATTAATAAATCTTTGCAACACTTCTATCACAACAATTGGGCAGTTATTTTTGATGTTGTCTCCTCTTACCTAACCCATGAAAGTCTCTGCTTTTGTTCTTTCACTTACCTTAATTAATCCAGGTAAATGCTACCTACATTTTCTTTACCTTTCTGGAAGCTTTTTGAGTCAATGAACAGATAGATATAAGGGTTTACAAGTTATAATATTTGTTTAAAACAACATTGTACAATTTATTTAAAAACATAAGACAAAGATCATATAGAGAAGTTTTGAAACCTTAGGACACTTTTTGATTCAGATCATTTTTGGCCAGTTGTCGTGGCTTACACTTGTAAGCCCAGCACTTTGGGAGACTGAGGCAGGAGGGTTGCAAATTGGATGGCCAACTTAGACAAGTAAGCGACTTAGAGAGACCCTGTTTTAAAAAAAAAGGACCAGGATCTAGCTCAGTGCAAAGGCCTGAGTTCAATCCCCAATACTACAAAATAAAAATAAATAAATAAATAAATAAATAAATAAATAAATAAATAAACTAATTCTGCTTCATTTTCTAAATCAGATATCTTCCCTAAAAAAGCCATACTTTTGAAAACTTATAAATCAGTGGGCTTCAACAAATGCTGCTATTCACAATTTACTTTGATTCAGTCTTTACTGCAAGTCCTGGTAGGTTGCATTCATAGCTCCCTGGAGTTATTCTTTAAAGGCTGACACAACAGAGTCACCAAAGTGAGGGAGCAAGTCTTTTTTCAACAGGTTGGCATGTTGAGGATCAGGCAGTCTTAGTAGAATAGACACTAAAAATTCTATTTTCGCAATACATTATTTTCATCGGATAATCTGAGTTGTGTGGCACCTGTGGGTGTAGCGGTTGTTTATGTCTGACAGCTCACAGAACTGAGCAGAAGGGCTAACACTAAACACTCATGTCAGGTGAGTGTCATGGTCCTCAGCCCTCAAGAGTCTTTGGAATAAGGGACAGCTTCACAGGCTCGGAATTCTGCACTTATCTAATAATCCTGAGGTTGAGCTGGAAAACAGCAGCTTCCCAGGCCTGGTGGAAGGAGTTGAGAATGAGGCAGCAGATTTTCTTTCCTTTGTGATCTTATGGAAAAATAGATTAATTAATCTACATAGGACTTATACAGTACTTGAGTATGTTCAAAGTTGAATGAATGTGTAATTTGTCATCAACATATAATTGTCATGTTATTATTTAGTAAAACCAAAGGAAAAAATGGAATGGTATAAAAGAACTAAACATCAGCCATATATCCATTGATATCCCATATCCATCAATGTGTATCTACCAATATTCATCCATTATCTATACTGTACATGTGCTCTACCAGACATAGATTCTATGTGAACAAATAATTATAATGTCCATTTCATAAAAAGGTGCAGAAATAGTTTTATGTCTAGAGGACTTCTGGCTGCTATGATCAATAAGTGCTCTGTGGAAGAAGTGCTATTTTAGCTGTGAATTAATGATTGTGCAGGATTTAGGAGACAGCATGAATAAAATTAGGCAGGCAGAGCAGTGAGAGTTCAAAATGGTGAACAGCACTTCATTTGTAAAAGAAAGACTAAAAGATAAGTTCAGAAAAATATAGTAAGTGAAGGGCAGATTGTGAAGCTACTCGAAACTCACATAAGCGGTTTTGTAGTTTTTCTCTGATGTAATGGGGAGCCATAAACTAATATGGAGCATGAAGATAAGATGGTGAAAAGGTTTAAGGAGAGTTAAGATGGTTGGGAAATAGTTACATCTGTACAAGTGGGAGTGAAGAAGGTCCACTTTAGAAGAAGTGGGAAGAAGGGATGGTTGGGAGAGATAGTGGAACAATGAGTAGGCCTTCGCACATGACTGAGTGTGGGGAGAAAGGCAAGAAAGAGATAAGAGAGGCCTGGGGAGATAAGCCCAAGTGATTGCAATAGGAAGGAAATTCAAAAAGAATAGACACAGTAAAAAAAAATGGGGGGGGGTAAAATCTCGTGCTTGTGTAAGAATTACAGTCAATTCTTCATAGAAACAGAAGCTCTGGATAAAGCAACGACTCTAATTTTTTATTTTATTTACATCCTACTTCAGAGGGCTGTGTTTACACTCTTACTATAGAACTGTGGTTAATACAATCATATTTGCAAAGTTCTAATGCAAATAATTTTATTTTTGCCTACTATCCTTGTGCCAGCTGCCTGCACCAAGTGAAGAAATGACCTTTTTCTTTCAAAAACTATTTATTACAGATTCAAGACCTACATATTTCATTTCCATATGTGCTCTGTTGATCCATGGAAAATTTCAGCAGCAGGATTTCTTTTAGTAGAGATAAAAGTCAATAATGTATGAAATAGGCATTATCACCAACACGATTTTAAAAAATACGAGGCAAACAGTACATTCAGCATCATAGAAACTACACACACACACACGTGCACACACACACACAGATATATTTTTAATGCTGCTAATTCTTCTAGTGTTAATAATGTTCCTGAAGTCTCACCAGACATGCAGCTAACCACCCAAAAAAGAATGTTAAGCAATGGAATTGAGATCATCTAGTAAGGTCAGTGAATGTCTAAAAGAGGGTTTTATACGCTTTTTATAAAGCCCTCAAGAGTTCAAGGACTTACAACCTCTCTTAAAAGTCTCCTGTGTTTTATCATTCTCCTAATTAAGAAGTTCCTGCCCAAGTCCTGTTGGAATCTTTTCTGCTGCATTTCTCATTAGACCTCCGAAGAGCGAGTACATTTTCCTTCCTGATGTTGGTGACGCCTCAGTCCACCCAGAACATTTCGAGCTTGTGAAATGATGTGGGAGCACATTGCCTTCCGATCATTCAGCGCTGTGGAGATGAGGCCAGTTCTACTCTGGATGTTGTATGGTTTGGGTCTCGTGTAATGACAGTGGGAAGAGGCCATGAATGGAGGCGTTCACAGGGCAATCCACCCCGCACCCTCAGTTGTCCCCCGATGCCGTCAATACTTTCAGAGCTCTGGAGCACTACTGCTTCAGTAGCCCCGAAACTGTAGTATCTGGGAAAGAAGTGACACCACGTGAAGTCCTATGAGCCTACAGGGACGTTTTCCACAAAGTAAACATACTTCGGTCTCTAAACTTACCTTGAAAACAAGGCCGTTCTACATGAGGCAGGGAAACATGCACGGTGCTGACTTTCAGGGTGCTCAATTTGCACTCTTGTTGCCTGTTGGGTTCATCCTAGGAGCAGAAAGCAAGTCTTTTGTGCACAGCATTAAACTTTGCAGGATGTGAATTATAGCTCTATTATGCTTCTCCTGTGTGGCCCAGAAAAATGATAGCGGGTGACTGGTGTAGGGAGAAAGGATTCTGGTCTCCAGGGTAGGTGTGTGTCAGTTAGGATCCTGTGGTTGCAACCAACATAATTGACTTTTCTTGAAGAAAACAAAAAGGAAACTTTATGGGGAAAATATTGGAACGCCTCCTGGAGGGAGGAAAACAGTTTAAGAACTGAATTCGGAAAGGACGGGGACAATTCTGGGAGTCAGAGAGAAGGACCTTTCAGAGATTGCTGTTGCCAGAAGGTCTGGGCTTCAGACCTCTTGTTCTTTTACCTTTCTTGTTTCATTCTGGTCAAGTGAAAAATTTTGTTAAAAAAGAGTCTGACTGATTTGGGGCCATGTGGTTTTTTGTGGCTAGGAGAAAAGCTGGACGCTTCGGCTTACTACTTTATTAAAGAATAAGGGAGACCAAATTTGTCAACATGAATTTTGGGTTCATTGTCTAGATTAGTAGGAACTAGAAAGTAGCAAATACTCCTTATAGCTTGAGGCTTTTAGATCATGAATGTGGAGCACATCTTGCCCAACTGTTTTGGTATGTGGTGTGTTAGGTACACTTCCAGAGGGACAGATGCATTTGCTTAAGATGACTTTGCGATTCTAAAGCTACTCAAGTTTCTCCTACCTCCTGGTGGATGATTAAATGAGACATTATATCAGCATTTAGGACAATGTCAATACAAATAAATTCTCATGGTAATTTTAAGTACCTGAGTAATTTTGAACAGTAATTTGTGTTTCTAAATTATTTACTCATTTCAATAATATGAGCACTTACGAGCTAATTGATACTGGGTGCTAATTTTGGTGGTTGTATTACTCAGCTTTCCCATTGATGAGACAGAATACCCGACACCCATAACTTAAAAGAAGAGAGTATTAATTTAGCTCGTGGTTTTAGGAGATCCAGTTCTTGGTTGGCTGGCTCCGAGGCAGAAACCTCATGGTAGAAGTCCACAGCAAAGCAAGTTGCTTAGTTCATAGTAACCAGGAAGCAGAGCAGGTAAATAGTGACAGAGACTATTAGACGAGGGACCACATACAGTACCCAAGACCATGCCTCCCTGACCTTCCCCAACGCAGGCACATGCTCTACTAATCTGCTAGGTGTTTCTTAATCTAGTGAAGTTTATATATCAGGATTAATGGTCACAATTCATCTCTTGTCCATTTCACAACCAAATATATCTCCTTAAACCTTTCTTAACTTTCAAATAAAGACAAGCAAGTTTATAATTCTACCTAATGATAAAACTGCCCCACATACTGGAAATGCAATAATGTTTTCCTCAGAGTCTTTCTGGCATTTTTCAAAAGCCCAAGTCTCTCCTGAGACTCATGGCAGACTCAGCTGTGAACCTCGGTAAAAATTAAGAACATGTTACATAATCCCAAGCTACAATGGTACAGAGTTAACATTACCATTCCAAAAGAGTGGACTAAGGAAGTAGAAAGATTTGGACCAAAACCAGACCAAAGCCCGGTAAGGTGAACATGAAGTTCTATAGCTCTGTATCTGGCATCCATGGCAGCGTATGCTGGTGAGATGTGAATTCCAGAGAACACGGTGGGGGTTTCACTCCTCTGGCCTTGCCAGTGGCAGCTCACAAGGCCTTTCACTCGGGCTGGCTTTACTCACAGTCTGTAGCTTTCCTTGGCTCACACTACAAATTTAAATTTTTCGATTTTTTTCTGCTCTCATTTTGCCACTGATTCTCACTATAAGTCTGGCTAAAAGCAGATAGTAGTATCCATGCCACAACCTGAATGTTGGGCTATCTTGAAATTTCCTTCAGCAGATTAATTAATCTAGTGCCTTTAATTTCAGTTTTCTGCAAAGTCTTAGGACATGAGCAAAGTATAGACAAAGTTTTCTGCCAGAGTACAACATATGTGCCTTCCAGACCACTGTTAATGGAATCTTTATTCTCAACAGAAAACTCCTGAGCCTGACCTTTTAATGTCTGCATTCCTATCAGCATCCTGGTTTTCTAGCTGTAACCAGAATCACCCATCAAGCTCTGTTTACCACATTCTAAGTCTTTTCCAGCTTGCATCTCCAAACCTTCCCAACCTCTTCCAGCAAACCAGTTCTAAATGCTTCTAAACCATGTGGTCAGGTAAAGTTACAGGAATTACTCCACTTCTTCAGAACCAATTTTCTATATCAGCTTTCCTGTTGCTCAACACAATACCAAACAATAACAACTTCAGGGAGGAAAGGTTTAATTTAACTCATGGATTGGGGAGAATGGATTTATAGTCAGTTTTCTCAAAAGCAGGAACATCATGGTAGAAGTGCATGGTGTAGTACAGCTCCTTAGTTCATGGCAACCAGAGAACAGAGCAGGAAAATTGCCAGAGAGGAATTGATAAGGGACAATAGAGTGCCCAAGACCATGCCTCCATAACCCAACTTGTCACAACCAGGCATGTACTTTACTAATCTGCTAGGTGTTTCCAGACAATGAAGTTAGTATATAAGGCTTAATGGTTAAGGTAATCAAAACTGAATAAAAGATACCGTTTCTGCTTTCATGACATTCACCATCACATGGGAATGGAGTTTGGTGGATGAGCTAAATGTGTTAGAAAGTTCCCATATGGCTGAGCCCAACGGGGCAAATTAGAGGAGTAGAGTGCAGGGGACAGTGCGGATAGATCAACCTGTGTCTTCCTAACCGGAGGACCTCAAGGAAACGTGTTATATAAAAACAAGACTCCACGAATGCAATGTGTCCACAACTTTATCAATACTCCTTGCAAAAATGCTTTGTGAACCACAATCAAAAGAATCAGAACTTTATTCCAATTATTATCTATATTCCCACATTGAGCAAGTCAGTATTTCCTCATAAGCCATTTTTAGATCAATTATGTGCCTAATGTCTTTTCATTTTTGCCCACACTTATCAAATCTATTCTTATTTAGTTCTCAGGAGAAATTTTAAAACAAGTGATATTTTCTTATTCAAAGGGAGACTCCTATACCATTTGAGTTATAAGGAAGGCTACTGATCAATTAGCTAATTGGTAACTAACTGATTAGCTAACTTTTCAAAAATAGACAAGTAACTGACTCCCAAACAAGTTTAGAGATTTGTCCAAGGACATGCACATTTAACGTACAAGCAAGACAATAGCCTAAGAACAGCTTAATTTAAGTAAGATAATATATTCTATTGTTGAGCATGCTAGATTAAGCATGTAGCTGGCTCCATCCCAACTTTGGGCTCCCTCCATCCAAAATAAGCAGCAGAAGTAGTCACGTATAAGTCTTGCCATGTGTAGTTTGAAAATATTTTGAATGGTAATCCTCTCTTTTGTTGCTGTTACTTTATTGGAGAGTCAGGCCATCCTGCAGGTGGAGAGCTCGGCTCTGGAGGATCCAGATCTGAACCCGCATTCTACTTTTGTCACTCACTGTCTTTGTGGGCTTGGACAACATAGCCAAGCTCTACTGGCCTCTATCTCTGTGACTATCAAATGAAAGAAACAGTAGTAATACACAAAGTGTTCAGGTGTGACACCCATAGAGTAGTACCTGATACAAATTAAGTATTAGAAGTTGCTAATATTAATTAGCAGAAAAAGTGGAAGGCATAGGTAGAGGTCAAGTATCTATTTTGTTCAAGTATTAGTCAGGATTCTTCAGAGATCCAATAGAAAGAGATTTACTGTGTTTTGAAGAATAAGACTTACTTGATTTTGGAGCTGGCAAGTCCAAAATCTGTGTGGTACACAAGCGAGTTGAAGATCCAGGGAGGAACCGATGCTGTAGACGAAGACCCAGAGCAGTCTGCAGAGCTTCTGACTTGGGGGAGATCAGACATTCAAGTGATGGGATGAGGCTCACCCACATCATGGTTTACACAAAGTCTTCTGATTAAAATTTAATTTGACCCAGAATTGACCTTCTAGAAAAACTGACAGTATTGATTCACCAAAAATCTTGCTGGGCACCTTGGCTTAGCTAAATGGACACATACAATTCACCATTACATTTCCAAAACACCTTAACTGTGCTTTAAAGAAAGTATTAATATTTTGTAGTATTAGTGAGATTATCATTTCCTTCATAGGACTTAGCCAGCTATTATTTTGGCAGGCTTGGATGCGAATCACTTTTCCTCTTTCTTTACTATTAATACTTTGCAGTCATATTCTGTAAAGGGATATTTGTCAGTTTTTCTTCCCAATCTAGTTCCAGCTATGGACATCCACTGGCTCACACACGCTAACTTCCTCCTAAGTAATAACTGCTCCATCGTTCCCAGACTAATTAAAGAGGCACCTATTGAGCCATCGACACTTACCTTTAACTCACTCATCTTTCTCCTGAGCAGTGTCATTCCCTTCAGTAGCAACAACTGACCCTTAGTGGCTGTTAGTGATATTTAGATCCTGGTTCTGCGATCTGGATTTGTTTTGGAATGAGCCACATGGGAAGCAATCAGCTGGTGTATAGGTCTTTCATTTGGGGCTTTGGTGGTTCGGAGAGATCTGAGGAAACTATTTTTAGGCCACACTCTTCTGTCCGAGGCAGCAGAGAAGGTTGAGGTGCATCATCCATCTCCCGGTTGACAGGTCCCAGCACCGGGATGCTCTCGCCACAGTGGTTTGGCTGTTGAAAGTGGCATAATTTGCCTTGTGCTCTGGTACATGTTATTAAAACTGCTGTTTAATGTTCTTTTCCAAGGAGGTTGTCTCTGGTGTTTTTATCATCCAGGGAAATGTGGTACCAGAAATGATCACATTTCTGGCAATTTTCTTTGAAAATGGTAAACTTTTGTAGAGTTTACTCTCTTTTCTATTAGGGTTGATAATGAGAAATTGTGAGGATTATTAAACACTCCCAGCTTTCAGTAGGAACTTATTTAGCACAGATGTTTCTATAATTGCGGTACACTGGGAAAATTCACAATGTTCAATGGCCCAAAACTCATTATTACTTATTACTTCTACCTGTGTATTGTGGTGCTAGTAAGCTGGGCCGAGATGTTTAATTTAACAGAGGCTATAGCTGTGGATCTCAGCTACTTTAGAAAGACGACTGAGAAGAAATTATTAGATGCTCTCCAAAACCCTTCTCCTGACCTATCTTTCAGCTATTACTTGGTACCTTGACAGAGTTTTTTGTATCAGTTCAGGCCACCATACCACACTAGATCCCTCCAGACAATTCCGTAGTCTATAGCTACACGAAAAAAATATATGGACTCTTAAGAGACTTTTAAAGCAAACAGCATAACTAACCAATGTGTATTACTGGGCTAACAAACATGGAATATGTACAACCCTATCTAGTTTTCCATTATTTCTTAACAAAACACAGTTATCTTATAGCAGCAGTATTGCTTGTATTTTTAATGAAAGCCTGGTAATGCGTGCTTAAGAACAGGGGTTTGGGAGATGCATTAAAACACTTATAAAAGGCTACTGAAGAGAGTACAAAACTTTCTCATAGTACTGGTTTTCTTTCTATATTCTTAAAATCAAGACTGTGAAAAGTCTCCTATTGCATCTTTTATTTCTGTAAGCTGAAGAGAGAATGTTTTGGCCTGGTTGTGAGTTTGCGTAGGGAGGTCTGATAAATACACCCATGTGAGTTTAGCCAAAGCGCTCTCCCTAAAGGTGCCCAAGGTTTGCCCAGGACGGCCTTGGTTTTACACCGTGCACTCAAGATCTTAGTTCCCAGGTAACCCTCCAGGTCATCAGCAAGGAGGGCTTGTTGGTCACTGTCAGCCCGAATCCTTGGGCTTCCTGTGGTTTGTCAATGTGGCGACTACTGTCTCAGGTGTTGGAAATATCCGGAACGTGCAGAAGAGTGCTCCCTTTGCCCTCTGTACCTGGAAGATTTTGGTGTTTGCAATCCTAACACAAGTGAGAAAATACACATGAATTTAAGGAAAATTCTTATACATGAGGGCCAATCAGAGAAGCTATCAGAGACTAAAGAGTACACGCTATTAAGTTTGAAATTAGTTCTCAAATACATCACATCCGTAATCTCAGAACAAGGTCAAAATCTTTGCCTTTCATATGCATTTGCTCATAATAAAATTAATCTAGTTCATATTTGTCTGATGGTGACAAAACAGGATTCACAAAATAATCCCATGGATGTGAATAATGTAGACATATACTTGTACCTTAATCATAGAAATATGATAATTTAATCTTAAAATACATTTAGTTTTTATCATTTATCAGTCATTTGAATTGGCTACTTGGAGAAAGAAACACAAACTCAGAGGGTTATAGCTATGGCCCCTGTGTGATTGCCTTGCTTTGCTGTGCAAAGAGTGTAAGTAAATTTTTGAAAATACTGAAGGTTTTACTCATTTTTAGAAATTTTACTTAGATCAATAAGTTATACATGGGGTTGGGGATTTAGCTCAGTGGTAGAGCACTTGCCTAGCAAGCACAAGGCCCCAAGTTCGATCTCCAGCACCCTCTCTCCCCAAAATAAGTTATACATAACAAAGAATATTATATTTTCTTTAGAAAGCATGTGGAAATGTTTCAGAAAACTAACCCTTCCTGTCTCGTTGAGTTACCTTGGGGAGCTGCAATAAGCATGCACACTTTGTTGATGTTCTTATCCTACAGTTCTATAAATGGTAACATGATGACGAGGAATATGGATAAGACCGGATATCTTTTCTTTAACAGTAAAGAGAAAAGCATCGAGCTATTTTCCTTTGGGACTAAATTAAGAGGAAATATTTGAAATTCCAGGTTGAGTTTGAGTACACATTTTTCAATGTGTCAAAGATTAATATAATTAGACTTTTGTCTTTAGAATCCAAACAAATGTGAGCCACAGTTATTTCATACATAAGTGACCAAATACATGTTCCTTTACTTAAAGTGTGGAACAAACTTCTGCAGGCCGATTTATTTTTAATTGTAGTGAGGCATCTCAAGGTTAAGGTATTTATGAAAATCATCTCATTAGTATTCAAATCTTTTAGTTTTGGAGCTTTCTAGTGAGATCTGAAATATTTAATCCACTTGATCATGAAAACAAACTATTAGGAATCAAGAAACAGCCTCCATATTATTTGTAGTTTCTAGCTTCTGATGGCACTTGGGAGCATAAAGGTCTGAAAAATGTAAAAACTAATTAAAAGTTTTTACCAGAGTTATTTGAACAGCAACTTAGCCTCAATTTGACTCTCTGCTGAGGGATCAGATTTTTAAAATAGTTGGGCAGAAGACACCCTGGCCTCCTTAAAATTTTGTTTGCATAGTTCACTTCTCATTCATTTGCACTTGATTTTTTTGAAGCTGTAACTCGGATTCTTCTTTGCGATGGAAAATAAGTGACAGTGATAAATCCAAAGCTAGTGACACTTGCACACGACATGCCAGCCTCAGATGAAGCTATCAGCATTTCTCCTCATTGCCTGGTGCTGAAATCCCTCTCGCCCATCTCTTCCCTGGAATACGCCTGTTGAGGAGCCGCAATAATAACTACTCTGCCAATTAAGGTGTTCTACCTGGGGCCAGCCAGAGCGTAGTGTGGGGACAAGGTCACTTGCTGGGATGGAGTCGTAGTTCCCCAATTACTAGTAGTTCCGCCACCTCTTCTAACTTGTCAAATAATGAGGAGACTTTGAAGGCTAAATCCAGCAGTAGCTCCTAGCCGGGTTAATGCAGAGTGAATGACAATGATACCTCTGGAGTGAGTCTGACATTGACTGTCAGGCTCTGTTCACAACGATGACGAAGTTCACTGCTCAGTACTACTTGGGAAAGGTCTTGGTCTTGATCTTCTTGTAGAGAAAGGACCACATCACTCACTTTGCCAGAAGTTCATTAGCTCTTTCTTGTCACCCATGAGAACTGGACATGAACTTAAGGTCCTGACGACACAAGTTGAATGTCCTTCAACAGAGCAGTTCACCCCCAAAATCAAGCCACCTCCCGTCTCTTTCACAGGTCTTGACTTTCTAGGCAATGGCTTTTTCTTTTTGTTTATAAATTCTGTGTTCAGTGATGAATAGCAGTGGTTATACAACAATTATTTTTAGTACTCATTAGCAACACAACCGAGAATATAAAGATAACAAAATTAGGCTCCCAAATGAAAGACAAAGAGGTTTTATACCAATGATAACAATTTTCACTGCGGACTCTATTGGTAAATCATTTAACTGCACATTGAAAACATCAATAACTCAGCAAAAAGCCCTATAAAATTATTCTATGATTAGCCATTCAACATTTGTAGGAAATTGACTGGATGGCCCGAAAACTAATGTCTCCCAAGCCGCAAGTGTATTTTTAAAACTTGAGCTCCAAGCTGAATATGTAATGTAGCAAAGGACTTTTAGTGAGGAAATTCTTTGCGTGTGTCTTTCTTTCACTCATGTTTATTTATTGAAATAGCGAAGGAGACTGATGCCCTTTGATTATGCTTGGATCATCTGCGTAAAAGTGGGGAAGGCAAATGGCCTTTTTGGCTCCCGGGGCTGTTCTGACTCACTCTCTAGGTTCTGCTGAAGTTTGCTTTGGATAAACGGACAAAGCCTTTCTGGGTGATGACAAATATATAAACAAATATTTCAAGAGATGCAAATATTACATCTTAGTCACCTCAAAACTAGTCACCGGTTCAGATCTGAATATCAGATGTTTCTCCCTGCTGAGAAAATAGCTCTGCATAGCCAAGATTATTTTACAAAAACAAAAAGAAGTATTTGAGTAAAAAAATAAGCAAATATATTTTGATCTTATGGAACAGATTCCTTTTCTTTACTTTTTGATTCTCAGACTCCAACATATTAATTTTCATTTTGCTTTTGAAATATGTGATAAACTCTCTAAGAGCTGGAAAGGCATTTTCTCATGTTTTTCGTATTTTTATCCTAGCTTGAATACCTGTAATGAACTTCTGGGTTTTAAGTTTCCTGTGAAAAATCAGATAATACAAAATAGATATTGGCTACAAAAAATTCTAATTTTGATAAATGAACAGAATTTAAATTGGGTAACATATTTGTACATTTTAAAGTGGTTCTTTTAATATTCCTTAAGATTTCATCGACTGTGTGGAATATGTTCTAGATTGTCAGGTTGTACTTACCAGCTTGTCTCTTACCTAGCATTATGCTGATTGTCAGTGGCCAAAATTACGTCAAAGAAGGTAAAAAAGAGACTGTCGTATCTGATTTATAGCGGCTTCCGAGGCATTTTTCTGCATGGGATTCTCTATCTCTTGTTCTTCCACAACAATATTTTCCTTCTTGACAAAACTCATTTTCCTCTATAATTGATTCCAGTTCATATTACTGGAAGGCACTGGACATAGTATAAGCAAAATACTTTCTCTTGAAAGGCACTGGACATAGTATAAGCAAAATACTTTCTCTTGAAAGTCCCAAGGTTGGTTCATAGTGAGCAGGTGCTCTTTGTCCTTCGGGAAGAGTTTATTTCTTTCCTTCTGAGACTTGGTTGAGGATTTGGTTTGACCTCTTGCACCTCTCTAGAGCAAACCTTTCCTCTCACACCAAGTGGGGGCAGTGTGGTCCGGCACTCTGCTGCTGCTGCTGCCCGCCCCCCTTTTCAGGGGCTCTCCCTCCTTTGCTTTGATCCCTGTACCAAACACCTTCGCTCTTCCTTGCTTTGGGATTCACTGAAAGTTTCCTACTCTTCTCCTCAGAGCCCCAAATGTCAGGGAGCTAACTGGATGGATGAACTGATGCTAATCGGATCTTGGGGCTCTCTTCCAGTAGGATAGAGAAACATTTTAAATTATTGTGAGTTGTTACCTGTTTCAAGGGCCTTTCGCCCCTTTCGTTGAATAAAGAATTGGTGATGCTCATGGGAGGTGATAGAGGACATAGGCTTGGGTCAGATGGCCTTTCAAGACCTCTCTGTCACAGCACACCAGGCCTAGCTGCCCACCACAAGATCACCCACTTTGGAGACTCCGAGACACGCATCTCAGGCCACCTTTCTGCAGACGCCCATCTTCAGCATTCTGTGGCTCTCGTAGGTCTGTGGAGCCACCTCCATCCAGGTCGGGCAGGGTTGGAGGGGCAGGGTGGCTGTCTCAATTGTTTGCCACAGAGCACTCTTTTTTGTTGTTGTTGTTGTTGTTTTTAAAGTCCACTTGTTTCGAGTAATACGGTTGCAGCCAAAAGTATAGAAAAAAGGCCAAATATTTTTAAAGATGCAAAAAACCATTTCTAAGCAGTTTCTGAATGAGAAGGCATGAGTTGATCATCTGAATATGTGCACTACTCTAAACTGGGTGTTTAATGATAAAAAGAAATGTCACATTTATTATTCCAGCCACAGTGCTAACATAATTACAAATATACTCTCACTTAATTCTCAAAGCAGCTCTACGAAGTGGTATTGTCATTATTCACATTTTACAGTTGAGACAATGTAGGCTCTGTGATGTTGTATAAGGCGCTTAAATACGCATGGTACAAAAGCGGCACCAGGCTCTGCTTGCTTGAGGTCTAATGTTACTATCTGTGCCCTTTTCATGGATCCCCCTGTGCTCATGTCATCCGTGTCACCTTTGGGCTGTGGTCTTGCTCCGTCAAGTTGCTCAGTGAATTGGGTAGGGTTTCGTATTATTAGGTACCTGGGCTGGACTCTGACTTTCCTCAGTTGCTCTCCAGAGAGACGAAACACTCTCTCTTTAAAGCATTAGGTATTAACCATTTCCATTAATGAGCCGGGTCATTTAATGACAGTGTGTTATGCAGATAAAAGTAAAAGATGGAAAGAGGTAACACGTGGTCCTGTGTTTTATAAGGAATCAGCAGGAAAGGTGTGGGGTGAATTTTCCCCAGTGCAGGAACCGTGGCAGTTTAAACTTTCTTGTAAATTGAGACAGCTTGTTTCTTCTATGTTACCACCAGTTTTTGAGAACGTCGATAAAAGAAAAAATTCAGGTTTAGTTGGTGGCTGTGATTAGTGACACATGTTTAGGATTGTGGGGCTTTCAAAGAGACAAAAATATGTTACATGCATGCACAAAAAGGCTATCATGAAAACCAAAATTTTGCAAAATTAATATGCACTAATAGAACGTACATTAAAAAAATGAAATAGGTAATCTGAACAGACCAATAACAAATAAGAAATGGAATCTACAATTATAATTGTAAATATAACAATCAAGCACTTGTCAATGAAAAGACAAAAATCCACAAAGATATTTTACATAATCATTACATAATGCAAGCTATCCATTTTATACTGTTTTACTCGGCTGTTTTTGAGTTTACATAACAAATTACAATTTTTTAACTGCTAGATAAGTTATTTATCATGTAATTATACTCAAAAATGTAGTGGGTTGAATAAATCCCCGTAAAAAGAGAAAAAAGAAAAAGTCATTTATGTTAAATAAACCTGAAAACATCTCAAATTATAACCCTCAAGACAGTCTATTCAATTTAATATTCATGGTCACAGTTTCCTATTTAACTAAGGTAAAGACACAATTTATTGTCTTCAAGGATACAGCTTATGTTTTATCTACCAAATACTCTGTAGAATAATTCTGATGGAAAATGTGTCTGCTTGGATTTAGATATAGACATGAATGTGATATATATATATATATCACATATATATATATATATAGAGAGAGAGAGAGAGAGAGACAGGGAGGGAGAGGTCGTATCTTCTGGCTTTTTTCAAAGGTTTGCTAATTGGGTCTACTATGGCTATTACTGGGTTCTGTTTAAGATCAGGCCTTTTCCTTGATATGCAAGACATTCCTTTTTGTAAACAAAACATTGAATAGTCATTCAAAAGAAAATACATTATCATCAGTGGACGTTTTTTCTTACTGTTCCTATTTGAAGATTTCCACTAGTCTCTGATATGAAATACAAAGGTGTTTGCCTCCAGCTTGAATAATTTCAAAAACTGAGGTAGTTGACTCTAACATTCTTAAATTCAATAGCAATAATTTCTTTTTAATTATCATAACATCTTAATTCAAATAAGAGCCCCAGAAATATCATGGTTCAGCAAGGAGGAAAAGGAAATATTTGACAACTGCACATACAAAGTGGACAGATTTTGAATCATGCTTCTTTATATTTTGGATATTATTTTCCTCTATAAAATGCGTGTTCCCTTACAGGCAGGATTACACTATCTCTTGTATCTTAGGAATTAGGTGACAAGAGAAGTATATTAATTCTTCCATGCTTAAATATGAAATATATACTAAGAACATGTGATAGCTTTTTAATCACTGCATATGTTCCAGTGAAATGTTCTTACTTACAGAACTTACCTACTTGAATAACTATCCACTCTATCTGAAATCTTTGAATATTCATCTTCAAAACCAACAGTCTTATTCTCCTTTGAAGCACAACACCAGTATTTACAGGAAAATTGAACCAGGCAAAATAGCAAGGTACTGTGTAAGAAATGAAGTGGGCTGAAATTCAAGGGAACGTCAACCACACGTATAAAAGATTAAAATATTTATATTAACTGTACTTAAGTGCCTTTTAAACTGTCTTTGTCGAATTTATGGATTTCTATTATTTTGTGTTGTTGGAAAAACACCCTGAACTTTTACTAGACTGGGATTGTTGGCTGAGTGTTGTCCACCACTGTAAATTCTATAAAATGTGAACTATTCTCATTTCCTAGCCTAAGAAATAAACCAAATTCTTTCTCTCCCCCCATCTGCCTCTCTGTTTTTCTCTGTCTCCCTCTCTCCCTCCCTCCATTCCTTTCCTTCCCACCCTCTCAATCTCTCTCCTTTTCTCTCTCCCTCTCTCAACATTACTAATAGCAAATGACCCTATTGCTAGAGACAGCGTATGTTCTTAAAAAATGTGCAAGACTTCTGACAGTAAGAAAATTTTGTATTTGTTTTGGCTCGGAGTTCAAGCTTAGATTTAAAAGGTCAAATTTAATCCAAAAATATTTTAATGAATCTCTTATGAAAGTTCAGCATTTTTATTTTCTTTATGAGTTGGGTATTTCAGTGTAAAAATTACTATCACAGAGTTACAGAAAAGACCCAAAGCCTGGGAAAACATAAAGACAGTTTTATGATATATCCTACTTGTATATATTCACAGATTTTGATATATTTATCATCACAAGTGACAGAAGATGGGTACTCCAATATACTCAGTATATTCCTGGTGACCTAGGTCATCAGGTTAGGGTAACCTTTTTGAAAGGGCAATTTCATATGGTTTACTCAGATGTATTAATAAAAATACCCTTTAAAAGAGCAACATTCTTTTAAAGATATACAGATTCTGGGCATGGAGGCACATGCCTATCACCCAGCACTCTGGGAAGCTGAGGCAGGAGGATTGCAAATTCAAGTCCCACTCCAGCCATTTAGAGAGATCCCATCTCAAAATAGTGGTGGTGGTGGGGAGGCTGGAAAGGCTCCTTGATGTAAAGGTTCTAGGTTCAACCCCCAGCATGACAAAACACACCAAAAAAAAAAAAAAAAAGAGTCAAGTATGCTCACTGAGTGCTATTTTCAGTATCACAAATTTAGATATTATCTAAATTAAAAAGCATTTATAAGGTAATTCACTTCTGTACACAGAGTAGACTAGCATATAGGCCTTATCTTTATGTATAAAAGTATATTTACTAATGTGGACAGATGTTCATGCTGAAGTATTAAGTGAAAGACATAGCTACCTGAAAAAGAGTTAAAAATAGATATTTCTGGGCACATGGGATTAAGAAGGATTTTTGCGATTTTTCTGTAATGAATGGATTCACCTTATATTAATAAAAGAAGCTTAATTCTTACAAAAATGATCCTTTAATTTCTAAATTTGAACACCAGCCTAAATTTCAAGGGAAGGATAGTTTGAACTTGAAGTCAAAATTCTGCAGTTTTACCTTTTTTACTATTTAGACCATGATAAATTCATTTCCAACAAAGTACCATTTTCAATAAATAAAGAATAATTGTGCATTTTTCCAGTGTGGAATATTTTCTCTGGCTTACCTAAGCCACCATAAGACAAAGACTGACTCTACACTACAGGGAATATTTGATGTTTCATTTATTTGTTTTGATTGTTTTAAGGAGTGATGGAACAATTGCCTGTAGATATTTAGACAGTGGTGTGCTAGTGAATGTTAACAATGGTTCTGGGCGGAAAGAGGGACAGTTTTATCTGTCGTATTTGCAGAGTGGTGCAGGTATTCTCACCACAGCCAATGTCAAGCTCCCAGCTGAGCATCTCTGAGTCGGGAAGAGAAGGGCATGCCAGGATCTTACGGGTAGGTAAGAGTCAGCCTCAGCACATCCTGGGTCAGAGGTGCTGGTGGGGGGGGCTGTGTGAGGGTGAAGTGAAGCAAATTAAGAGCAAAAGCACTGCAGACTCATGACTTGGGCCCATTCAGGAAGTCAAAATATTCCTGAGGCAAAGGAGAAAAAGGTGTGAAGAATAGTCATGTAGTTAAATACAGCATGTGAGATGAGACTCAGGAACTCTTGAGAAGGAAAGTGATCAGACTTTACTGTTCAGAAGAATTGGGGGCAGCACTTGCTAAACCAAGTCAGGCTCGAGTCTCCACGGGACTGAGACACAGGAACCCACACTGCAGAGAGACTGCTGGGGACTCTCATTGTCAGCCAAGAAAGCTGGGATTAGGATGCAAACATGTAATCCCATATGATGTTCTGGAGTACTTAACACTTGGAGATTACCTTATAATTGAAGCGAATATATAATGCATCCTCCAAACTAGCATATTGTTGAGCATGAGATGGAGTGTTCAGGGCAACATGTATAATCCAGGGCTATTCTGGGAAATCTAAGGAAATGTTGATCCCGTTTCTAAGTATCCTCAGGAGATTGCAGTTATGTTAGAATAATAGCCGTGAAGCCACAGGGCGGGGGAACATGCAGATTCGGTGTCTCATTTGGAACGCTTAAAAGCAAATAGAAATTCTCTGTGCTTTTGTGATGTAAGGAGGACCTGAGGGTTCCTGGAGTGTGGAAACCGGATTTTTAACACCATCCCATTTCTAGTTAGTGGACAACTATAAAAGATTTAAAATCTATTTGTATTTTTTTTGTATATTCAGGTCAGGTTAGTTTTGAGCAATATCTCCCACCAGCAAGTGTTTTGGCTACACCCTCTTAGATGGAGAAATATTGACATAGCAATATTTCAATTATTTTGCCTGTGCCTGCTGTGATATATGATCGTCTCCATATTGTATAACTCTATTACAGTCCTTTAATTTTCTTCCATAAGAGGACCAGGAGGAATGTGGGCTCATATCAAGTAAAATTTGCTGTCTGTAAAGAAGGGTCATTGTAATAGTGCATCACAACCAACGGGTGGCATGGACTACTGAGATGGCAGGGGAAAGATTACCCCTGGGAGGGCTGAAACTAGGATCCCCCAGCGAGTGCCAATGTCCAGCTATCTGTACACACTCTGTGGTAGACGTTTCCATTAGACAGAGATGGTTATTTGAGTAGAATCATTTCTCCTGCCCTGAGCAAGTAAGTGTAGGCAGGTGCCAGTGGTTAGTGTAGCACTTCTCCACCTGGAAGCTGTGCGATAGTAATTAGTGATGTTGGGGACAGTTATTCCAAATGGCCTAAACACATGTATACTAAAATCTTGTTCATAAGTAAAATAATAACAAATCATATTATCATTAAGTTGTATGTAGATGGTATTGCAATTAATGGTAGAAATAGAAAACAAAACATTACTGAATTTATACATCCATATTTCCATACATACGAACATATATAGACCTTTATCCCTTTCTCAGGATAGTAATGTGAAATCAGCCATTCAGGGATACTCCAAACTTTCATATGTTAAAATATGTCTTCTAATGTGTAATGTTTGGTGACCATGACACGAAATGATATGGGCACAACCTCAGGGATCTATAGCTCTTGGAAGTATAACTGGTCTAGTAGGCTTTGGTTTTAGGATTCTGGAAAAAGGGGCAGAAAGGCTTAAGGGTAAAACATGAATAAGACATGAGAGTGACAGGTAATGGAAGAGGTGATTTTATGAGCTCCATGAAATGGAAATGATGGACTGGTCCTGAAGAGGACTCTGGGGATAATGTCTTGAGCCTTAGAAATTCAAGATGGAATTGGTCAGGGTGGGCACCTAAAGGTTAACCTTTTGGGGCAATTTACATTTCATAATGCTTTGGGTTATAGAATTATGCATTTTCCTTGTTGTATATTTTCCCATAAACGTCAGTGACATTGTAGGAAGTCTTTATAATAAATCTACTTATTCAGTGCACCTTCTTTAATAAGAATGGTGATTCCTCTTGACCTCATTGTGGAAAGAGCCCACAGCCTGTCCAAAGTACCTCTGAAGGTGGTAGGGAAAGCCAAACTCAGATGTCCTTTCTCTTTCTGTTAGGTTATTTCGCACAAACTCTTTGTCCACCTATAATTCAGGCCAACATCTGGATTTATTTACTAGGCTTTCCCACTTTCTTACATTTTTCAGGATGCCTCAATTTTGCACATTTTTTTCTAAGAAAGTTATACTTCTGCCCTTGCAAAAGGGACACTATTTTCTCGTCCCTTCTTTTATGGGTTTATGTAAGTTGACATTTGCTGTGCCTTCTCTCTCACTCTTAGCTGTTTGAAAGTGCTTGCCCAGGGTCTCCTTGGGGACCTAGTTTCCAGACTGAGGGCTGGTGTTGCTTTCAGGGTGAAGCCTCCCAACCTCTTCAAAGAACCGACAGGTTTGACCCCAGAGCCCTTATTTATAACAGCTAGTCACAAGGTGGCCGTCTTACATGACCTATGGAATGTGCCTGGCACTATTCTCAGACTCCATAGACCATGCTCAAGGGCAAATGACATATATCCTGATTAGGAATGAGCTCCTGCAGCAACATTATTAAATATTAAGAGCCACAAATAGATCTATCGAATAGTTATGTGACCTAAAAAGAATCTTTTAGTCATATATATTTTTGCATTCCTAAAATCCACAGCATTTTCAATTATTGAAGAATTGAGATATTTCTTTAAAATTCTTCCTTTGTCTGTTTTTAACTGTTTGAGACACCTGGAGAAGATAAATATGGAATCCTAAAATGACAAATAAGTATATTTTAGAGGTGAACAGTTGGGTGATTTTTTTTTTAAATCTTCCAAGTCTGAGTTCATTGTCTCTGTCTGTTAAGGAAGACAGTATTGAATCGTGCAGCAAGACTGGAAAAAAACAGTGAACACAAATAATGCATATTCACTTCAGGAAGTTCAGACACCTGAATCATAGTCAGGTCACGATTTTAAATATGTATACCTCAACAATATGTTAAATAAGACATCAACTTAATTATTATGAATTTTTATGGCTTTATAGTATAACCATGAAGAGTAAAAACAAAAAAGAATCAAAAGAAAAATCCACACATGATGTTTTATTTACATAACATCACGTTTTAAATGTATTTTCTAGTATTTGAAAATTTAGTATTGGAAATATTAATGTATTGTGTATATATATATGATACTTACTTACAAAGGCTTTGTTGTATTTTCAGACAAGACGTTTTGGGGATTTTTTAGTCCGTATTGATTGTGCTTGCTAAAAATTAGTATTCACTCTGTGAAGAACCTGATTATTCACATTCCCCTCTAACTTGAGGAAGCATATTATAAATCCGTCTAAAGAATTACCTGGAATCACAACATCAACTGGAGTTTCTACAGCTCATTTTATAGGACTTCACAAACTTAAATTTTCTTAATTGAATCAGAAGGTTCGTGTACAAAATGCACTCAGAGGATCTACCAGTTCTAGTTACTTGTTATCCTATCAGCAAGAACTACAAGTCCAGAGCCTTCTCTTTAGGGGTGCGAGTCCAAGTTGGGGAGTTACTTGATACCCTGGCCTGTTATCTGTGTATTTCACCTGAAACAATCAGCTCATGAGAGACACATGAACTTTCTGCTTTGCTCTCTTCCTCCCCAGCCCTTCCTTCTTTGTGTCTTCTTCCTGTGGGCAAATACTGGTTATAGACGTGAATGACCTAATCATCTGAATATTTGAGTTCTAATTGCTAATTCTGGCTTGTCACCATTCACTACTTTTACATTAAGTTTACTGAGTAATCATGTTCTCAGGCAGCGTGTATAGATTTATCTTGCTGGGAACCACATTATACTATCTACGCAGAAAAACAAATGTGCCAGTGAGGAACTGTGCTTTCCAAGACCCCATGGAAACTACAGAGAGGAGATAAGTTATATCAGAAGTAAAAGATATTTGAAAGCAGGATAATATAACACAAAATATATCCCAAATGTCAAAAGACACAATGTAAAGCAGGCAAACCTTATCGAGGAAGTGTTGCCTTTTAGAATGTGAAAATTTACTTCCAAAAGGAAATCAGAGATAGGCATACAATGTACTAGGCTCCAAATACTCTCCTATTTCATTTCAGCCACCGTAAATCTGTAATTTATTTATTTTTTCCAGTTTTCCTCTTCGACGGACAAATGTGTTCCGGATCAAAAATCGCTTTTCAGAGGGCAACATACTTTTATTTAAAGAATGTCTTAAATAACACTACATGATTTGAGCGCAATAAAAATTCATTACAATTTAATGATTCCAGTCGTTATTTACTGTTGTCAGTCTTAGTTAGTTCAGTTTGTCGTAGGAAATCGCCATGGTATGTTAAGAATAAAATCCAAGTGACATGCCAACCTTTCCTTCCCTTCTCTTTCTTGACAGTTTCCCTCACCCTCCATCACCATGACTTTTTCTCAAGGGCGATTAAGTCTCCGGTAGAATACAACCTGACCATTTCCAACCTCCTTTATCTGAAGTGTAAACTTTAATACTACAGCTGCCTCTATGGCTTTTCTAGATGAATGATGCCGGTACTATTTGTGCCACTACAGTTAGGGGTCTCTTAACATTTCCATTCTAAACATCTATTTTCAAAGGTTTATAACTCAGCTATAAAAATGTGCTCCAGGCTGAAACTTAGCATACAAGATCTTAGCCCAGGAGCAATTTTTTATTCTTTTATATATTAATCTTGAAAAAAATAGTGTGATTGTATTTTAAAGTACTGGACTGTTCACAGTAATAGAAGCTAAGGACATACGGGTTTGAAGAAAGATCCTAGTGCTAACAAGCACCCCCCCCATTTGTAATAGGTTTATCTGAAATTCAGTTTCACATCTCCTTCCTGCTTTTCATTCTCTCTTTCAATTCTCTCTGCTCAGAAATAAATCTAGTTTTATTGCTTTTATTATTTGTTTCAATAGCCTCATTTGTGGAACTTATTTAGTAGTTATGCCACTTTGATCTATGGCCCTATCCACAGGTGGCTTACAGGTACGACTTAGCCACTCTAGGGAAACATCCAAATTAGGGGTATGGGGTACTGTGATTTTTTTTGAGTTTATTGTGGTGGAGAATGTCGATGTTGTTATCATACCATGATGACAAATGAAAAGATATTCATTAATATGTGTTGACCGTAATTAAGGATGAATTGAAAATTTAACAATTCAAATAATTAAGCCTTACTTTTCTAAATTGCTTCCCAAGACATTATTTCAATATCCACACTTTTACTCTAAGTAATATTTCTTTTTCTGATCTAAGGTATTAAGCATATGTACTTTTCTTTGGCAGATATTACTAGCAAACAAATTGAGTTTTTGATCAAACGTCTTCATAAGCATTTGATAGTTTGATTATTTTAGCTTGGTTTTCATCTCCCACAATAACCATTGGATTTGCAAATGTAGGTGATTTTAGATTTTTTGGTTCTAAATACAGACAACTGACTAAGATTCTATAACGAAGAGTTTCATTTTCCTAGTGTATTTTGTGTAATTGCAAACCTTACCCCTCAAGATTACTAATTCTTTTGGATGTTTTTATCATCTATGATGGTTATTATGGTATATAATTTTTAAGAGGCACTCATCTTTGAATTCAGGTACTTGTGTTGACATGAAGCATTATCAAGGCATATCACTTTATTTACATTTTGATTATCAGCAACTCTCCCATGAGAAACAAAATATCACAGGCAGAAGAAAGCAAAAACCACCACTCTTTCAAAAGATGCTACGTGGAAGAATAAAAGCATACTTCTATATTATAACAGGCAAAAATAAGATATAAAACCTGAAGTATTTTTTAATTTTTGCCATGAAATTTGCAACATATCTCAATCTATGATTCAACTTGATGTATGGGGATCAGAAAACTCATTAGTTCTCAGCATTGGCTAATGGAGTGGTTTTTTAGTACTTGCTTTTTATTATATAGAATGGCACACTCTCCAAGCATCCAAGTCTCCATGGCCCTTCTGTACCCATTACCCTCTCCAATGTCACCCTTTTCAGTCTGCCTTCTCTGATCATGGGAATTGGCAGGGTAGGAAGATGAAAAGTGACAGGCTCTGTGGGGCCAGGAAGGCATAAGTGAGGCAGAGAGAATGAAGGAGAATGTGTGAGCGCATATGTATCCTTCAGGATTCTCAGTTATTCTTTACCATCTGTCCATAGTGTGAATTCTTTAATAACTACTTCAGAATGTGTAACGTTTACTTGGAAATTCACAGATGTATTAAATTACAAATATACTTTAAATCAAATATAATCAAATTTACTTTCATATTCAATGTATTATATATATGTATATATGTAAATAAATACAAGCATGTATACACACATACACTCATTCATTCATCAAACATTCATTGAGTGTCTAGTCTATATCCAGAACTGCAATGAAGCCAAGAAGATTCATACAAATTGAGCTGGCTTCAGAGGGGGTGGGGAGAAAGGCTTAGAAACAAATAATTTTAATGCAATCAGTAAAAGTGATAATTAGAATGCATTGTGATGTGCTATTATTGAACAAGAAAGGAGGAATTCTTTCTGAAAAAGCTGCAAAATGCCTTAAAGAGGAAAGAGTCTTTGTGTTGGGCCTTGAAAAATGAGAGAAATTTTGTAAAAATATACGCAGGCATAAAGACATGAACGAAGTCTGTGGGTTTTATAAATGAATAGTACTTAAATATTGGCTTCAGAGTAAAGCATTTTGATTGGAATGGGTGAAAAATACAGCCAAAGAGTAAATAAGAACTAGATTTTGGAACATGTTTAGTGCTACATGAAGGTATTTCCACTTCATAATCCAGGTGTAGGGAGATTTTTTGGCCTAATGTGATCTGCTTAAAGAGATAACTCTGTGGCCATAAGAAGGTTGGGAAAGGAGGTTGGGCTGTAGGGAAAAGACAATAAATTTCAAGAGCTTTTGATTCTCCAAGGGAAATATGGTAGATGACAATCAGAACTAATTTGATTCAAAGTGATTGGGGATAGAGAATGAACTTGAAAATCAGACAAAATAGGACCTAGAGTTTCAGGTTTAGGACAAAAAGAGAAGGTACCATCACTATGACTCATGTATCTTTTAGTTAAATGCTGCATGAGGCTGTTCTTGTGGTAGGAAGTTTGGTAGGGGTATGAGTGGGGAGTGATGATTTCATCTCCAAGTTTGGAGTACCTGAAAGTCATCGAGGGGACCTCAAATAAGCAAGTAAGTAAGTATTGGGTAAGTTTTGAAAAGAATGCTTAGAGCTAAAGATACATTCATTTAACTGAATTTTCATTATATATTAGGCATTCTCCAGTGCCTAATCCCACAAAGCTTCACTGGAGAGAAGGACAAGTAATCAAATACCATTTGTATTTAGTAGCATTATTAAGGTGATCAGAGAAAAAGACAATTTAAGCAGATTTGAGGTTAATCAGTGCTAGGTGAAGAAGAGAAAAAGAAAGAAACCGCTTTAAGTAGGCACATGAGGAGTAAAATGAGACAAGTGTATAGTGAGGGTGGAATCTTGTGGAAATAGTTTTTGGTAAAGTAGAACTCAGAAAACAGCTAGAAAAGAAATTTCTGCTAAACTTTAATAAGTATTGGCTAATTACCCATTGTTTAGAAACTGTTCTATTCTGGATTCAGGGCTCTACATGTGTGCATAAGACAAACACAGTTCCTGCTTTGGAAGGATTTATCATCCAATGGACTAAAAATGCAATAGATGTTCTTAGAGATTGGTCACAGGTGCCAATCACATCAATGACTACTCCGCTTCCCCCACTTCCCACCTGCCCTGGCCCTCACGGCCACTAATCTGACACTATGAATGTCTCTATTGTGAATATGTTATAGAACTGGAACCATAAAATTTGTGTGTGTGATTTCTTTTACTTAACATAATATATTAAAGGTTCATCTGGGTGTAGTGTGTCTCATAGTCCATTCTACATATATAGTACATTTTATTTACCTATTAATTATTAGTTAAAGGCTGTATTAATTATTAGATAAAGGTTGTGTTGTTTACCTATTACTTGAGTTATTTCCATATTTGAACCATTGAGAATAGTAGTGTTATAAAAATTTATGAACAACTATTTGTTTGAATACTTGTTTTCAATTCTTTCTTTTTATAGAAACCACTATTTATTTATAATCAATGGGGAACGAGCCAGTGAAAATGAAGAAGATACCTACCTTAAGTGGATAGCTGATAGAGAGAATTACTGCAGGAGATGAAGCGGGGAAACATGAAGGCCATAGTGCTGGCTTGGAGGGAGATTTGAGAAGTAAGAGGAGGACCGTACTGTTGTGGATATCAGCTCTAGTAAGATATTACACTTCCACTGAATGCTGGATATTTTACTTCAAAAAAAGACATTAGTCCTTCTAAATATGTTTTGTCTTATCGACATGGGTGAAAATCTTAGAAGTATTTGTCCATAAGTAAGGCAAAAACCTCCAGAATATTTATAAGTATTTTTCAAGTCTTCATTAACAAATCTAAGAGAGAAACAGTGAATATACTGGTCATTGCTTAATGGAGACATTTAATTTGGATCACTTTCCTGCAATGTACTTAGCAGGTTTTGCAATTCATTTTGTTGGGACACCTCTGAGACCTCACGGTAGATAATAAGGATGGCTGGAAGCTGATTTCATAATTTCTAAGTGCAACTGAGGTAGAATTAAAGTGCAAATGCAATTTTTGAAGTGCTTGATGTGAGAGAAGCTATGAAATTGCTCTTTGCTCTGACTTGTTTTAATTTCTGTATGAATGTTTTATACAATAGTCTTTTTACTGTTTTTCAAGTCACAAGCGATTGATTATATTTGATGAAAGGGCAATTATCACACGTAGAAACTCAGCATTCCAGAAGCTATCAAAATCTTACCATTAGACTCTACCTCCCCTACCATATCAGTCTGTTGGAGAAATGTGGAAATTTTTGATTCTGAAAGTTTTAACTTGAATAATTAGACATGGCAAATTGGTATATTTTTCTAAATACAAGAATATTCTCATCCTGGAAAAGAATGATATAATTGTATTTCTGTGGATTAAATATTAATTTTGCTATAGTAATATGCTTCCAATTCCTGAAGCTTCACTTCCAGAAGATCCATTTATTCTCCAGGAGAACACATGAGAGAGACAGCTCATTCTGCAGGTGTAGGCTCGAGCGATGTGGCGGTTCTGATTAAATGCACAGTGTCCCAAATGTTCTCTTTTGGGTCTTGGACACATAGAATCACTCTCTGCCTCTGACTTTTCCCCCTCTCATTCAAAATTAAATGTAGAGTCGCTGGCAGCATTCAGGCTTGATTTTCAGCCCAGGCCTAATGGCTTACAGGTGGCAAAAGTTTTTTTTTTTTTTTTTCTTCCTGCAATGACAACGTTTTCCTAAGTCTCTCCATGGGTAATGCCAACCAGACATTATAAAGAAAGGATAGGGAAAGGACAACTTAAAAATAAATAAATAAAATCGTATTCTTTCCTTTTTTTTGTTCCATAAAATAGTATTCTATTCTTTTTTTTTTCTTCTGTTTGAGATATAGGAGGCCATTCATTACTAGAGCTCTTTTGCTTTAGGATCTTTGTACTTAAGGCTCAGCTATTTTAAAGTTGTTTCACTGTTACAAACTGACTGATACTCGGGAAAGACTTATCTGTGAAATATATTGGATTAGTTTTAGGATCAATGCACCCATTTTACTTCTCCTTTTTCCATACTGCTTTTGTCCAATTAAAAATAAATATTGAGTACCAGCTATTCTCAATCACTTGTATAAGATATGATGTAGTATATGAGTAAGTATTGAAATTACACTTTCAGTATGTTTGATGGGATTCCCATTGTTCAAAAAGGTTGCAGAGGTGGGAGTGGGTGAGATTCAGTGAAAATATCAATTATAATATTTTCATAGCAATTATCACTAAAGAAAACCATGCTAGCATTTTATCTGAGATCGTTGACCCTCTCATCCCTGAATTTTAGAAGTCAAAAGTTTTCACATAAAAAACCCTTTAAGAAAGATAGTAGAGGATTGTTGGGCTGATCAGAACTTCAGAAGGTTTTCACTCATTTTGAATTAAAATCATTACCAAAGGTAGGCTGACCTTCATAGTGTTAACATCTTAACCAGTAAACCCATGATATGGCCTAGTACCTGATGTTTAGGTAGAGAATTTAATATTTATAAGTAAACATCTGAGATGTGCTTTAAGAAAAAAATCACTAGTGGATAGTGTTTTGCTGCATATTATTACTTGTAATTAAATCAGGATATACTACTTGTCTAATATACACCTTTTACAAAAGTTTCATTCATGTAAACAAGGCTTGGCATACATAAATTAATCATTGATTTGTTTCAGAAAGAAGAGAAAGCTAGGAATAAACTAGCATACTATTTTAGGAGAGCAATAGACAAATTGAACTATATAATGTAACTGCTATTTGCATATAAATTACTTCACAGGTATAATCAAGAAAGATATTTGCAAATAGCAATCATGAAAATAAAAATATTATGAAAATACAAATATTCATGGGTTTATTGTCTCACTAATATATGTATCTATCTAGATTGATGCACATGCAGAGAGGAAGTGAGAAAAAAACTTTACATAATGATAGGGCAAAATATGAAGTAGTACAATTTGTTTTCGGTGAGTCAATGCTTCATGTAACTATAGTTTCAAATCTAGTCTTTTTTTTTTTTTTTTTTTTGGTGCTGGGGATCGAACTCTGGTCCTTGTGCTTGCAAGGCAAGCACTTTAACCACTGAGCTAAATCCCCAGCCCGAATCTAGTCATTTTTTACCTGCATTAAAACCACTAACTTTCCAGAGACCTTGATGCGGCAATCTTATTTTGATTTCATTTTCACAAACCATGCAATTAATAAAATGATTTGTGTCGAGGTGGAGATCAGTGACGGGTTTCACAGGGGACATATATTTATTTGGATGTCACCACTAGTTCTCAAAAGATCAAGGCTCTGACCTGATGAAGTATGTGGTCTCGGGAACCAGAACAGTCTGCTCCACGAGAAAGAAGACAGCTTTTCATGTATTTTCTATCCCATCTTGCAAATTAAAAAAAAAAAAATTCTTTTTAACTATTAGGACTTTCCATCACAGGTGTGTGCACCCCCCTTGGCAAGTGCACCCTCCCACACTCACTAGGGCCGAAGCCCATGTGAGTCTGTCAGCAAAAATAAGCCAGCCCACTCAGCCGGCTTATGTTAATCCAGACTTCCTCTTTAACCTGAGGAAGAAACAGATTTCTTCGGGGCTAGAGAATACATTTTACAATTTCCTGGAATGCTGACCATGATGAAATTTTATGAGTTCCAATCAGATTTAAGACTATTAAATGGTGTAAATGAAGTGCACAATTTGAAGACTCAACCTGTCACTTGGGGTTTTGATCTGA
Source organism: Hystrix cristata (assembly GCA_004026905.1). Lineage (NCBI taxonomy): Eukaryota > Metazoa > Chordata > Mammalia > Rodentia > Hystricidae > Hystrix > Hystrix cristata. The sequence continues at coordinate 194,594 of PVJO010000707.1, forward strand.
TGAGGAAAAATTGTCAGTGACCCTACAAGAAAAAAACCCAAATTTCCTGTGAGATAGAGTTCTCAATTTTTTATTTTTTCCCCAGAATGCTTGAAAGAGCTATTTAACTCAGGTTTTGAAACAAGCAGAAGTTTCTTAGAAACACAATAAAACAAAGTATATTTTAAAAGTTGCTTGACTAGGGAGAGGAAATCTTAGGGTTTCGATTCTGTTATAAAGTATAACACAACACCGGCTGGTAATGTCTATGAAAATATGGTTCTTGGCTGCCTGTTGACTTCGGCGATGATCTGAAGTTAAGTACATGGGCTGACAAACAGCATCAGAAGCTTTAGCTCACTGTGTTTGCTCAGCAGTCTGAAAAATGTAGTGGCTGGGGGCAGAGAAGGGTTTGAGTTTCTACTGTTAGACATTTCTCCACTTCCGACTTATTTTGGTTTCGGATTTGTGCAGATCATTTTCTCTGAGCACAGACTCCTCATCTTTTTAACCTAAAGGGAGAGTTCAAAATGTTGCCTCGCCAGGCTGCACGTGCTGAACAGCATTGGACAGCCACTGAGTTTTGCATACGTTCTGAATTCAATTTTGAAGCAGTCTGTACCAACCTTCCTTAATTTAAATCAAAGATACATGTACTGTTGTTGTATTCATGAGGATTATGTTAAACTCCAAGATGCATGGATACATATAATTGAAAAACAAACCTTTACTCTAAGTTTACTCAGTGGCCCCTGGAATATTAAACTATTACTGTAAGCAGCCCATTGTTTCTTGCATGTATCTTAGATTTTATTTCCTGTCAGCTACCGAAAGAACTACAAAGAAGAATTAGTTTCACCACACAGTAAATAAATGCTTTAATGTCCTGCATTATTGTTTACACTGAGCCTTGCAAGCTTTTAAGCCACAACAGATAATTGTCAAAATGGTGAAGCAATAAAATCAAACACAGCCAGCAGTTGGAGTATAGATGTTCTGGGGAACAGCTAGCAAAATGTAGAGTTTATTCTTAGCTTGTTAGTTTGTTAAGAAAAGCACTAATTTTTGAAAATGTATCATAAACACCAACAAGCAAAAGAAATTCACAGGAAGAATTATTAAGACCCAAGAACTCCACACACTCTATTGCTTATTTTTGCTTTCATATTTGTCTCCCTCTCTGTAATTTATTTTGCTTAAGCCGGAGTTGGTATAAAAACTGCCCAAAAAGCATCTGTGAGAAGCACTTTGTTGTCCGTTTCCCGAGAAGGAAGTCCATATCTCTGGTGGGTGTTCTGATTTTGAAATTGACACAGGTAAGGAGGGCGAGGCTGTTAATGTCTGATCCGAAATAATGGTTTTATCCCACAGATGCAAATCACAATTTTTTTTCAGACCTGCAGTTTTATCAGCTTTTTTTCCTGGAATGAGGGAAGGGGATGAGAGCTGCCTGCTCACTTGGTTTTAACTAGAGAGTGTCTGGATTGCTCTGTGTTTTCCTTAACAGGGACGTCAGTGAAAGCTATGTTCTGTCTGTGTGATGTATCTGAGTGCAAACAGGACCCTGTTAGCCATTATGTACCTATTAGCCCTGATTACCTTCTGATAGCTCCCCACCAGTTGGTTTCTTTCACTTTGACAGGTCTAGTACTTTGTTTAACCTTTAAACCAGTAGGGCAATAATATAGCTGACAGAAAGGGAGAAATAATTAAGGAAAACTTCACCAGGACATTTAAAAATCTCTAACAAGGCAGATATTTCTGTTCAATTTGAAAACTTGTCAAGGAATGCATACAATTCCCTATAATTGCTGTAGCAAAATGTTTCATAATTTTTGCTAGCTTGAAATTAATTTTAGTAATGTAGTTTAATCAAATTACTAAGTGTCTTTCTTTAAAAATATATGTAATTTACACTCTCAGGAAGTAAGTTTTAATATTGCAATACTTCTAAGAAAAGTGATATCCAAGAGAACTTAATTTCTGGAAGAAACAGAAAGGAAATATATTTTTAAAGTATTGTCTAAAAATCTGCCAACAGTTGGAGTTTTAGGTTTTCCGAAATGGCTGATACATGTTTTTGGAAAATAACACAAGCTATCAAAAAAAAAAAAAAAAAGCCTGAGTCCATACTATTAACAATTCTTCTAGGCATTGAAACATGGCCAAGAGTATTTAGAAGACAACAATACATGCGGAACTTTATTGGCTTTTATTTAGAATTACTTTTGTGAGTATGTTCAGATAACAATTGCTAGGAAACGAGTCAGCACTGTCTATTATTCTTTTCAACATTCTTCAGCATTAACTCCACCTCCCAGGTCTGACCCCATCTCTATACCAGCTTCGCTTTGGAGACATTTGAGCTAATTCCCTGAAAGGGCACATTGGAGCTCTCTGGGTATCCTTCCCATTAACCTGTGTGCACAAGGCAGAATGATGGAAAGATTGCCTTCTTGTTGCATGAAGATGTTTAATTAAAGTCAGAAGAACTTCTAAATGAGAAAGAGCAAATAGTCTCTCCAGATTATTAATAATTTGGTAATTTATAAGATGTTAAAATGTAATGTGTTCATTATTTTCCTTAAGTCTGCTGAGAGCATTACATAATTCCACTTGCTTAACTGTACTCTTCTTGGTTGAGATGTATCAGCTAATAAAGGTGTCTCATCCTTGTTAGATCTAAGACATCAAGAAACATCATGATCGTCTTCTAATTATGTCTGACAACAAGTCTAATTTAGTATTCTTTCATACATCATTTACCAGAAGTCTTAGTTATCTATTCTTATATTAATTGATTATTATCATGTTCTCTACTTCAAAATTTATTTTTAGCAAGAGTTCAACAAAAACAATCGAGGTAGAACATTAAAAATTACTACACCACTAAAGTATTTAGCAGTGTATATTTCATATTACAAAATATGTAGAAAGCAAGATCCCTTCTTTTCAGGAGTTAGAGTGAGAGAGAAAAACATCTCTCACAAATTAAAGGAAAATAAAGGGAAGGTATAGGTACAACCAAGCACTGTATTGCCTTCCTATCAGCGCTGACGTGATTGGGTAGATTGGAGCTTGGGTAGGTCGGTGTAGGGGCAGGAAGCTTTATGAAGTATCAGAACAGAGGCGAGAGCTTGAAGATAGCAGAGTGGGGAAGGCGTCTTCAGACACACATAAAACATGCTGCAATACCCAGAAGTGGGTCACTCTGAGTCATGCAATGAATCATACTAGGGTTTCCTGATAAGGTCAGGTATCAAAGAAAGGATATTTTGGAAAATTTCCTATTTGGAAATGAAAGTTTCGAACTCTCTAAATGAAAGTTTACTTCTACTTGGGGGAGACAACTTGGAAATCATTAGAGGTCACAAAAACGCAGCCATTAACATAATACTAAGATGCTTCTTTTTTTTTTTTTTTTTGATGAAGGAATCATTGACCATCAGAAATCATGATCTTGCAGGCCCAATGACATCAGTGTCTGGGCCAAAGTCACAGCTACTGGCCCTCCTGAAGACAGCGACTTGCAGGCTGGGTCTCCAGGGGTGAGTATGAGTTAGGAAAGGCTAGAAGAGAGCAGTAGAGGAGAAATGGTTCAGGTAGAGAGGAAGAAATGTGAGAAGGATGCAAGGGAAGGTTGGAAGAAAAAACATTTTTTAGAGTTCATACGACTGGAATTCAGAATATAAAATAGTAATTGGTGAGAAATGAGATCTCTGAGGGGTTTCTGTGTCATGTGAAGGAGTTTGAACTTCATGCTCAGAGATCTAGGGAAACTTTCTAAGCAGGACAACACTATTTTGATAGTTTTAGAAAATAGAATATTGCAAGCACAAGGCCTTGAGTTCGATCCCTGGCACCCCCACCATCAAAAAGAGTAGAATGTTGGCGGTATAGACTGGAGGATGCGGTGCAGGTGAAGAGGGCATTGCCAGGAGAGCTTTGGGAAAGGGGATTGGCGGGCTCAGCAGCTGAATTGATGTTGGAGTAGTAGAGAGGAAAAAGAAGGCATCCCGGTCGAGGCCGACATGATTGACTTGGTCAGAGGCAAAGGGAAAACTTTTAAAATCACAGCAAAAAAGAGTTAGAAATACTACAAGAGTCAAGAAATAAAAGGCCATGCTATTTGTTTTAACGAGGGGGATGTTGATAATAGTTTGCTAAGTAAAAAGCATAAGAAACTGAGTTAGACACATTTAATTAAAGCAACTCAAATAGAGATATTTTACAAAAAGCAGCAAATATGAACAAAGAGTTGTAGTGTTTGTCACCAACACACTGGAAGGGTCCCTTGAATGAGGTGCAAAATTACCATATAAACCACAAAAATAAGTGAAACTCTTTGTATAAGTCAGCTATCCCACTGCTGAGACAAATTACCTGACACCTGCAACTTAAAGGAGGAGAGGTTCAGTCCACGTGGGCTGACTCCAAGGCAGAAGCATCATGGCTGAAGGGTGTGAGGTAACACACTGCTTAGTTCGTGGCAGTAGGGAAGGATAACAGGGAAGCATGATAGAGGGGAAGGGGTCAGGGATCACAAATAGCTCCCACCAACACACACCCAGAAGTGTGCATCCTTCATCCTCCAGGCATTTCTTAATTCGGGCAATTTGACGTACCAGGGTGGACAGTCACATGCTCGGAGTTAGACAGAAGTCAAGCAAAGAATGTTCCTTATGTGAGGGCCTTTTGGTTCTCTGCTAGTTTTGCCGTCACCCTTAGATGACACAGAGAAGATGACCTTCTAGAATTCAGTTCTTCTTCCTCGTCCTCTTCTTCTTCCTCATTTTCTTCTTTTTCTTTTTCTTCTTCCTCTTCCTCTTCCTCCTCCTCCTCCTCTTCTTCTTCCTCTTCCTCTTCCTCTTCTTCTCTTCTTCTTTCTTCTTTAAACTAATTAGAGTGCAGGTTTTGTGGGTAGTGGCAGTGTGCTTGATTAAAAGCTAATGCTGGCCATGTGATATGGTTCTGATCTATGAAATATAAGCAGAAGTCCCTGGGACTTGGAACAATTCTTAAAAGGAAGGTAGACTTTGCCATCACGGGCCTTTTAATGGTTCATGCCTGAAATGCTGTCAGAGTACTGGAGGGTCAGGTGGGAGGGAGCAGAAAGATCTTACAATCGTGAGGATGTGAGTCATATCTTAAGGGTACCTGAGCGGCAAGATTGTAGGAGCTTAGAATATTGAGAAAATTGTAGCTACTATATTGGTTGTGATCTTCCTATCTCTGGACTTTCCATAAAGTGACCAAAATTACATTTCTGATTTGTTTTGAAGCCAAACCAGCAGAGTTAATATTTTAAAATAGTATTACTATTAATACTGCAAATAGTAATAGTTATGAGTTTTTTGAAAAACACTATATATGGATTTTTTAAAAAAACTTACCCCTTAAATTCTATAAATTTTATGTTTTTATTTCTATTTTATAAATGAGGAAAAGATTCAGAAAGTTTAAATAACTCACCCAAAGTCACGTGATTAGCACACTTACTAATCTCTCTTTTGAACACATAATTGACATTGCATTAGCAAACTGTTGAATTCATGTTCATTTTTTATCTATTTTATTCTTGGCTATTTACTCATCTCTTCTCATAATAAAGAAAGAATTTCAAACAAGAACAAGAAAAACATTGCTGGTAAATTCTTTAAATGAATACATGATGGAGGAGGAGACTGACGCTGATCCACACATTTTTTGGACGTGCATAGTGCTAAAATGGTTCCATCTAAACCTCTTCAAGAAGGCTCAACTCCTGACATGACGAAGGGCTCAAATGTAAGCTCTGATAGTGTCTTTCACTCTCTCTGCATCACTGACATGTTTATTATCGCTGTTTAGAAATGCGCATGTGCAGGATGTAGACACGCCTGCTTGCTTCAGAGCAACCTGATCTCTCTCATATTGGGGGTTTCTCGGGTGAAGCAGAACAGCACACTCTCTGGTGCTCCTGATGAATTCCCCTAATACTATCTCTTGAGTGAAATAAATTGGAACTTTGCAGCAGTCCCAACCAAAGTCATTGATAAGATATGATACCACACACACCATAGAAATTAGAGAAGCTGTTCTTAATACAGAGACAGTGACAAGGAGCTCTGACAAAAGGGTCAGCAAAGCGCAGGGAATACATACTACAGAAAGCTATGGGGTACATTTAGCTGCCTCAATCTATGTTTAATCTGGAAAGGATATTACAATAATTCCTGTGTCCATTAAAGCAAATACACAAATTTACTTTAGAAAGGACCACCATAAAAAGCAGCTGAGCTACAGTGGCGTAACGTACTCTTAATAATTTACGTGACTGTCATGCCTAACATCTAAGCACAGGGATGTTAACATTGCAATATTAGTTTAGATCACGTACGAAAAATTGCAATCAATTTCAACTGCCATGTAACCCAAATTGTTAGATACAGCTACAGTATCTTCTAAAAAAGGAGATTAGTATTACCATTGTCTTTGCTTTTTAAGTCAGCAAGGTCTGCAAGGCACCTTGTGTCTTCCCAGGGTAAATATCTTTTCTTCAATGTGAAGGATTTAGTTTGCATGTGGCTCGCAGAGTGGTCAGACGGTCAGAGAAATTCAGTGCACGACAAGGAGATACGATTTATGACTATCGATCCAGCATATTTGAGGATTATTCATATACATCATTCTCTTTGGAAAAAATTGTGAGCATGTTCTCTGATCAAATGAATTCTGATCTTTAAATTAGGCTCAGATCATTCTCTAAATATGTCCCTGAACAGAGCAAAAGGCTGAAAGGTAGATATTTCACTGGTCTTCTCTCCAAAGCCATATTGTTGGGAGCTGGGAGGTGACTGGAAGACAGTGTGCCTCTGTTCAGACTGGTAAACTAAGGCCAGGAAATTGCAGATGTATCTTCATTTGTGTATTCATTCTTTCAACAATCCACAGGACCTTTTTTCCTCAATTAAACATAAATCATGAACTTCAGGCCTTCTCAATGCTAAGCTTGTAACCAGTTTTCCTTGGCCAAAAGAGATATTTTGCTGAGATAATTTCTTCCCAGAAAAAAGCTTGCTATTAAATTTAATTTTCCCGTCGTGTTAATTTCCTATTGCTCTTGTGACAAAGTACCACACATGTAGTAGCTTAAAACAATGCATATTTATTCTGAGAACTCATGGCAGAAGTCTAACACCGAGGTTTTAGCGGAGTTGGAGACTGAGTTCATTCTTTGTCTCCTAGACTTCTAGCAGGGGTGGCGAACCTGCAGCACGCCTGCCACAGCTGGTTGTTTGTCACTGAAAGCTCTAAAGGGTTTGCCATCGCTCTGAGGCTGCTGCTATTCCTCGTCTCAGGGCATCGTCACCCTGACATCTGATTTCATAGAAGTATCACTTTTTTCCCTTTTTTCATCTCTCATTTCCTCTGATAAGAACTGTTTACGTAAGCAACCCAGGATCATCTCTCTATTCAAGACATATACTTCCTTTCTCGTGTAAGAAGAAACTTTACAGGTTCTGCTGACTGGGGCATGGGCATCTTTGGGCATCATTCAACTTACCACACCCGTACAAATATATTGTTGGGTTAAATAGCAACTGATGCTCTTTCAAATGACTGTAAATCACCATTTTTGTTTAAGGCACAGGAACTTTCCATTGTGAATACTGGACCTGTCTTCAGTCTCAGAATTCCACAAGAGACTGATTTTTTTCTGTGACTTCCTCCCAAAGAATAATGTTATCCACAAGTTGGCACCATGAGTGAATTCACACGGCAATCTTTGGTTCTGGAGTTGAATCTGATCTTCAAAAGACTTCCAAGAGTGCCGCATGTGTCAGATTCTGTGGACTCAGACGATCTCTTGCTTTCTCGTAAAAGTCACCAAGGAACTGTGATCCAGGAATTTTTAAAGAGATGTTCTAGAAGAACAAAGAGGATCTTGCTGATTACAAACTATTTCTTATAAAACTTTCATCTCTCAGCTTTGCTTTAACACTTACAGTCCCGAACCTGCTACTTGTAACAGTTGTTTTTCTCTTCCATGCAAGGCCATGCTGCATTTCACCCTTACTTTCGCCTAGAATTTAAGAGAATGTCAGCTATCGGTTCTCACACGCATGACCGACCGGCTGCTCCTTGAGTGAGCCTGAGCGGGTTTGTCCAACTATCTGTAGAAAGATGCTTTCTGGCTCCAGTTTCCTCCTCTGAAGAGCAGAGTTCAAGAGGTCAGCACAGACATGGCCTGCGGTCAACTGTTGAAGTGATCTTGGGCACCTCATGGCTGCAGACTTTTCTTTTGTTTTAGAAATCTTGACCGGGTGAAATGTCATAAGGAAGCTCAGAAATTTATGGCCCATTAAAGAGGAACTTTTGCCCTCTTGGGAGTATTTGGCAGAAAGCTTCCAGTCACGCCCTCTCACAGAGCTGGAGGAAAGACCACTGGGCATGCGCACCTGCGGCTCTCGCCTCCCCTGTGCTCTCCTTCCTGTGGGCCGCAGAACTTCCGCTGCGCTCCACCAGCGTCCAGGAGGACGAACCCTGCCCCACAAAGCGGGGCAAGCCTTGCCCAGCTGCTCTCCCTGTGACACCCTGGGTAAGAAACAGGAAACTCATTTGCCCTTCAGTCCTAGGCTGCTCTCCAACATATTTCTCTATCAACAATAAAAATGAAAGAAATATAATCTTTTAATTTCTACATAGGAAATCTCAGTTGTTTCTGGACAGGGATTTGAAATTGTATCAGAAATCCCGACAGAGAGGACTAAAAATAGATGAACCGGAAAATCCATCTTTCATGATTCAAAATTTTAAAATGTAACATTTATAAATTACCTTATTTTTAATAGAAATGCTTGATTATTAAAAACTCCTTTCATTTGTCTCTCTCCTTCTCCCTATCAATCTCTCACCTTGCTTTCTCTTTGCCTCTCCTCTCCCATCTCCTCTCTCCCTCCCTCTCTCTCCCTCTCTCTCTCCCTCTCTCTCCCTCTCTCTCCCTTCTCCCTCTTTCTCTTTTTCACACACATGCACACAGAAGAGCAGAGCTGAGAGGTGGGAGTCTGCGGTTGTGTTCAGCCGTGGGCAGTGAGCTGCCCATGATGAGGGAGTTGTGTGCAAGCAGAGGCACAATAAATGTGCTTGGTCTTTTACGACGGGAGCGTAGGCCAACGCAGGAGGTCATGGAGCTCACCAGACGTGGGAGACACATAGTCTGCCACCGTTGCAGCCTTCCAGGGCTTCTATTCCCATCATGCTGACAGTGTTCTCACGATGCCCTGTTTGCGCTGTGATGGATGGAGGTGGCAGAGATTGTGGGTATACTGGAGAGAATCCAGATTACTTTTAAGAGACTTGCAATTCAGCCTTGGGGTTCTGCTTGCACCTGCCATGAGATAGTGAGCAAGTCAGTTAACCTTTTGGGTTGCAGTTTCTTCATTTGTAAAATAAGATAGTCAGCCGTATGTTTGATCCCGCTTAACTCTCTCTTTCTTGGAGTCTCTGAAAGCAAACGGGAAAGTGAGGTGGTTGTAAGGAAGAAAGAGCCAATGGTGAAAACCGAAGGCAAATAAAACAGGAAAGGAAATGGACAAAGGCAGAAAGGCAGAAAAGGTAAAGAAAGAAAAATAAGACAAATATAAGTACTCCAGTATGCTGTGGATATAACTGTAACACATTCACACCATAATCTTCTCCTCGTTTACATTTCTGCAAAGCTGTTTCTGGGTAAGTACATACAGAAGGCATCTTGCTCAGCTCCCCAATGGAGCTATTCAGTAAATGTGGGTTTCTGGGGTCTCAGATGGGACTTTAATCGCATTTTGAGGGCCCAAATGGAATTATGGTTCATTTTTATATTTTAGACATAAAGATTAAATAAGCTTTGTAGTACTTTTGTAACCTATCCACTTTGGATGACACCATTTTAATTGGGAAATAAGATTCAAATAATTAGGAGCATATTTTGGTAATCCTACTTGCTTTCTGTGTCTTAATTAATTTTGACATCATACCAGAGTATGTCTGTTTTCAAAGAGATTAACAGTCAGCTTTTGCTTATCTAGTGTACGTATTTCATTTTATAGGTTTCTCCTGACCAGCTCTCTCTCCCTCGCTTGACATCTTCCTCCCTCCTGGCCATTTCCCCATTTATTAGCACCAATCTCTAGAGGGCAGATAAGAGGAAGAAATAAAATATAAATCACTTCTTTTCTATAAGCTGTTACAAAAACAGGCAAAGGGTAGAGGCTGAAATCAAAAGCCAAGTAAAGTTTAAGTTGAAGAAGAGAAGAGATAAGGCTTTTCCTACCTCCTGCATGAATATTAGTTCCACATAACAATGAGGGTGCATTAAAATATTTATGAGCTCTACAGAGATACTCTGTGTGGTTAGAGAATGGTATAAAGAATATAGGGGAAGGAGTTGGCTTTAGAAGGAAGCCGGCCGCCACTCCTGAAAAAAGTAGGATAGTAAAGGTGGGTAATGATAGAGCCATATCTGCAGGGGGAAGCGTGGACATCGAGGTACTTGAGGCTCGATGAGCTTTATTTGCTCTGAAGAGGATGGGGCCTAATCATCTTCTCAGGGAGAGCTGGGCAGGAGGAAGCTAGAAGACAGTGTGAAAGAACTGATCAGCTGTAAGGACTAGGAAAGTCAGGCAAGTTAAGAGCGTAACTACTGTGTGGCGTTTCTAAATTTATAAGATTGATAACACAGTTAGGAGGTTTTACCAGGTGTCTTTAGTAGCTCAGGAGCAGGAGCAGATCAAAATGAACGGAATGCTTCTCCCTGACCATGGATTCATAGGAGGTGAAAAATAGAAGAGTAAAAGAAGTAGACAAAGAGGAAGAGACTGATGTAGAGAGAATTTTCCTGTATTGTCTCATTACACTTGTAGCAGTTTCTCAATAAACAGTTTTTATTAGGTGTTGGGTCCCCATTTTACAGGTGAGCAGTGTTAGGCACAGCAAGTCATCCAAAGTGGTAAAAGAATTCCTGGTTCTAGGAATGCTCTTTTCCACTAAACAGATGGACCCCCAGTCACAATGGCTTGATTGTGATTTTCTGACTTTATGATGGTATAAAAGCAATATGTATTCAGTGGAAAAAGTGCTTCAAGCTTTCAATTTTGCTCTTTTTCCTGGGTTAGTGATGTGCAGTATGACACTCTCTGGAGATGCAGACTAATAGTGCGCCTCAGTTCCCAGTCTGGGGAGCATAGCGAGAGTACACAACTGATACTCTACAGTGCCCTGTGCCCCCAAGCTAGGATATGCCACAGCATAGGTGAGTCGAATACATTTTCAACTTAAACAATATTTTCATTTTATGGTGGATTTATTCAGGGTGTTACCCCATTGTAAATCAATGAGACTCTGTACCTCGCATAGGGAAGGAGTGAATTAAAGATTTTGGTAAAATCGTTGTTGACATTATTAACAGGGAGATCCAGGCAGGTAGGCAGATGTGGAAACTATACTAGATGGGGCTTGAGGAATTGGAGATCTTGAAGAATGGGTTTGGAGGCAATACAAGAGCAGAAGAGGTAAATTGTAACACTGTGGAGAGAACAGGAGACCCCATTCTCTGAGGGTATATTTCAGAATTGGGGACAAGTTCCTGGAGGTAGCCAAAATATGAGCTGTCGTAGAATGGAAATAAGGACCTGGACTAGAAGTTCTTACAGGAAGAAGATTACAAATACCAAAGAGATCAACTACATCTTGGTGTGGAAGTAACACAAAGTGATGACTAGAGATTGAAAAGAGGACAAACCAGGAGGTAGAATTGTTAACAAATATGGAGACAGGGCAGAAACAGAGTAGATGGTAATGCAGATGCCATTAGAAACCAGAAATAAAGCACATCATGAACCGACCATCTCAGAGAGGCCAGCAGTATGCACTTTAGGTTTCACAGTAAACTCCCAGGCACCTGTCAGGCTGCATCTTCCTGTATTTAAATTTGATTTTTTCTCCTAGTGCCCTCTTACTCATGCAGCTGTGCCTTTTTTGATCTTCTTTGTGTCTTGGGTTAGAAATCCCAGCCCTAGCTTTTACCCCAAACCACACCCCTAACTGTGTCTTTAGAGAGTGCAATAGCTGGGTGGGAGGCTCCTCGAAGAACAAGTGGCCTTTGAAGGATGTGACAAAACAATACAGAGCTGATTCAGAACAAAGAGTGCCATCTACTGAAAGACCACTTAGCTCTCTAGTAATTTACTCCCCGATAGCTGTTACCATGAAATAGGCTCAAAATAGCATCTGGGAAAAACGAAATGGGAGAAAAAGACGTGAAGTGTTGCCACAAGGTAGTTCTAATATGCAGTGGTCAAAGGTGGACGTTAGAGTCCACTCCTAACCTCTGGAAAAGGGACTCTGAGATCGTTCTCCTTCCTATGGAATTGTGTGGAAGTTTCCAAGAGGATCACCTAGAATGAGGAAATAATCTTCTATTATCAAGATGAATATTTACTCATAATTGTTTGGAGGAGTAAAATAGTTTAAAATGACAAAATGGACTGAAGTACCCTGGGATCAAACAGAAATGTGTTAGTCGATGGGGGCCAGCAGTCCTAGTCCAGGGTGGCAGGGCGGATGGTACATGAATTCCTAATGTACCCTGGTCCAAGCAGATTGGTTAGAGAGCAAGGGCCGCATGCATTTTGCAGGCACGTCTCTCACCCTGTTGCCACTTTTTTCAGGGCTCCATATGCTAGATTGCAGCTACAGATTTAGCCCTTTTGCCCACAGGCATCTGAACCTGTGAAAAGCCTAGCTGGGGCACTGTCTATTGTTCATTGACAACTTGTCAATTTACTTCCAGGCAAAATAACTCATAAACATGATAAGGAAGGCAGATAAAACAAGAATTCTTTCACACTTTGCAACTTTACTGCAAAAATGGCTTATTTTCCATAAATGTGTGAAATCTCCCCTCTGAATTGTGACTGTGCACTGAACTTTAAAACTGTTTAGAAACAGCACTAGCATTTCACAATTGCTGTCTGTAATAAGATGAATGTTAAATATTAAACATGCATCAAAAGTGATAAAATGAAAGATTTTCAAAGGTTCACTAGCATCACCGTATTTCTCTTTGATTCTCCGAGTTAATAAAAGTTAAGTTTAACAATAATCTCCAAAAGAAAAACGTTCAAGCACAACCTTCTAAATTTGACATTTCATATGTTTATATTAGCTATTATCTGAACGCTTATGTCAGTAAGAAAAAAACAGATATAGTGAACCATATTAGTATTAAATTCAAAAGCCTGTATGTAGTGTGTTAGTGTATGTTCGCACTATAATGAAGTGGCTTTTATTTCTGATATTTATAAACATTCCATTTCTAATGTACTGTTTAAATATTGAAAGCTAATTGTGAATTCTTTTAGGTAAAATATTTTAAGTAGATAATAATTTTGAAATATATTAGTCTCTAAGGCAAAGCAGCCGGTTTATGTGTAGTTATTTATAAAGTCGTACTTTTTAATGAAGCCATGTTCCCTGGATTCAATTCCCTGGTAATGAATTTGATTTTAAGCTTCTTGCTTACTGTAATATCATTACGAAGTTCTACTCTGCCCCAGCGATTTTCCCTGGGTGATCCACCATAACACCAATTTTGGGTAGAGGGATAATGTAGAGGAAAACAGATGGGCCAGGGTCCCACCATCCAAGACCATATTCCGTGTCCCAGTTGTCCTCCTATTGGGAACTTCGCCCCAGCAAGCAGACTCCCAACTTTTTCATTTCGAGGGTTGGAAAGTCCTCATCGCCTCCCCCACCATTTCCGCATATTTTATTCACTTACTGTAGAATATTTATAATTGGGAACACATATGCATCTGTTACATAACAAATGGCTTCTGGGAAATAAGTGAGAGAACATGAAAAAAGAAATTTAAAAGACTGTAAGAAAGGGGAGTAAAACAAATCTGTGATAAACAAGGATGCCTGGAAATAGGACGAGTTTCTGAGGCGGCATCGTGATCCAGCGTGTTGCAGGCGGGGCCCTGCACTGGCGGACGGAGGCCAGTGTTCGAGTGAAGAAGAGCAGGAGGATGGTGATGAGCACGCTCCAGACCCTTCCCGTGTTTCCCTTTTAAACAGAGAAAAGGGCCCATAAGATTTTAAATAAAGAAAATCTCCCACCGCCACACGGAGGAGGAAGTATCCATTGCCAGACCTAAAGTTATATTTATTAGGTGAATAGTAGATTCAGGTAATATAATAATTAATTCATAAAAATTCTCTCCAAACAAAGCCACGCAGATTTCAGACAACTCTGGCGTTTGTTTTACATCAGGCAGTGAATTCGTGAAGAACTTCATCGTTGGATTTTTGTGGCGGCATGGAAAGCATACACACCTGTGCCAGGGAACCTTTATTTTAAGTGCTATCTCTTCTTTTCTAATTTGCCCAGTGAGCGTATCATGTAAGCTGTGAAATTCTAAATATTATTTTTCAAAAAAATCCAACAGATATTAATAAGTTATAAATTGTATTTTTTTCACATGCCGTCTGATGCTCCCATTTCTACATCTTGACGCTTTCATTGTAAGGCACCACGCTTGCGCCAGCCGTGGGCTCTACAGAATCTGTCCCTGTCTCCCCACCCAACACCCACTCGACGAACCATTGCTTCTGGTTCACCATTTGTGCTGTGTTTCTTCCTTCAGTGTGAATGATCGTGGACTTTCTCCCGTGAAACTAAATCCTGTTTATGTGCCCAATTCTCTCGCCTGTCAAGGCCATTTTGAATTTTAAACATTTTCTTGAAAAATATGATGGCCATTCTACTTAATTGGGCCTCCTCGGCAAGTTAATGAGCGTATCATTCGTATTATTATTAAAATCGTTGCATATTGTCACTTAAAACTCAGACAGAGAAATGTGAGAATAACTCGTTCAGGACTAGAGGAGGCGCAGAATGTTTTTTGTGGAAGAGTCTCTGCAACCAGATACTGCAAAAAGAAGCAAAGCAGTGAGTTAAAATTAAAGGAAGACAAATAAGGGCTCTAGAAGAGTCAGAAGTAGGAGAAAGAGGACAAAAAAGAAACAGAAAAAGAAGAAAAAATAAAGCTGTGAACCAAGTGTTCTTGGTGATTGCACAATGTGGGACTTGATATTGAATATGCACGTTTAGGGGGGATTTGCTTAATTCGAAGCATGTTTCATTCAGAAACACAGTGAAGAGGTGGCTTCGTGCTGGACGTCAATTAATATTCTTCTAAGGGACTGGCAGGAAGCCACGGTGGACGTCTAGGCAGAGACAGTGTGTCACACTACTGTTGACTGTAAAATTAATTACCATTTCTAAATGAGAAGTCTGTGACGCATATTCTTCCAGGCATACTATACTGCCCTCCCGGCACTAAAGGTTATAAATAATGATTTTAAAAAAAAATGTCCTTTGGAGAAATCGCAAACAAAAAAATATTAACAATCCCAGTAATAACGACAAAAAGAAGGCTGTGTGGTGGGGTAAGTCGACACTGTGAAGACAGGCTGAATATTAAGAAGTGTCACCTACCTGAAGTAAGTGTTAGACCGTCACAGGAAAGCATCAGCTGCTGATCTAATGCATCTGGAGCTGCCCTGTCACAGAGGCGCTGCCAACCAAGGCAGAGACACAGACAAAGCTGCTTCATCATTAATGTCAGTGAAAGGATCTGGAGGAAAAACGGACAGTCTCTGGAGACCTTGTCTGGACTTCTTGGAGCCAGGACAACCGTCCTTTCCAACAACACTGTTTTCTACCCTTCTGGTGGCTGCAACAAAGAGAAAGGAGGGCGTTGACTTGAGTAGTCATTAAGTTCAGAGAGGTGAGAGCAGTAGTCCACGGTGAACCTTTATAGTCAGAGTTATTAATGGAGAGTTCTTTTTATGGCTTTTTTGAAAATATCACATTTGTGAAGAGTGCTAAATTATCCGGGGTTATTGTTTGGCGTATGTTGACCGGTCGGTTTTAAGATGATCTGATTAAAATCTATTCTGTCTGTGTGAGGAGGCAAGCAGAGTACAAAATTTCTGTTTTGCAATTGTAGCATATAGATTTAAAATAGCACTATCAATCTAGGGAAATACGGCTCTGACTGGTAGTTGGGCACTGATGGGTTCAAGGATCATATTCAATGAGAAGTTATTAATGTTTCAAAGGCAACCTAAAAGGACACATCAAATGATATTCTACAGGGGTCTGTCTAGGGTGGTAATATTTAACATTTTATCAGTGGCTTGGATGATAATATATGGAATATGCTCATAAAGTTTCATGGAAGACTCTTAGTTGGGAGAGATAACAAGAACCTTAGAAGATCTACTTATAATTTAAGATGACCTTGAAAAGTCAGGAGAACAGTCATTAAAGATCAGGCTTTCACCCACTGGGTCACCTAACAGGTGACATTTGAATGACTGGCAAAATGAGAGAAAGAGGGCTGTGGGTCAGCAAATATGAAGTGCCCTAAAATGCACGTAATTGGATAAATACAAATTATGCTGCAGAGAGACACATATGACGTAGTATCACACAGGACGCATAATTCCTTGTTTATGAAGCAGGTGGTGCCCTATGACTTAATTTGAGAACAACGCAAACAGATTGGAAAGTGTCCAATAAAGGGAGAAACTGAAGAGCCCTAAAAGGAAAAGAGAAGGAAACCCTTACGGTTCATAAGCATGAGGAACTGAGACCAACGTGTGTCTTACTTACAACTCATTTTAGTAGCTTTTGCTTTGTTAAAATGAAGACATATCGTTTTCTTCAGGTATTACTCATGATGCTTACCTCCTGATCTTTCTTCTTGCTTCCTTTTATTCAGCACTTAGGCTACAGTATTTGCACGTACAGCCCACTGGCTTCTCGGCACCTTGTGGCTGAGGGCCCATCTGCAGTCATTCGCAAGGCTTGGCAGTTTCCTACCCACCGGCTGCTGCCAGGGACAATGTCTGATCAGTCAACGCACAAAAGTAACTTTGTGTTATGCTGGAGTTTCCTTCTGAGATTTTTTTTTGGAGCAATACTCAACTTAGACGCTCTCTTTCTATGAAAAGACTAGTTTTCATGTTTTCTCTCTGCTGCTTCAGAGTGTAAAGAAAGAGGAAGAACCTATGCCCGGCAAACAGACAATGAGCCCGCACTGAAGAGCGCGTTGGCGGAATCGGAGAGGAGTAAACATCTCCAAGTTTCAAGGGGTGGATTAAGAGCAGCAGCAGAGAAGCCATAAAACCCCAGATGTTGAGGACTCTTCAAAGTGTGACCTTCAAACAATCATTGAAAAGACTTGAAATTTTCATTATTGCTTTTTAATTCCCAGTAAAAGAAAATAATCCACATTGAGTGTATGTTTATATAAGTGGTTGTCAACATTGGCAACACCCAATATGTGGCCTTAAACATGAGGTTCGAATGAGAAGAAGAGGGGTGTGAGTAGACAAATATGAAATACATCAAACACAAGAATTGGATTAATACAAGTCATGATAGAAAAAAATCACATGTGGTATTGAATACCACATAATACACAAGATTATGAAGTAGTTCGATGCTCTGTGGAGCTATTCCGGTTTATTTATTTATTTATTGGTGCTGGGGATCGAACTCAGGACCTTGTGCTTGCAAGGCAAGCACTCTAACCACTGAGCTAAATTCCCAGCCCTATTCCAGCTAATTTAAAAATAATACTTCTATGTCTCAAACTCCAGAGAGTCTGACAGAGAGGTCTAAAATGGTGCCTGGGAGCTGGGATTAAAATGCCAGCTTAGAAGACACTGAGATATATTGTATGTTACAGCATGGAGCCAGGTCAGCCATGGCTGCTTGTTGACATTTCATACTTCTTAGAGTGCCTCTGGCTTCGTTGAGTCTCCAGCTGTTCTCATTTTAACTTCTGACAGTCTTTTGTTTCCACATTTGCTACCCACTCTCATCTGAGTGTAATACTACACTTGGCTTTCTTTGATTTTCACCGAAGACATTTCTTCTCATTTTACTCAGCTTTCAAAACATTGGCCTGCATATCTTGTCCTCTCCCTGGGCTGTCCCTGGAGATCATAAGGTAACAATAGTCCAGTACTGGACAGTGAGGAACAACTTGTGGCTCATCTACACGGATAAATTCAAAACCATCAGGACGATGGAATAGTACGCTGAAATGAGAAGCATCTCTGGGTAAACCGCAATAGAGATGCAGACCTTAATGGTATGTGAGTTAAGATTTTTACTTAATTAGTATCAAAGCAATACTCTATATTATTTGTGGGTTTTTAAAATGTGCATAGTTATGCTCCATAAACCTCAAAATCAAGAATATAGTGTTTATTTCATTTTGTTTACTCTTTTTTAAAATTTAATTTATTATTATTATTTTTAATTTTTTTATTATTTTTTACCAAGAACATGTATTGGTACATTGCATACATAATGATCATAATCAACATGGTTATTTTGTACCTGTACATGATACATCTTGGTTTTCCCCCCTCTTCCCCCCCTTTATTTTAATGGTGCATTTTGGATGTACATAGTGATAACATTCACCATAGGGGATTTGTACCTGTACATGACATGTCTTGGTGCTTCTTTTCTTCCCTTTCCCCTCCTCTCCCTTCCCCTCCTTCTCCCTCCTTATTCACAAAAGTTTATTTCCATTTTTTTCTTCCATTTCTTATTTCTCTTGTCCCTCTGTTCCTTTTCCTTCCCCCATCTGTGTTATTCTTAACAAATCTAGTTTCAACATTATTTTTAAAAAATCACAGGATAAATAACCTTTTACGTTTCATTAGTGCAGACGAGGTAGATTCAGATAAAAACCAGAGTCACACTCTGGAGCCCAGGGTTGTAGCACACGCGTAATAAAACAGTATCCGTCAGAGCCCATTCTTTTGGGTTACTATAGGGGATAATTGAAGTTTGATCAATGTATTTTAAAAGAAAAGTTGTAATGGGCTCACAATACATTGCTAAGTTTGCAACTGCTCTTCCGACGGAGGACTAATACCTAGAATGTATAAAGGTTGCCATTTCTTTGGATCATGTATCAAATTATCTATTCCCGCCTTGATATGTTGACAAAGCTTCATCCAGTGTAATCTACACAGTAACTGTTGAATGGAATCTTACAATTTGAAAATGACTTAACACTTTGGTTTCTTTGAAATTATTTTCATGCTACTCATTCATTCTTTTTCCATCTCTTCTCCTTCTACGCTACTGTCATTGACTTGTTTGTTTTCATTCCTTCTGCATTCAGAGGGAGGAGGGTGACGGATGTCTCTAAAGTTTCAAATAGTAACGCCCTGAGACAGAGGTCCAGTTTCCTATCTGTGTGGAGGGACTTTGGTGAGTTCAGTGAAAGTGTCTCCTCATGATCCAGGTTCCAGATCACTGTCTGCTGACTTGTCTAATTCATCATCCATCATTAGGTAGGTGGCAGTATGTATTAGAGCAGTCAGATTATCTGGCACAGAGGTGGGGCCCCTTTCAACTAGTAAAATGAAGAAGCTAGAATTATTTTATTTTGATAAAGATATTTTAATCTTTATATGCAGTATGACTTTTCACACACAGATTTAGTCATTGGTAAGAATATATCGTAACTGTAATAGATATTACCATCACCACGTGAGTTATTTATGAGCAACTCTCAGAAAGATTCCAGTTTCTTCAAAGGGTTGACCTCAGCAGAGTCTTACTTTTTTTTTTTTAAATTTTTATTTTATTAGCCCAGGTTTGCTGTGCATAATGATTACATTGCTCATGGGTAGTTGGTACATGTATGTGGCACAACTTAATTCTTTTTCTGTCTACTTCCCCTCCACTCTGTCCCCTGCATCTCTTATTCTCCTTCTCTTTTGCCAAAGATCTATTTTCCTGTTTCATATCATCAATATTTTGTTTTGCTCTTTAATTAAGTTAAAACATGAAACTATATTATCTATTTAGTTAATCTAAAATGAAAGCAAGTGAATTTCATTTATTATCTTTATTGGTATAATTTCTGTGTCTTTCCCCATCTTTTATGGCATTAGTTTTCTTTTCTTCATCCTATAAACCACTACTTTTATTGACCCACACTTTCAATTTAGGAAAGAGGAGTCCAAAAATTACTTTCATTAAAAAGTTCAATTTAGGACTTTATTACCAAGCTGTAGAGATGTGTGCCTTTTTTTTTTTTTTTTTCTTTTTTGGTGCTGGGACTTGAACTCAGGGCCTTGCACTTGCCAGGCAAGTGCTCCACTACTGAGCTACATCCCCA
>PVJO010000708.1:0-154904 GCA_004026905.1 Hystrix cristata
CTGGTGAACTCCACACGTGTGCCCGTAGCTGAAGCCAGGGGTCCTTTGGGTCCCTGGGGCCCTCCAGCCCTGCAGAAGGATGCAGAAGGGTCGATGAGTGGGTTCTTCCGAGAGTTTATCGATTTCCAGTTGTAGCCTGGATCAGCCCTATTCCTTAAGACAAGCCAGGGAAGGAATAACCCCATGCCCCTCCGAAGAGGACATCCTGACAGCCAGGTTTGGTGGTGCACACCTGTCATCCCAGCACTCAGGAGGCTGAGGCAGGAGAATTACTGAGTTCAAGGCCAGGCTGGACCATAAGGCAAAACCCTGTCTCAAAGCTAAACAAAACTAAATGAAATAAAGATGCAGTGTGCCTGTAAACCAAGGTCAGCCTATGCTTTTCGCCTGTAAATTACACTTCTCCTGCAGACTCCACCCTCAAAGACGCAGCAATCTGAGAGGGCGGCAGGTCTCAGCTTCACGCAGCTGAGCAGTTTGCCTCTGACAGCCGCCAGGTCGCAGCAGAACACGCCCCCGAGGTCCCCATCTTTCTTTGTTTTGGTGCTGAGGATCGAACTCAGGGCCTTGTGCTTGCTAGGCAAGCACTCTACTGCTGAACTAAATCTCCCACCTGTTGGATTGTTTTTCGAGACAGGGTCTCACTGCATAGCCCAGGCTGGTCTTGAGCTCAATATATAGCCCATGCTGGCCTTAAACTCATGGTGATCCTACTGCCTCAGCCTCCCAAGTGCTGGGATTACAGGTGTGTACCACCGTGCTCATTTTGAGGGCACCCGAACCCTATAATAGATCCTGCTCCAGATCGTAGTCTCCCTCGCCCCACTCCTCAACTTGGGAGCCCACAGTTTATTTCTTTGAATGTGTACTTTTTAAATTTCTGTTCAATAAATTCCCTTATGTCTGTTACGGACATGTCCTGAAAATTCTTTTTCTGTGAGGCAACTTGGACACCCTGCAACTTAATTCTACCGGTCGGGTGGGTTTAGGAACTTCCCAGGATGCTGTCCAGTGATGGAATCATGCCGTATTTGTCTTTTCACGGCTGGCTTTTCTGAGCCAGGGTCTCACTATGTAGCCCAGGCTGGCCTCGAATTTGCAGTGGTCCTCCATTTCTGTCCTGCGTTTTCTGCTCAGCCTCGCACCCGTGGCCCTTGGAGTTGGGCTAAGGCAGCTCTGGGCCATAAGCAGACACAGGAGAGAGGCGACGAGGAGGAGGAGGACCCAGGCAGGGGAGTGCTCAGCCGAGGCGACTCCTCACACCCATATGTGCGCTAGGGTCACCTGCATAGAGGGGACGTGGGGGAGAGGATTCTGGGTCTGGGCTCCCGGAGGGCAGACCTTGGCCACTGTGTCCTCTTTGGTCTCCCCAGCTGGGGGACCCCCAGGCCAACTACTTCTCAGAGGCTCCTTTTCGTTTGTAAATCTAGCAAAACAGTTGTAAGCCACAGGAATATGCAAAATTGCTATGAAATACTGAACACAAAGCCCTGGGAGAGGAGCCGTGGAGGGGAGTTTTGTTTCTAAGGTCTGCAGTGACTCAGGACCAGCTGGGGTCCCTGCTCCTCCGACGCCCCAGAAGCTCTTCTGGCGCCTGGGCCTGGGCTGGGGTGTAAAGTTTGCCCCTCAGTTCCAGCCAGGATTCCGGGGGGGATCCGTGTATGCTTTTCTACAAGTCAGTGTGAGTGGATGCTCGTACGAGGTGTGATCGACAAAGAGGGTGCGTGTTTACAGCGAAAGACAAGCTGCCAGGAATCCCCTCAAAATCCTCCACCATACTTTGAACACACTCATCCCATGATTCTTGCTACTTTCTCTGCAGCAGCTCTGGCATCCTCTTTCCTGAGTGTCTTTCATTGTGTGTCCTGCCTGCCTAGGTGTCCTGAATTGCTTCTCAACAGTGACCTTTCACGGTCATTTTGACCTTGGGGAAGAGGCAGAAGTCGCCTGGTGTCCAGTCTGGTGAATAAATGGATGAGGACACAGAGTCGTGTTTTTAGGAGCTGCCTTTCCACTGGATGGAGCCCAGCAGCAGCATTCACTGTATTTTTGATCACACCTTGTGAAGACATGAGCGAGGATTTGCCGCGCTGCTTTGGGTAAGCATGTTTGACGTAAGGGGGAGCATCTTGAGGGGGATTCATGGCAGTGAGCCTTGTATTGTAATAAATTTTAAAAAATTTAAATATTCACTCTACTTTTGAGTACCCTTTGCATTGTGCACACATCAGTGTACGTGTACATGTGTGTACACGTGTGTGGTGTGTATGTACATGCATATGGGTGTGTGTGTGCTAAATTGCATCAAGACCAAGATTAGCGCATGGAGTAGGAGGAGGGGTTAAAGTGCAAAGTTCGTTTGTGTCCCTCGAAGCAGAGTCCCAGCTTCAGAGAAGCCATCTGATGGCCCCTGGGTCACACAGACAGCAGGCGACGTGTGCCGAGAGACACAGAGACCATGCTGCTGTGATGGTGCCACTCGGGGTCCCCAGGAGCCAGGGCAGGTCTGAGGCAGGAGTCCTGATTTGCATGGTATTTTTCTGGCATTTGGGGAATCCATATCTCCCCGACATTTCCTTCCAAGGTTCAGAATTCTTCGTTGGGATGGATGAGTGTCATCTCTCCCAAGGATTCTAGAGAGGAATAGCAACGCTTTCTCTCAGACAAAATCACCCCGGGAGAAATGGAATCTTGGGGCTGGAGCACAAGTTCTGGGGCTCATTCTGGGGTCGGCTCCTTGCCCTCCACAGCCCTACCTTGGTCTTTGATGGCTCCGAAACTCATTAAATTTAGTACTTGAGCTGGGTGTGGCAGCACACGCCTGTGATCCCAGCACAGGCAGGAGGATCCCCTTGAGTCTGAGGTCAGCTGGGCTAGTCGGTTCAAGGCCAGTTTGAACCATGAACCAAAAAACAAAAACAAAAACCTGCCGTCAATGGTCACATCATCCATGCAAATAGAGTAGCTGTGTCTGCATTGTAATGCCTGGTAGTGAGGGGCGTGATTGATGGGCTGCAGTTTTAACATTCAGCATCACCGTCTCCAACGTCCTCTGCATCCTGCATCAGTGTTATCTCAGAGTTCATTAAGTGATGGTGTCAGCGCCAAAATGCCCTCCAAAATCAATAACTCCGTAATGGAAGCCGGGCGCCATAAACCCGAGTAACTGTCACCACATGCCAAGCAGTTAATTTAGGAGAGCCCTGCTCTGCAGAACGTCAGCAAGCTTCGTGTTTAGCAAACAAAAAATAACATGCCAACGAAAATAGTCTACTATGGTTGAAGATTTCCTCCCCACTGGAAATCAGCGTGTCAAATAGTCTGTTTTTAATTATTCAGTGTCTTCAGTAATATGCCCTTTATATAAAGTATGATCTCCCTCTAATTTTTTAAAAATTTTAGACAGAGTCTCACTATGTACCCCAGGCTGCCCTTGAACTCATGGTGATCATCCTGCCTCAGCCTCCTGGGTGCTGGGATTACAGGCGTGTGCCACCACAGCCACCTTCCCCTTTAAATGAAATGATGTAACTTGTATTAGGGTTCTCCAGGCCAACAGAACCAGGGCTGGGGTGCAGCTCTGTGGCGGGCGCTTGCCCTGGGTTCTACTCCTTCACCAGAAAGGGACAAAGAGCCAACCAGATGGGGGGATAGATGAGTGGGAGGTAGACACAGCAGAGGGGTCGTTCGGGGATCTGTGCGTATGATTAGGAGCTGGGGAAGTCCCAGGACAGGCCTTCCGAAAGCCAGACAACCTGGAAGGCAGCAGCAAGCACAGGACAAGATCAAAGGCCTTCAAAACAAGAGGCCGATGGTGAAACTCACAGAGGCCAAAGGTCTGAGAACTGGAGACCACGGGAAAGTACTGCGGTCTGAAGGCCGGAGAACTTGGTGCTTTGTTTTGTTTTTGTTTTGAAGCAGGATCTCACTTTGTAGTCCAGGCTGGGCACAAAGTTGTGGCCACCCTCCTGCCTCAGCCTCCCAAATGCTGGGATTACAGGTGTGTGTCACCAGGCCTGGTTTGGAATCCAAATTTTAAATCCTGGTCCTCACTCGCCAATCCCTCGCTGCGCATCTGTCTGGGGGACGTGTGGCTCTGCCGGCCCCCAAGTGCAGTCTAAGGATCAGGAGCAAGCCGGAAGTAACAGGCGAAAATGGGGTGCAGGGGAACCACAAATGTGCCCGAGTCATCCTCTTCCTACACGGAACGTCCTGACCACAAGCGGGGGACGCGTGAGTGAGCAAAGGGCAGGAACCAAAGGTCAGGCTCCCGGGGAACAGGGCTGATTGGTCATCAGAATCCACGCCAGCCTGGGCCTGGAGGCACACGCCTATCATCCCCGCACTGGGGAGGCTGAGGCGGGAAGATTGCTGCGAGTTCAAGGCCAGCCTGGGCTACATAGTGAGCTCAGGCCAGCCTGGACTACTGTCCTGCCTGGAAAGCTTGCCCCTCACACATTCAGCCTTGAGCTTGGCAGCCCCAGCCCAGGGCCATGGAAAAGAGGGCTGGCCCGAAGTGGCAGGTGGCTGCAATTCGAGAGCGTGGGCAGCAGTGTTGTGAACACGCGTCCTGAAGTTTCTGTGGCCTCAAGGAAACACCCACCCTGAGGAGTGTCTCAGTTTTCCCTCAGCTGAGAGCAGGGGTCTGAGGGTGAGGGTGCGGTGGGTAGCCCTAAGCGCGTGCCTCCGGGCCCCTGTGCCCGGGAGCCTGGGGGTGTTGAGGGGGCACAGAGAATGACTGAGCTGGCTCAGCGTCCCTCGCCTCATCACCAGGGGAAACTGAAGGGCTGAATCTGGAATCGGAGTCTGCATGGGGTCAGGGGAACTGGGGACATAGTTTGAGGGGACTGAGACAGGGAGACAGGGCAGAGAGAAAGAGATGGAGGAGAAGGAGGGAGAAAGAGGATGAGTGAGCTAGGAGCAGGGGTATCGGCTGGAGCAACGGTGAGTCTGTGTGGTGAGCGAGAGAGGAGAAAAACACTGGAGACACTGTCAGAGACGGAGGGATGCTGCTATGACCTGTGTGTCCCGCCAGACTGCAGGAGTTTCTTGTCTGTTTTGCTTTGTTTTCTGAGATGAGGTCTTGCTATGTAGCTCGGCTGGCCTCAAACTTGTTGCGACCATCCTGCCTCAGCCTCCTGAGTGCTGGGTCACAGGCATTCACCACTGTGCCTGGCAGGCTGCGGCTCGTGAAGCCTGCTATCAGGTCTTCACCTTTATGTCCTCAGTGCTTAATGTAGACCAAGACATTCAGTCAACGTTTTTCAAGTAAAATATTAAGAAAAGGCAGGATTTTAAGGTAGAAGGATAAAGACAGAAGACAGTAGATGTGCATTAAAAGTCATAGAGCCAGCCAGGAATGGTGGTGTAGCCCTGTAATTCCAGCCCTCTGGACGGCCGCAGCAGGAAGGTTTCAAATTTAAGCCCAACCTGGGCAATTTACCAATTTAGCAAGACCTGACTCAAAATTAAAAAAAAAATTTAAAGGCCCAGGGCTGTAGGCGGAGGCCCTGGGTTCATTCAATCCCAATACTGGGGGGGAAAGTCCTCAGATGGTTTTCAAAGCCCAACTCTGCCAATCTCCTATCTGCAGGACTCTGAATAGGACTCTGAACAGCTGAGTCTGCCGAGTTACGTTGCTGCAGGGATTAAGTGCCTGGGGAGACCCAGCTGAATGCCCGTGTGAATTCCTAGCAGTGTGACATCTGTCACCGCCATCGCGGCTGGCCCAGTGTGACAGTGGCAAACTTGATGCAAGCAGTCGTGTGACAAAGAGACTCTGCATCCCTGACCTCCTCCTCAGGCCCCGCACTTGAAGGTGAGCCTGGTGGGAGGCTGAGGGAGAGCCACCGAGGACACCGGGGAGGGACAGTGGCACCAGCCATCCCCTGTCGGCCCCCTACTATGACAGGTGTGCGTTTGAGCCCAGTGGGCATCGGCCAGCTCCTGCCCGGCTCAGCCACTGTGCCCCGTCTGTACTGAGACTTCTGAGCAATAATAAATGATTGCTGTTTAAGCCACTAAGCTTGGACTGATTTGTTACACAGCCATAGCTGGCCGATACAGGAAGTGCAGTAGCCCTTGGCCTAATTTTTTTTTAAAATAAGGTCTCTCTAAATTGCCCAGGCTGGGCTAGAACTTGCAATCCTCCTACCTCCGCCTCCCAGGGTGTTGGGAGTACAGGTGTGCACCACCACACCCAGCTTATTGTCCTTTAATATCAAAACGGTTGATAGGCAAAGGCAAATGAGAGAGGAAATCATGGTCAGCCAGGTTTTATTTGCAGGGTTGTGAACCAGAGAAAGCTGCAAAAAGTGGCTTGCAGAGCACGGCAGGGCCGTGAGAGGGGCTGGCAGAAGCAGGTGTGTTCTGACTTCCCGAGGGAGGCGGCAGTGGACGAGTCCCGCAGGCCGGCGCAGGGCTACTCTCAGCCCCTGGGGTCGTGGATCCGGCCCATGAAGACGGGGAACTTGTGCTCCTGGTCCCAGAGCACGAAGAAGAAGGGCTGCTGCACCTCGAAGACCAGCAGGTTGCGGGCCACGGAGATGACGGAGGCCGCGGCAGCCTCCACGCCGGTCTCAGTGAGCTCCAGCACCGTGTGGTGTCGCATCGCTGACACCTGCAGGTCCGGGTCCTCCGTCAGCCCGCACAGGTTGAGGTCGTAGGTGAAGTCAAAGAATTCTAGTGCGAAACGGGAGGTGAACAAAGTCAGAGACAGGCACGAAACCCTAGCTACGGAGACCTTCGTCTGAAACTTTCTGGGCTTCTCCCAAGCCCCCACATGCTTCCTCCTCCTGTTCAGATCTTCAGGCTGCATATCGACCTTCTGCCATTTGTTTTGGTTTTTATTTCTGTTTTTTGAGACAGGGTCTTGTTATGTAGTTCAGACAGGCCTTGAACTCACTATGTACCCCAGGCTGGCCTTGAACTCTTGGTGATCCTCCTGCCTCAGCCTCATGAATGCTGGGATTACAGATGTGTGCCACCATGCCCGGCTCACCTTTCTTCCATCTGTAGGTCCCTCGAATGGGAACCACCACTGTCTCTCAGGAGCGAAGAGCTCCCCCATCCCCCGCTCCCAAAAAACCCCTGAGTGATGATGTCAAGGGTTTCTGCTCTCCAACAGTGGTGGAAGAGAGGTCACCTATCAGAGCTTGGTCACGCATTGTGAAATGAGGCCACATACAGGGTTCAGTGCTGTGAAGGGGTAAGAAATACCCACAGTACTCTGTCCCAAATTCCTGACTAAGAGCTCTGGAAACCTGTCTAATTCCTAGCAGCAGGGCGCCAGGCACACCTTTGGTTCTAATATTTGGTCTTTGGCCCTGGTTGCTGGCACAGAACTCCTGGGTCCCTTGGAATTTCCTTGGAGGCAGGTGTTGTTATCTTTTCCTCCAGTGGGGTGGCTTTTGGTGGGGTCCTGGATTGGGTCTGAGTGGTGGGAGGACCGGGTGCTGATTCGAAGCTTGGAGCTCTGAGCCCGGCCTTCTAGCGTCTGGGGACGGGACGGTGAGCGACTATGTGTGAGGCCTCTGCACAGACCCCAAGAGTGCGGGCCGGGGCAGGGTCACCACGGCACAGTGGGACGCTGCACGATGTTGCCCTGTGCACCTCTTCCCTGAGTTAGTTATCTGCATCCTTCATCACAGCCTACTGTTATACGAGGCATGACCAAAAAATACGACGAGCACTTTAAAAAACAATTTGATTACAGCAAAATACACATTGCCATGAATCCCCCTCAAAATCTTCCCTCTCACTATGGACACACTCGTCCCAGCGTCCCGGCCACTTTCCGCAGCAGCTCTGGGGTCCTCCTTCCTGAGTGTCTGTAGTCATGCTGTCCTGGCTGCCTCCGTGTCCTGAATCAACTCAAATATTTCCTTTTCACAGTCATTTTGACCTCAGGGAAAAGCCAGAAGTCAGATGGTGCCAGATCTGGTGAATAAGGTGGATGGTGGATGAGCACACAGTGTCATTTTGTTTGTTTGTTTGTTTCCGTTTTGGGGTGCTGGGGATTGAACTCAGGGTCTTGTGCTTGCTAGGCTAGCGCTCTACCACTTGAGCTAAATCCCCAGCTCCAACATCATGTTTTTATGAGCTGCCTTTCTGTTGGATGACACTTGGCAGCAGCAGAAATCTTATTTTTGGTCACATCCTGCAAAGACAATGAGGAAAGAGAACTCCAGAGTTGCTGCAGAAAGTGGCCAGGACGATGGGATCGGTGTGTTCAAAGTGAGGGGAAGATTCCAGGGGGCTTCGCAACTGTGTGTTTTTTTACTGTAGTACATTTAAAATCTAAACACTCACTGTGGATTTTGATCACACCCTGTATAATATGCCAGTGAACAAATGTGGTTTCCCTGGGTTCCACCAGCTGTTCTAGTCTGGCCTGACCCCGGGCGGCCCCTTGGGAAGCCCTGTGTCTGCGGGCCCAGCTTGCAGGCTGACCTCCAACTCTGGGGTCTGATGCTATCCCAGGCAAACAGTGTCAGAATCGAGCACTCGTTTCGGCAGCACATATACTAAAATTGGAATGATACAGTGTCGGAATCGACTGGAATTAGAAAAAGCCCGGTTTGTGTCTGTAGAGAATGGGAGACTTGCTTGGGGCTGGGGGGACACCCCCACATGGCTGTGGCTGGAGTGAGAAGGAGGAGAAAAACTGTTTTCCTACACAGGTGCCAGATCTAGACATCAGGTCAGAGGTTAGAAAATGGGGGCTCCGTCACCTCTCCAAACTAGGAAGTTTGGCCAGGCGTGGTGCAGATCCGTCATCCCAGCACTCCGGGAGTCTGAGGCAGGAGGGTCTCAAATTGAAACCCCTCCTGGGCAATTTAGTGAGACTCTCAAAGTGAAAAATAGAAAGGGCTGAGTATGCAGCTCAGGGGAAAGAAAACCTTGCATGCAATCCCCAGTGCCCCAAACAAAACGAAACAAAACCGGAGGGCCTTCGGACCTCACTCCCAGGTGGTGCCTTGCACGTCCATGGGGCGGGGACTGTCACGAACGCGTGTGTGAAGGAGCAGTCACCACCCACCTCAGTCACCCGCTTCACAGCTGACATCGTGGAGGGTGTTGAGAGCTGGAGGTGCCAGCTGCCTTCTAACCTGCTCCTGCCTGGTCAGGCACAAATGCTTCAGGTGAGCCACATAAAGTCCCCGAGTCTCACTTTCCCCAGTGACCCAACAGGATGAAAGCTCACAGGATCGAAGGTGACCTGAGATTACTCATATAAAAAAATACTCCCGAAGCTGGATGTGGTGGTGCACACCCATCATCTCAGCACTCAGGAGGCTGAGTCGGGAAGATTGCTGTAAGTTTCGAGGCCAGCCTGGGCTATGTAGTAAGTTCACACAGTGAGACTCTTGCCTCAAAAAACCAAAAATAAATCCAAAAATAAGTAAGATGAAAAACACAAATACACTCCGGACAACACCTGTCTTGCCCCACCAGCCCGCGGCGCCCCCTGCAGGCCTCACCCAGCTTCTCCATGACGGACAGCAGATCCTGGCCACTGGTCACCTTGACACGCGGCATCTTTACGTACGTGGGCTGGAACCTGGACATCTCCAGCTTCGTCATGATGGCCTTGAAGAGCGTGGGGCTGAGCGCACGCTCCAGGTCTTTCAGGGGCTGCTGCAGGCTCTGGGGCACCATGATCACGAAGCTCAGGTTGTGGGAGAGCTGCAGCTTCCCCACCTGGAAGCGACAGGGTCCGGTCAGCTCAGCCCAGGTGTCTCCTACGCCTGCTGCGTGCCCAGGCCAGCCTTCAGTTTCATCGTTGTTTTGAGGGTCTCACTCAGGAGCCCAGCAGGCTCATTATGGAGACTGGCTTTGAACTCGTGGCCATCCTGCCTCAGCCTTCTGAGTGCCAGGATTATAGGGCGATGCCACCACACCTGGCTCAGGACCCGTGTTTCTAATTCAGGAATTTGCCCCCCAGAGGATATTTGGCGACATCTGGGTTTCGGTTGCCACCGCTGGTGGCCTGTGAGGACCTACAAACAGTGCTCCTGGCTTCTAATGACGGGGATGGAGGTCCCGCCCAGCAGGGCCAGAGCAGGGAGGCTGGGAATCCCCTGCCAGCGAGTCGGCGGCCGAAAGGCGGACAGAAAAAGTGTAGAAAGCGGACAGCAGTCACCAATCAGTGAGCTGAAACCGGCCGGGGCTGGGACTTACAGTGGCCCTGAGGAAGCGGGTCCCAAGCAGATGTTAACGGAGGATAGACACACGGCCCCAGAAGCCGTGGTTCACCTGGAAGGTGGCCCTCGGGCCCCACAGATAGACTTCGACCTCTGAGCCAAAGTTTGCTACGGGGGTCTTGAATTTTCAAGCCGGGGACCTCAGCGTAGTTGAGCTAGTACATCTAATCCCCTTGCTTTGGTAAATGTTTTAAAATCCCAAGAAGATTTAGGAAACTTACTCTGTTAAACTCAGTAATCCCAGCACTCTGGGAGGCTGAGGCAGGAGGATCTTTCTTTTCTTTTCTTTTTTTTTTTTTCTTTCCTTTTTTTTGGTGCTGGGGATCGAACTCAGGACCTTGACCTTCCTAAGCAAGTGCTCTGCTACTTGAGCTGAATCCCCAACCCCAGGAGGATCTTGATTATAAGTTCGAGCCCAGCCTGGGCAGTGTAGCATTTTAGCAAGAATGAGTGAATGAACAAAAAAAATAGTGTTTGTAATTTTTAAAAGACTCTGGCCTGCTAGTTTTACAGTCTTTTGAGCAAAAAGTTATAAGATAACATCATTAAGTCTGGGAATGGTATGAGGATGTTGGCTGGAAGTTGATTTACTCATCAAATTTCATTTTCAGCTCACAAGTGGGCTTTAGGGCCCTAGCACAACATGGCCATGGCCAGCTAGGATTCTGCCTGTCAGGCACTTGATGGTTCAGAGAGAAAATTAAATGCACTATGTTTATGAAAGAAGAGTGTGATGCTGTGGTATCATTAATTAACCATGTTTATAAGCAGAACAAATAATTAAAAAGGAGTGTAATCTATTCTATAAGTTTTTTATATAACATTTGTTGTAAATAAGACACAAGTTCAATTTAAAATTAAAAAGTGTAAGCAAAACTGATTTTGAATTTGTAGTTTTGGAGTTTTGGGGGAGGTTGCTGAGTCTAGGGCCTCAAATATGGTAGGCAAGTGCTATACGACTGAGCTATCCCCAGCCCTGAATTAATTAATTAATTTACCTATTTATATATGCGGTACTAAGGATTGAACCCAAAAGCCTTTGCACTGAGCCATACCCTCAGCTCTCTCTTTTTGTTTCGAGACAGGGTCTCACCAAGTCACTGAGCTGCTCAGGCTGGGCTAGAATTTGTGATCCTCCTGCCTCAGCCTCCCAGAGTGCTGGGATTACAGGTGTGGGCCACCACACTCAGCTTGCCCTGTATTTATAAGGTTAATACATTAAATATCTATTCAAAAACCTAAGGAAATGTAAATAGTAGTTTTTATGAACAAAACTCTGCGTCCTCATTATGGTTTATATCTAGATGCCCCCTCAAAGCCTCATGCACTCGTGGGTGGGGGCTTTTGGGTGGTGGCTGGATCATGGGTGTGGTGACTGGATTGGTCCTGATTGGTTTAGCATGATTGTGGGTGATGGAATTACTGAAGAGGGAATCCCCGACCTGAGTGTGGATGGCATCAACCAGTAGGCTTGTAGCCTGGATGGCATAAAATGGAAAGGAAGGCTGCTGCTTGCTGCTTCTTGCCTACCCTGCCACGGACTGTTTCTCTTCTCTGATCCCTGTTTGCCATGCTGTCCTGCCTAGGAGCAAGGTGAATATGGACTGAAACCTCTACAAACTGTGAGCCAAAATAAACCTCTCTGCTATGATTAATGTTATTCTTATGCGTAAGTGAAATACAGCACTAAAATAAAATAATAATAACAAATCTCTCCTTTAACTTGTGGGTGATGAGCATTTTGGCCCAGCATCAAGAAAGTAACCAAAAAACTACTTATGCATTTAAAAAAAACCCCTCAGATTGATAGCTTCCCCCATATGTAGTCATCCCTCTATCTGTGGAAATTGGTCCTGGGCCCCACGTGGATACCAAAGCCCTTGACATTCAAGTCACTTATATAAACAATGGTGCATGTAATATTTGCTTTTTTTTTTTTGGTGCCTGGGATTGAACTCAGGGCCTTGTGCTCGCAAGGCAAGCACTCTAACCACTGAGCTAAATCCCCAACCTGTAATATTTGCATTTAACCTATATACTGTACAGTCACCTCCAGATGACTTCTAGTAAATACTACAATGTCATTATCCTGTATTGTTCAGGGAATAAAGACAGAAAAATCTGCTCATGTTCAGGATGGATGGCTAAGTGCAAGGATGGCTAAATAGGTGCAAGAATGGTTGACAGTTGGGTGTTATGGCGCACACCTGTACTGCCAGCACTTGGGATGCTGAGACAGGAGGATCACTGTGAATTCTAGGCCAGCCTCGGCTCCATAGTGAGTTCAAGACCAGTTTGAACTATATAGAGACCCTGTCTCAAAAAAAACAAAAAGAATGGTGGAAAATAACCTCTTCAGGAGATGTTCCCAGCTCCTCACACAGAGTGAGTCACTCCCCATTGCCTGCTCTATTCCATGCATTTATTTATTCACTCGGCAAACAGAGCAGGGCGCTGATTGTATCTGCCTCTATTCTAGGCCCTGTGGATATGGAAGGAAATGAGACAGTTCCCTATGCTCAGGGTGGAGACCACATTTCAGGGTGGGAGACAATAATGTCACCCGAGTGTCAGAAGTGGCTGGTGAGGGGCCCCAGGAGGTGATAAAATACATGATGTTCCGGGGCAGCAGGCAGCTGCCGGGAAGGGGAACCGCCTCTTCACCTTTGAGTGAGGACCCAGAGAGCTGAAGGAGAAGGCCCTGGGCAGGGACCCAGGCTTCCACAGCAGGGCCTGTCCCCCTGCATCCTCCTCCTCGGACTTGGTGGCCTCACCTGCGCTGTGCTCTCCCGGACCTGCATCTGCTCCTCTGCCAGGGCACAAGTCCGGGGCACCAGCCTCAGATGCTTTACTCCCTGGAAATCTCTGTGGTCCATTTTCTGTTTTCCCTCTCTCCCTACCCATCAAAATTATTATTTATTTCATTTATTTGCAGTACCGGGGGCTGGATCTAGGGTCGTCACACAGCTACACCCCCAGCCCTGTTTTGGATTTACTTTGAGACAGGGTCTTGCCAAGCCACCAAGTTGCCCAGGCTGGACTTGAATTTGCAACCTTCCTGTCTCAGCCTCTCAGAGTGCTGGGATGACAGGCATGCACCACCGCGCTTGGCTCCAGCCACTGCCATTACATTCAATTTCCGCTAAGGAGTTTAAACCATTTAAGATGTGCAGACACTACATACATGTCGTGCACGGACAGCTGTACACGTGTGCACATACATACGCACGCTGCACACTGGTATGCTCACACACACACAGAATTGAGCAGCCACCAGCCCACCTGGTGGGCTGATGGCAAGAGACCCAGATGCACAGGGCAGAAACCCGACTCGCTTTTGCCGTCCAGCGTAGCTGACACAGTGGAGAAACTAAGTCAGGACCTGCAGCCTGAGACACACAATGTCTGGCTCGGCCAGGACTGGAGGAGGACGGACAGGGTGGAGGTGGAGGACGCAGAGGTGGCGCGGTGTGCACCCCAAAGTAGTGGGGCCTTGGCTGAAGGGAGCAGGAAGCCGAGACGGGCCTGGGAAGTGGGGGGCCGGACTTGCCTTGGCCTTCAGGGTCGGGTCACTGAAATGCGCCATCTCGTACTTCTTACTCCACATCATGGGTACCTGGATGACCGAGTTCCGGAGGTAGAAGGTCTCCATCTTCTTTTTCTGGTTGAAGGGCTGCTTCCACTTGGCTGCGGGGCAGAGAGGGCAGTGCTAAGGGTGTGGCAGCGGGATTTGGGGCTGGGGGCCAGGAGTCAGCAGGGGAGGGACCCTGGGACGAGCCTGGCGGCCTCCTCACCGCTCAAGTAGACGGCGTTGAGCAGTACCAGGCGGGTGTCGGGTGGCAGGCTGTCCAGCAGCCGGCTGATCTTGTGCTTGGTGTTCTTGGCCACCCAGCTGTTGATGAGCGCCAGGTTGGTGGCCGTGTCATTGCCCAGCGCCTGGGGGCTGCTGCCGTACAGGTTCTGAGAGGCGTTCACAAAGCTGTCCTTGATGGCCAGGTCTGGCACAGGTGAGACAGGAGAGACCGGAAGGTGAGGCCTGAGCGCCTCGCGGGCCGGCCTGTGTGCACCGGGGAAGCCAGCGCAGAATGGGGGTCCCGCCACTCGTCCATCACCGGTCAGGCGTGAGCCCCAAAGAAGGCAAGTGCCAAGCCACATGCAGGACACCAAGCCCTGGCCACGTGCCTGTCCCACGCCAAGTGACCCTGTGCTACTGACCACCGTGCACCTGGCTTGTCCTTTTCTTTGTTTAGTTCAACGGGGCACAGACTCAGGGAAGTTCCTGACAAGATGTCCTGGCTTTTGATCTCCAGAGCCTAAGTCCACTGACGGTGTTTGAAACAAAAAATTTCCTGAACTAAATAGATCAGAAAGCTCGTGTGGAGGTACACACCTGTAATCCTAGCACTCAGGAGGCTGAGGCAAGGGGATCGCTTCCAGTTCAAGGCCAGCCTGAACTACATAGTGAGACCGTGTCTCAATAAAACAACACGAAACGTAGGTCAGAGCTACTTCTGGCTCTGTTGATGTCAGTTTCAGCACAAGACCCAGGACCTCCGCACAACCAGGGGAGGGCACAGCGACCAGAAGCCCCACGACACCGAGTGCTGTTTATTTCTGACAACCTGGCTGGACTGGAGGACAAACTCGGTTTTTATATCAAGGGAATAAAAGCAATATTTATAGGCACCAGAGCCATGTTTTTCTCATATGAAAAAGATTTTTCTAGGCAAGTATTTTCTTTCTCTTTTCTCCTTCTTCTCTGTATTTTTCTCAGTTTTCTACAGCAAATATTACTTATGTAATTAACAGAAAAAGACAAGAAGAAATGTTTTCCTTTTTTCGTTGTTTCACATCTTTTCTTATTAGTGCTTAATGGTCATGTGGACTAACAAGTTTCTTCCTGGCAGATCTGTACATGAACAGAACATATTTTGATCATCCCCACCCCCAACATCCCCTTGATTTTCTTTTTCTTTTTTTAAAGGAGGTTAGACTAGATCTGTGAGGTTTTCTTTATTCATCCACATTTGCAGTACACGACGCTTACATTCGTTTTAGGGATGGGCACCTGTACGTGACACATCCTAATTCTTTTTATCCCTCTTCCCATCCCCTTCCTCTCCTCTCCCTCCATCTCTTGGTCCCTTCCTATGTGCAAAATATCTATCTCCTTGTTTCCTATTTCTTATCTTTTATTTTGTTTTTTAAAAAAATTATTTATACTTTGGACTTCTCTACGAAGATTCCTCAAAATACTAAAACTAGAAATCCCTTTTCACGCAGCTATTCTAGGTGCCCTCCCGGAGCGGCCTGGGTGTCCATCGGCACAAGGACGATAAAAATCTGAGACTGCTAAACGTTTTAAAGCAGCCAGACTGCATCTTCAAAGTCACGTCTGAAGCTTGTAACATCCATGGGCTCTGGCAGGGCTGGCGGGGCTGGGGCCGGGCCGGTCGCCACCCTGTCCCGGGAAGGGGCGCCCCTCCTGACACCCCACCCCCACCGGAACTCCTAAGCAGTCTGCAGAGCCCCAGGGCTCAGGGTGACAAACTGGCAGCGAGTGACTGCGCTAGGTAGGTTGCTGTGGAAATTTATTCTGATCACTTAGTGCTTCTCTTCCCCACCTAACACAGCACATACAAATGATAAATTTGGGTAGCACAAAAGTACAAAGAATGGGAGTCTTGGGCAAGACTGCCTTGACCTAAGCTCAGCCAAAAAAGGCCTCGCCATCTCAGCTCTGGAGGCTGGTCAAAATTTGAGCACAACCTGGGCAGTCCTGCCAGGAGAGCATGCCAGCTCCGGAGCCACTGGAAACTTCTGCCCAGCTCACTTGCTCTGCGGGCCCTCTCTGGACACCCCAGCTCCCAGGCCCCTGCACCCCTCCCAGGACTGTCCCCTCCCGGCAGCCACCCGCCCTGATACTCACCTGGGCTGTGGAAGATCTGGGAGACTGAAGTGACGCCCTTGGACGCAAAGGCCCGCAGGGCCTGGTGGACGCAGGAGAAGTCCTGCGGGTAGGAGAGGACGCCCTCCAGGCTGCTCCTGGTGCCGTCCCCGGCCCCTGTGGGAAAGGGCAGCGGTCACTGGGGATGGGGAGGGAGGCCTGCTGCGGAGGGACCTCGGGCAAGAGACTCGAAGCCTGCTGCTGGAAGACCATGCGAGGGTGACCGACAAACGCGGTGAATGTTTAAATTACAAAAATTTATCACAGTAAAAGGCGCATTGCTGTGAATCCCTCCCCAAATCCGTCCTGGCCACTTTCCGCAGCAGCTCCGGAGTCCTCTTTCCTGAGTGTCTTCAGTTGCGCTGTCCCGGCTGCCTCCGTGTCCCGAATCCACTCAAAGCCTTTCCCTTTTGTAGTCATTTTGACTTTGGGGAGGACCTGGCAGTCACATGACGCCAGCTCCGCGGCTAACGTGGAAGAGGACACAGTGGCACGCGTTTCCGAGCTGCCTTTCCGTGGGATGGCGCTCGGTGGCAGCACTCGCTGTGTTCTGATCACACCCTGAGACACTCAGGAAAGAGGACCCCAGAGCTGCCGCGGAAGGTGGCGGGATGATGCATGAGTGTCTGGGGCAAGCAGGGGAATTCCGAGGGGGCTTCACGGCAATGTGTCTTTTATTGAGACAAATTTTTATTTCACCTTTCGCGGAAGGTTTGATCGCACCTAGAGCGCACATCAGAGAGATGGGGTGGGGGAAGACGAGGGACCCGAGGGCTAGGCTTTGGCAGGGCTTTGAAATTCCCGGCCGGTGTCTCTGTCTGGTTCACCCTACAGGTCAGGGACAGCAGACCATTTATTACTATTATTAATTATTATTACTATGGAGACAGGGTCTCACTATGTAGCCCAGGCTGGCCTGGAACTCAAGATGATCCTCCTGCCTCAGCCTAGTGCTGGGATGACAGGTGTGTGCCACCACGCCAGGCCCAAAGTTCTTTTCTCTCTATACAGTCTCTGGCAGCCTCCCTGGACTCCCCCTGGGGAGGGACTGCTCTATCCCCAGTGCTCATGGTAATCTGTTTGTGCCCTTTCTAGGGTAATGAATCCCGCAGGAAGGCAGAAAGCTTAACATTTTTTTGACCTCCCGCTGAGCCAGGCTCTCTGGTTTCCCTTGAGGCAGATGTTACCATCTGGACTCAGGATCAGAGAGGTGAGGGACCTACCCAAGTACACACAGCCAGAAAGCAGCAGAGTCAGGATTTTAGTCCAGCCTGATCCAGGATGATTTTATCCCCCTTCTGCCTTACCTTGCCTCGAGCCATGGTTCAAATAATAGTGCCAAAAAATAATAGTGCCTATTTAAATCATTGCTCTTTTGTTTTTGTTCTGGGGATTGAACCCAGGGCCTTCATGTTGAGCTACAGGCCCTTTTTAAATATTTTACTTTGAGAGAGCCTCTTGATGAGTTTCCCCAGGCTAGGCCTGAATTTGAGATCCTCCTGCCTCAGCCTCTCAGAGTGCTGGGATTAGGGGCATGTGTAAATCATTGCTAAACCAAAGAATGTTCAAGAATGAAAGGTAGAGCCCAGCCCGCCCCCACAGAGCCCATTTGGTCACCTCCTCCTCAGGCTGGAGGGTCTGGTGGGGTGACCCAGGGCAGGGCCAGCAGGAGCCTTACCTAGCAAGACCTGCGTCAGGAGACTGGCAATGCTGAACGGGGAGAAGGCCATGTT
This sequence comes from Hystrix cristata, assembly GCA_004026905.1. Lineage (NCBI taxonomy): Eukaryota > Metazoa > Chordata > Mammalia > Rodentia > Hystricidae > Hystrix > Hystrix cristata. The sequence goes on from PVJO010000708.1 coordinate 17,886, forward strand.
AGTTTCCACGTCCTTCAAGGCTGCAAAGGCGCGGTACAGCTTCAGGGAGAAGTCCGTCAGCGCGTCCCCCAGGATGGCCCCTGCTACGCGGGCGTCTGCATCGGAGCAGGGGGTGACAGGCCCAGGGCAGAGGGCTTCAGTGGGTGACGGGGTGGAGGACTCCGTGGGAACCGTGATGTTGGCTGCGCCGGGCCAGGTAGAAAGCTCCAGGGAGCCCTGGGTGGGCATGTCGGCTGTGCCGGGCCAGGTGGAAGCCTCCAGGGAGCCCTGGGTGGGCATGTCGGCTGTGCCGGGCCAGGTGGAAGCCTCCAGGGAGCCCTGGGTGGGCATGTCGGCTGTGCCGGGCCAGGTGGAAGCCTCCAGGGAGCCCTGGGTGGGCATGTCGGCTGTGCCGGGCCAGGTGGAAGCCTCCAGGGAGCCCTGGGTGGGCGTGGTCTCCGGGACAGGTCCCTGGGGCGCATCGGTGCCTCTGAGCTCTGCATGCTGCAGCTCCAGAGCCTCAGCACTGGGCCTGGGGGATGTGGGGCTTGAGGAGACTCCATCCTGCGGTTCAAGAAACTGAGTTTAAGTTTTTCTCCTGCAGAATCTTCAAGGGGGAAGAGAAGGATGCGGAAGCCAGCCTGGACCAGAGGGTCATTTCTGGTACAGCCCAGCGGGCGAGGGGCCTGCCCTGGAGAGGCCATCACGGTTCCTTCTGGAGGTGACAGTGCTGGTGTGGGGTGGGTTGGGTGGGTTGGGTGGGGAGCAGCCCTGCAGAAGGAGGGGAAATCGTGGATTCTGCTCTTTCTGTACAATCACTGCCATGAAGGAATTTTCTACTTCTGTTTTTTTCGGGTGGGGGGTGTGCTGGGGGAATTAAATTTAGGGCCTTGCGCTCGTTAGGCAAGCACTCTACCACTGAGCTAAATCCCTAAAACATCCCTGGCTTTTCTTTTTTTTTTTTTGAGACAGGGTCTCACTATGCAATCCAAGCTGGCCTTGAACTCACTATGTAGCCCAGACTGGCCTCCAGTTCACAGGGATCCCCCTGCCTCAGCCTCCCGAGTGCTGGAATTACAGGCATGCACACCCGGCTGTTTTCTTGCACATATCTGTGTGTCTGGATTCACTTGCCTGGCCAACAACAGACCTTTGAACTTGTGGCCCTTGTTACAGGACAGTGGATTTTTCGGACTTAGTGGGGCTGCATCCCACTAAGGAGCATTCCCGAAGGAAGGGCAGAGAAAGGGCAGGAAAGACTCAGGGAGGGTGAGAGGGAGAGAGGAAAAGCAGAACTGGACCAACGGCTCTGGGACGGTCTGGCAGGCTGGAGGCTTTTTCTTTGGTTGTCCTAAGACTGGAGGAGGGACGACTCTACCGGAATCCATGGCGAGAGGACAGAGATGCCACAGGCACGGGGCAGCCCTGTGGGGGCGAATCGTCGAGCCCTGAGTGCCAGTAGCTCCTGGGCTGAGAAATGCACTTTCTCAGCTAGAGAAACCATGGCTGGGACTTGAGGAACCAGCCCTGGTGTCACAGGAGGGGAGGGAACTTGAGGGGGAGGCCAAGGTCGGGCAGCTGATCCTTCCTCACAGCTATAGCACCTGCATTAAAAAGGTGCTTCCAAAGAAAAATTGAGGCTTCAAGACACAAAAGTGAATCCAGCACCCCCCCACACCCCCAGGAGAATTCCTAAGGGCCTTAGAAACCAGGAGCCTGTAACTGGGCTTCTGGGCCGGGCCGGCCTGTGCAGGGCTCCCTCCTGCCACCCTGTCCTCATCCTTGGGAGCCACTACTGAGAGGATGGCAGGTCTCCGACGCTGGTGATGGTTGGGTTCTCACAGGGCCACCGCACGGCCAGACCCATAGACACGGGGATGCCTGTCCTAGAAAGGCCATTCTCGGCACCCCAGTCCTGAGAAACGCCCCCGGCTCAGGCCACGGCACCTCTGTCCTCTCACGGACCCCAGCTCTTCCAAGTGTCCTTTTAAACTTCTGCCCCACGAACCCCTCTGCCTCTCCTGAGAATCTCTTTTCTGTGATGGAAACCAGGAACCTGCAGCTTGCTGGGTGAGGGGTGAGTCCTGGTTCCCCACCTGGCTTTGGGGACCTCCTGGGACCCTGTCTGGGACAGCACCCCCTTTCCACAGGCCCCAGCCTGGGACGGGCAGGGACGGTCTGGAGCAGCCTGGGGTAGCCAGGGACAGCCTGGGCCAGGGCCCGGCAGCTCCCTTTTCTGACCCGGCCTTTCCTCACCTCCTTGGCTCTCTGGGACCTCGCGGCCAGGCCTAGGAGGGGGCAGGGTGGGCTCTGTTTCGATCCCTTTGTAAATCAGGACCAGGAGTCCCGAAGCAGCGACTCAACCAAGGGTGCTCGGCCAGGGCTCTCCCGGGTCCCGATCCCCATGGATCCGGATGCAGAAGGGTTAATCGGCGAGCCCCGTCCCGTCCCGTCCCTGCTCACCGCGGCGGGCGACAGCAGCAGCAGCTGCAGCAGGAACAGCGCGGGCGACATCATCGCGACGCCGAGACCTGCGGACCGAAGAGAAGCCGACGGCGGCCAGCGGGGCTGGGGAGGCGGCGCGGGGTCCACCCCCGGGCCCGGCCCCGCCCCCTGATTTCCCAGAACCGCGCCCGGTTCCCGGCACCGCTGGCCGCGTGCTCCCCTCCCGCCGGGCCTCGTCCCTCCGGGCGCACCCCGCGCACACTGCGCGCCTGGCGGGCGGGCCTGGCCGGGTGGGGAGCAGGCGCGCGTGGCCGTTGGCCGCCCGGGACCGACCGCTTGCACACTGAGGACGATCTATCGCGCGTGACCTCCCGTAAGTCACGATGGACTGGAGAGAGGGGACGACCTCGCGGGCCAGGCCGGGAAGCGAGGCCGGAGCCCTGCGGTGGGGCGGGGTGCGCCTCCCGCCTTCCCCGCGGGCCGCAGAACCGAGCTGGAGGAGCACGAAGGGAATTTCCGAGGAACGAGTTTCTGGACTTGCAGGAGTCTCGTCCATCCGCACACAGCTCTTGGAAGTCGGCCTGACTGGCCGACGACGGCCAGGAATCCCGGCGTGGGGACCCTTCTTGTCCGGGGCCTTCGCCCTCCCTGGAGAGGAGCCTGGACCTGCACTGGGTCCTTGAAGCCACTTCCCACCCTGTGCTGTGCTGTGCTCCTTTTTCCTCCTCAGGACTCAGAACGCTGCTTCTGCCCACCAGGAGCAGGAAACTGAGGCTCCCAGCTCAGCAAGCCTGCTCCCTAGATGAAAAACTGGCTTTGGGGTTTGATCCTGGGCACTGCAAACAAAAGCAAAAACAAAACAAAGCAACAGTCCCACACCAAAACCCAACCCGCCAAACAAGAATCTTGAAAAAACTGGAAGTTGAGGATTTTGTGAATGTGGTATCACAATATGACAGCTTGTTGTGGGACCCAGAAACACCACGACAGAAATGTTCAGCATAAGTGTATCTCAGGTTGCCTGGGCTGCACTAAGAATGTGTTGTTGCCCTACAAGGTGGTCTCTGGTGCTGACCCGGATGTACTTAGATGTTCTGCATGGATTCCTGCAGGTGGGTAGGTGGGCAGCATGAAGTACAGCCAGGAGGTAGGTTCAGGACACTTTGCTGCCAGCACCAGGTCTGCTCCTCCAGGGACCGAGATTGGATCTCCCAGGGGCCTTGGAAAAGGCCTGAAAGAACCCGTCCCAGCCTTGCGCTTCACTCTGCAGCCACTTGGGAAGCCTAAACTGAGCAGAAGTCTTGTGGCATTGGATGGTGTGAAGAGCTGCAGATCCGAACACTGCTTCTCTGTCCTCGGGGCGCAAGCTGGAGGCTCAGGAGTGTGGCTTCTGGGAAATGGGCCTCCAAGTAAAGAGCAGGTGGTGGGAAGCAGCCCATCCACATACTGTGCTTACTGTGGGCTCCATGCAGCCTCTCCATGACCCTCATGGCGCCCATGGAGTGGGCGCTGATATCAAATGCATTTTAACGAGTAAAAAAGAAGAATGAGCTGCTGAGAAATTCACTAATCCACCCTGCTCACATGGCTAGTGCGGGGCAGAGCCCCGTTGTGGACCAAGTCTCATTGACCTTGACATGGTTCCTGGACCCTTGAGGTCTCTAGCACACATGGAGCTCATCCTGGGTCCTGCTGCAGGGCTGGGCCAGGTCCAGGGAGGACAAGGCCGGGCAGGGAGATGTCCCAGCCTGGCGGTCTCCCTCCTTCGGCACTGTGGTCTCTGCACTCAGGGCTCTGCCTTGAGGGGACTCCTTACCCCAATGGGGGCTGGAGGTGGCTCAGTCCAGCGTTGGTAGAATCCCCCCAGCATGGTGTGTGCACATCCGGTCGTGCAGCATTAGGATCCAGCTCCTCCTCAGCCGGGGCGGATCTAGGGCTTCTCTTGGCTGCGGCGAGTGGAGAGGCCAAGGCCGCAGGGACCCTTTGCCATGCCTGGGATGCTGGCCTCCCTCTCTGAGGGTTCCTGGCAGTGGTGGAGGTTCAGGTTCTACTAAAGCGCCTCTAGACTCAGCATGTTTGATCAGGTTTTTCTCCCTGAAGCTACAAGCTGTTGTGACCCAATTCTTTTCTGTTTTGTGGTGCTGGGGGTGGAATCCAGGACTCCATGTGGCTAGTAATCACTCTACCACGGAGCTTCATTCCCACCCTGTGGCTGAATATTTTCTCACATGCAAGACACTTACAATTTTTCCTTCTAAGAAAAGTTTTGTGCAGCTTGGAAATAGGGCAGAAGAGTCAGGGTCCCCCACCTTCTGGAACAGAGAGCATCGTTTGCCCCGCCCGCAGTGGAGGGACAACCCATGCGTCCCCAGAGAATGCCTTGTGCACCGAGCTCGTCTGTCCCTCTGGAACCCGAGGACGCTATGCCAGGGGACCAAGTGCCCCCGGCCCGGTGTTGACTTGGATCAGGGCCCAGCACCTGTGGTGCCAGGAACTGACCTCCCCAGCATGGAAAAGATGCAAGTGGCTTTTGTCTCGGGGAGATGGAGCCGTTTGAGAGAGTTGGTAGGGACAACCCCAAAGGTGATGGTTGTATTGTACATTGTGGCTAATTAGCTGTGTCATTCCAGCCTTCTTTTCCACTGAGCACACATGTGCACATGCGCACGTGCACACACACGCACGTGTACACACACAGACAGACACATGCACGTGTATGCCCGTTTCTTCTCTGAATCAGCTTTGGCATCCAGATAGAGGCCTTCTGCAGGCTCTCATTGCCTGTGTGGCGAGACTGACACCATGATGGCCCTTTGGAGAGTTTCATTTTCACACACTCTGTGTGGTTGCAGACGATTTGCACTGGCCGGAGCCCCCCGGCCTTTCCAGTACTGGGGATGAACCCAGGGCCTTTGCACTGACCTACATCCCCAGCCCTTTGTGTATTTTTTATTTTGAGACAGCGTTTTGTTACTAAGTTGCCCAGACTGGACTCAAACTTCAGATCCTCCTGACCCAGCTTCCCAGAGTGCTGGGATTACATGGTGTCCCACCACACTGGCGGAGACTTGTCTCTTTTTTCCTGTACTACAGTCCTCCTGGGGAAGGACATGGGTTTGAGAGCCAGGAGCGCAGGCTCGGTGGTCTTTCTGATCCCCGCCACATGGCTCACTCAGCAGTCTTGGTCCTGTGGGGCTTGCCTGCTTGGCCCTCTTGGAAGCCCACTAGAGAATCCCTCTGCTAAAGCCTGTCTCCCACCTCCTCTTGGGGGCAAGCAGGTGGCTGGGACGAGTGACAAAGATGAGGATCAGATCTGAGTCAGCATGGACACCCAGCTGTCCCCTCACCAGACTCGCCTTGTGGATCTGGGGCCAAGAGCCCTGCAGGTGGGAGAGCAACAGCTGATGGTTCCTTCATTTAGTTCTCTGAGGACACCACTGTGATAGTCAGCTGACCGTGTCATTTTGAGTAAGAAATGCACAGCTAGATTGGATCAGCGTAGTTCTGGGTGTGGCTGAGGGAGTCTCTGAAGACAGAAAACCGCCCCAGGTGGGAGTGACACCCGCCAGTGGGCTCGGCGCCTGGATGGAGCAGAAGAAACAGAGAAGGAAGGCTGCTTCCATGTCCTCGGAGGAGCACCTGTCTTCGCCTTCGGCCCGGAAGTCATCTCCTGGCTCCCAGCACTGACCCTTCGGCCTCCTGACACGGACTCACACAGGACCCTGCGGTGAGTTCCTGGACTCGGACTGGACCCTTTGGATCTCCAGCGCTCAAACAGCCCTTTTTTGCCCTTCTACACCTGACTCTGCCGGCAGCCATTGTGAACCAATCTTGTAAATTCTTATATATTTGTATATCTTGCATTGAATCTGTTTCTGTAGGGCTTAGGGATTTAGCTCTAGCAAGCAAAAGGCCCTGAGTTCGATCCCCAGCACCCCCCAAAACAGTAAGTCTGTTTCTGTAGTAAACACTGACTGACACAGGCTTAAATCATCCTTGCCAAGTTCTCACTGCGATGCCGTGTTGTGTTCTGTCAAATTTCCCAAACGCTCCAGAAGCGGCGGCAGATAAGACTTCACGTGCGGCCTCCCAGCCCTCCTCTCTCGCGGACAAAGCCGCGTGAACCCCGCCCAACGCGTGCAAGGTCGCTCTTGTTCACACGCTCTTTCTTATCGGGCCGTTCCGGGTTGTAACCAGTAGCTGGGACTCATTCTTTTTTTTTTTTTTTTTAAGGGATTATAAGAACTTTATGAAGCCAAAAACTGGGAACAGCCCAAATTGTCATCAACAGGCGAGAATTAAACAGATGCTGTCCAGCAACAACCAGCGTGTGCTGGCGGGATGTGTGCGGCCGCCGGACAGGAGCCTGCCACGCCTGTCGCTTCCTGCGGGGGGCGCGGAGGCTACCTGAGACTGCATGTCGGGGGACCCCAAACCCCAGAGAAACAACCGCATCGGGGGCACTGGAGGTGCAGGGGAAGGCGCGGTCTGGGTCCCACAAGCCCAAGCTCAAGTCCTTCAGCTCGGTGACTGAATCCTGAATCATTCTCACCTGTTTTAATTTTTATTCTTATTCGTACGTTTGCAGCACGCGATGATTCCATTCCTCACGACGGTCAAACGCGTGCACATCACTCACCTTAGTTCTTCTTACATCTTCTTCCCCCACTCTCCTCCTCCTTAGAGCTCTTGATGTCCTTCCCATTTGTAAAAGATCTGTCTCCCTGCTTCCTATCGGCTACCTTTTATTTTGCACTTTAATCATCTGTAGGAAATTGGATGCACCCCGAGACCATGATGTTAAGTGAACTAAGTAAGATGCACGAGCTTAAATACTGCACGGCTTCTCTTAGATGGGAAACCCAAAGTATAAATAACCAAATAAACAGATTCTCAATTTCCTACTAAAAACACCTCTTTAAATAGATAACAACATTTATACGTGAGCTTGAATTGCCTACATTTACATGTGCGCGATCAGGAAATGATCTTTTGGCAAAAATGGCAAGAGACCACAAACAGGACCAGATTGGTGATTTTTATTTACAGGTGGGGTTGAGACGGGGCCACGCTATGGAGCCCAGGCTGGCCTCGAACTCACGGAGATGCTCTTGCCTCAGCCTCCCGAGTGCTGGAATGACAGGCGTGCGTCGCCACGTCCTGCTCTGTGGCTGCTTCTGGCACCCTCAGGTCTGTCCTGTGGGAGGACCGGAAGAGAACCTGGGGTGTGGACTCCTCCTGGGGATGAGTCCTCTTCTGGGGTGCAGGCTTTTCTGTACAGGAGGGGAGGACCGTGGTGGGCACGTGGAGACGTTTCCCTGCGCACACTCTGCGAGGTGCTGGGCTCACAGCTCGGGCTGAAAGGACGCTGACTTCTGGGGGCCAGTGAGGTGGGCTCCAGCTAGTTTCACCCTTGCAAGGATTCTTCCCCGAGCGCTGTTGGGGTGCAGGGGCTTCGGCTGGGGAAAGGGCCTCCGCCTTGCGTAGACGGCGGCGTGGGTAGTGGCACCTAGTGTGTCTGCAGTTTGCAATGGCAGGTGGTAAAGTAATCCCACCACTCAGGAGGCCGAAGCAGGAAGATCTCCAGGAGTTCAAGGCCAGCTTTGCCCGCCCCACCCCCACCCCGTTCTAAAGGCGTCTGGCAGGCGCCAGGCCCCCACCTGAGGACCTCCCCCACTAGCCACGGGACGGGCGGAGGGCAGGCCCACCGGGTGGGGGCGGGGCAGGCCCACCGGGTGGGGGCGGGGCAGGCCCGCCGGGTGGGGGCGGGGCGACCGGGCGGGGCGGCCGGGCGGCGGCCGAGGCAGGCTGGCGTTCGGAGGGCGCCGTCTACGCAGCCGGCTGGCGCTGTCCGGTGCGAGATGTCGGCGAGCAAGCGGGCGTTCAAGGTGGGTCCCGCCCGTCCGTCCCCGGGGAGGCCGGCTGAGGGCCCAGGCGAGCCGGGCCGGGACGCCCCCGCCCAGCCCCGCCGCTGTGCCCAAGCCGCTTCCGCTTCCGCTTCTCCGCGGAGGCCTGCGGCGGCCGGCGGTGGTCTCCGTCGGGAAGGTCCCCAGACGGACCTGGGCCAGGGAGCGGGGACGGAGGAAAACAAAAACTGGCCCAAGCCCGCAGGGTGTCGCACGCCGGTAATCCCAGCACCGGGGAGGCTGAGGCAGGAGGGTCGTTGGAGTTTGAGCCCAGCCTGGGCGGCGTAGTGACATCTTGTCTCAATCCCCCAGCCCATAAAAGGAAAATCCCGCGCTCTCTTCGGCTTTCGATGCTCCAGGGACGCGACTGGGAGCACCTCCGGAAGGGTGGGCGGGCGATTTCCGCGCAAAAGTGGTGTGTGGGGACCAGGTGTGCCCAGGAACGGAGGGGCGCGGGCGGGGCCCGCTCACCGGGAGGCCGCGCCGGCCCTCCGCTCTCAGTTTCTGTTCCTGCAGGTCAGGTGATTTCCGAGCGGAGAGCGCCGCCCCAGCCCAGCTCTGGACTCGGTTTCTGCCCGAGTCCTGCGGGAGTCGCAGGGGGCGGGACGCGCAGACTGCGCGGGGGTGAAGGCCGTTCTCCGGAGGGGAACTGTGTCTCTGTTTGCTCTAGGGTTTCTCAACCTCCTCCCTGTTGACATTTTTGCAGAGCTGGGGTTGCAACCAGGACCTGGCTCCTGCTAGGCAGAGACACACCGCTGAGCTATAGCCCAGCTCCGGGGCCACATAGATTTTTGGTTTGTTTTATGCAGTCCAGGCTGGCCTCATACTTACTGCTATCCTCCTGCCTCAGCCTCCTGAGTGCTGGGATCCCAGGAGTTTGCTGCCACACTCAGCTGGGCCAGTTACCTCTTTGTAGGATGTTTATCAGCATCTCTGGGCCTTACTTACTATAGTAGCACTGTCCCCGTGTGTGGCAATGAGACATGTCTCTAGACTTTGCTGAGGGCACCCAGAGGGCACAGTCACCCGGTGAGAGGCCCCACTTTGAGCCTATCCACTGTCCCGGAGGTTTGGGACCTGCCCTGGACCACTTGTTACGCCTTCCTCCCTGGAAACACAAAGGCCTTTGTCTCAGGGCGGGTCCCCAGAGCAGGTGGGTTCTGTAGGCATCACTACGGACACCCACAGCCAGAGGAGGGGGGTTCATCTGGCTCACAGTTTGGCGGGATTCGGTCCAGAGTCAAGCATCCTGGCGGGTCAAGCATCCTGGAGGGAGAACCTGGCGGAGCCGAGCTGCTCAGCTTATGGTGACCAGGAAGCCAAGCAGGGGACAGCACAGAGCACCAGAGAGCAGCCCAAGGCCATTTCTCCCTGACCCCACCATGCCCAGGTGCACACTCTGCTCACCTGCTAGGTGCTTCTCAGCCCATGAAGCTGACAGGTCAGAACTAACAGACACAGCTTCCTTGGTTCATGCCTTTGAGCAGGACCCCATGCCTTGGGTTAGTCTCCACACCGTAGCTGTTCAAGGCCCTGGGAAAACCTGCAGGAAGAAAGCATTCAGCCCCATTTTCCCCAATGTACTCGAGCATGGAGCCCTCTGTTGTAGTGACCAGTAGCCTTCCAGGGGCACTGCGGTGCCTGTCCCTTCCCGTCACGGAGGACTCCTATTCATCCCGCACGGCCCAACTCCCAGCGTGTGCCCTCTGTGATGCCTCCCCCCACCCTACCGTGCATGCACCCCCAGTGTCCATGCAGTCACCCCACCTTTCCTGCAGTCTTCCAGTGCCGATCTCGAGTCAGGGTTCAGTAGGGCGCACTCTGTACATGGCTGTTGTGTGAACTCAGTGGTGTCCAGGTGAGGGGCTCATGTTAGGAAGGTGCCCTGGTTGCCCTGCTTGCTGTGTAGACTTCTCCTTCCCTGGCCCCGGTGGATAGAGTTGGGGCGAGTGGCGTGTTTGCTGTCCACTGCCAGGCTCATGTGGATGCTTGCAGGAGATAGAGGGGTGGTCAGGACCCAGGGACGCTGTGGGAAGAGGGCAGAGCTAAGTGTCTTGCTTTCAGGAAAAAGGCTTCTAAGCGAGTTTACACCCCACATCAATAACTGGGAGGAGCCGGGCGTGGTGGCTCTCACTCACCATCCCAGCACTTGGGTGGCTGAGGCAGGAGGATTCCCTCCAGATGGAGGCCAGCCTGGGCTACATAGTGAGACCCTGCGCCCTGCAGGAACTGGAGGACCTGCGGCAGGAGGCGCCCCCGTACCTGCGGCACCTGCGCAGCGCAAGTCCCGATGGCCTGGTGTGGCACGTGCTCCTTCTACCCGTGAGTGTCCGCAGCTCGGGGGTTTGGGTTGGGGCCCTTGGGCCAGCGGTGTGGGTGGGGAGGCTGGGGACCCGCCTCTTGCTGGGAAAGGGGCTTCCGAGGTCCAGCAGACAGGCAACGGTGCTAAAGACTGAAGACTAACATGAGCCCCTCACCTGGACACCCTGCAGTGCCCCACAGACACAGACCCGGACAGAGATGGGTCCAAGAGGAGAAGCCGGAACTGTGACCTACTCCTGCAGACCCAGGTTTTTGAGACACTGAGGCAGGAGGATCTCTTGAGCCCAGGAGTCTGAGGTAGTGAGACCCTGTCTCACAAAAAAAGAAAAAGAAAGAGAAGATCCTGGGCATGGTGACACGTGCCTGTAATTCCAGCAGTTGGGAGGCTGAGGCAGGAAGATTGCTGTGAGTCTGAGGTCAGCCTGTGACTTCAGAGTGAGTTCAAGGCCAGCCTGAACCTGCATAGTGAGAGCCTGTTTCAAAAAACGAAAAACAAACAAACCAAAAAGAAAGGAAAAGAAAAACATCTCTTGTGTTTTTTTAAGGGGTAGTGATAAGCTTTTAGGTTACTCTGGTGGGTAGAATCTGCTCTTTTTAAACCATATAGAGGGGCTGGGGATTTAGCTCAGTGGTTAGAGCGCTTGCCTTGTAAGCACAAGGCCCTGAGTTCGATCCCCGGCACCACAAAAATAAATAAATAAATAAATAAAATTAAAAAAAATAAACCATATAGATACGTTTCCCCTACTCCGGTGAGACAGGGTCTCGTTATGTAGTTCAGGCTGGACTTGAGCTTACAGTGATCCTCCTGCCTCAGCCTCCCAAGTGCTAGGATTATAGGCGTGCACCACCACGCCTAGCTGTTTTGTTTTCTTTTAAAAATTTTACTTCAGAGACATTATCGTTATGTATGACAGCAAAGACAGCAGTCTCCACTGTTCTCGTTTTTCTGCTTGGTATTTGATCTTGTTAAAATCTCCCTTTTAAAGTAGTAGTCCCAAGAGCACAAGCTCTTGAATTTGTCTTCCAGTGATTAGGGACTAAAGACACGTTCTTTGGGAAATCTGCCTGCTACCTTCAGTGCCTTGGACGAAACATTAAGCCTTTGAGCCCCATGTTAGCCAGAGCTCTTCGGAACAGCAAGAGAACAGTGGGCGTTCTCCTTTAGGGCCGGGTCTCCTCCTGTCATGTGGTGGCTGTCACCGTGTGTCCTCACTGACCTGCGGTCCGGGCAAATGGAGAAAAGCTTGAGCCAGGTCAACAGTTGGCCGCTGTGGGGTCCCCTTGGGCAGCGGGCTCGGAGCCAGGGCCTCAGGGAAAAGATGCTCAAAGGAGTCCCGGGCCATTTGGTTGCCATGGAGACCAACTCTGAGCCAATGAAAGAGCAGGAGGGGAGGGCCGAGTGAAGGATGCTGTAAAGTCAGAGTGCCCCGACAGAGGTGGATGGCAGCCCCAGAGGGCCGGAGACCCAGCCGTATGGACCCTGGAGAAGCCTGCAGGTGGGAGGAACCCAGGGTCCAGAGGACAAAGCTTGGCGCAGAGCAGGCAGCCGAGGGGCCGCGTGCCCGGCAGGCGGGGGACAGAGAACCAAAGTGTGGCCAGCTGGAGCTTCAGAGGCCCAGCCTCAGTCCGTGTCCTCCGGGAGGGTCCTGAGGGTCACATCCTGGGCATGGCGGATACAGCTGGGTGACAGAGCAGTCACTGTGCATGCCAGGTGGGTCGGGGAGTCTACGTCTCCACCCGGTGGCTTCTGCCCCACAGGAGCAGCCTCCCTACTGCCTCAGGGCCTTCCGCCTGCGCCTCGACTTCCCCAGGGATTACCCTTTCCGGCCCCCAGCAGTGACCTTCGCCACCAGGATCTACCACCCCAACGTGGATGAGCAGGGCCAGGTCTGCCTGCCGCTCCTCAGCAGCCAGAACTGGAAACCTCACACCAAGGCCAGCCAAGGTGAGGGGCCAGTCCTTGGCTGGGGCTACGGCTGGGGGCTTAGTGGACTTGTTGCTGGGAGCCCCTGAAAGAAAAGACATAAGAAAAAAAAAAGAAAAGAAAAAAAAGATATAAGAATCTCAGCAGGGTGTGGCGGCACATCCTGGAATCCCAACTCCTGGGAGGCTGAGGCAGGAGGATGGCTCTGTGCAGGCCAGAGGAACTCCCACCATGCTTTTGGGAAAGAGAGACCACTTGGCTGCAGAGGGAACACATCTGTTTCCCGTTGCTGGGACATAGTACCTGACACCACAACTTCAAGGAGGAAGGCTTGTGTGGCTCACAGTTTGTACAGGTGTCAGTCTGTGGTCAGCTGGCTCCAAGGCAGACGGCATGTGGAGGGGCCTGGTGGGGGAGGGCTGCTCATGGCCTAGTACCCGGGAAGGAGAGTGACTTCAGGGAGGGGCCCTGCAGGGATGGACCCTCCAGGCCATGCCCCCAGGCGCCCTGCCCCCGACAGGAAGTAAGCTGGGAGCTGAGGCCCAGTCACTTTCTGGACTGCCTCAGGGGACATCTAGACCGGAGCCGTCAGTGAGCGCTCCCATAGGTCCCCAAGGGTAACATCCCCATAGGGAGGCCCAGGCTTCCAGCAAATCTCGGCTTCCTGGGACTCAGTAGTGAGGACAAGGGACAGTGATGGCCCTCATCGCTTAGTCCTGCACTGCTGCCACTGTGCTGGAAGCAGCAGCCACCACCTCTACTAACCCCACCTGCCACCCCTGAGGTAGTGCTCTCATTGGTCCCAGGGAGTAGGGGGACACTGAGGCACAAAGGAAGGGACAAGGGGCAGCACATGGCTGACAGTGTCCAACAGAGCACTGCCCACAGCACTTCCCAGTCCAGTGGTCATGGGCACAGGGGCCTAATGCAGCTGAAAAAGAACTCTGAATTCTACTTTTTTTTTTTTCCTTTTTGAGACAGGGTCTCACTATGTAGTTCAGGCTGGCCTTGAACTCATTATGTAGCTCAGGTTGGCCTTGAACGTGTGGCGCTCCTGCTTCAGTCTCCCAAGTGTAGCGATTACAATCGTGTACCGTTGCATCTGGCTAGCACACAGCTTTTGAAAACCGACGGGTGCATGGGGGTCTGGAGGGACCTGGGAACGCGCACCCATCACCTGTGGTCTGGGCTGTGCCCTTGCCCTGACGCCCTGCCTGCCCCCTCCACAGTCTTGGAGGTGCTCAACCATCTGGTGAACAGGCCGAACCTGGAGGAGCCCCTGCGTGTGGACCTGGCTGACCTGCTGGCCCGGAGCCCTGAGGTGTTCTGGAAGAGAGCTGAAGAGTTCACGCTGCAGTTTGGCGAGGACCGGCCCTCTTAATCCGCGATCCTACGCCTGCTGGGTGACAAGCCTCGCGGACTGTAGCCAGGACCCTGGTGGCCCCTTCCGGGCCCCTCCTTTGCTGCCGGTCCTGAGTCCGGTTGCAGGTGGTGAGGACAGGGCCTAGCACACGTGTGAGATGTGTGGACATGGTCTGGGGTCCCCTGGCCGTGGCAGGGCCTCCCCTGAACCCTGAGAGTTTAGGTCAGGCCATTTCTCCAGCCTCCGTCCCCACTTCCAGCACCTCCGGGCCCAGACACCAGGGCGGTGGGGTGCAGGTGGGAGCAGATACATGGCAGTGTCCTGTTTTCACCTGAGGACTGAAATCTGCCAAAGCCCTTAGGCAAATTTTTCACCTTTCACTGGTAAACCACAAAGTGAAGACGTTAACCTCCATGCCAGAATCAGATCACTTGCTGCCTGCTGGGTTGCCAGTTTGGGGGCCTCGGGCTGTGTGGTGTGTGCCCACCAAAGCCAGTCTGGGAATCCATAGGACCCATGCATTTGCCCAGCCATTCAGCCCTCTCTGAGGGCTGGGATTTAACTGGCCCTGTTTCCCGTGGATATTCCCCAAACATGGTAAGAAAAATGAATGGCCATGAAAGAATAGGCTATCACAGCCTGGCACGCTGGTGTACTCTTGTACAAAATCCTAGCACTCTGGGAGGCTGAGGCAGGAGGAATCCAAGTTTGAACCCAGCCTGGGCAACTTAGCAAGCCCCTGTTTCAAAATAAAAAGCTGGAGCTATAGCTCAGTGCGAAGGTCTTGGGTCAATTCCCAGTATCAGGAAAAAAAAAAGAATAGGCCACCCTTGGCCAGAGAGACCTTCAAAAGGTCCCCAAGGGTAACATCCCCAGTGTACAGACAAGGTAACTGAGGCACAAGGCACCTCTGTGGACTGCTGGGGTCCATGCTGCTGATCAGTGTATGCCTCCAGCAGCCTGGCTGGGTTTTTGTTTTTGGCTTCTTCCTGAGCTGCTTTTCTCAGCAACCTGCTGCACATGGCTGACGGAACCAGGCTGAATTGCTAGCAGGAAGCTGCTGGGAAGTGAGACAGGCCCAGCCCTCTCTGGGTGGCTTAGTTACTTTCTTGTTGCTGAGACAAATACCCACCACCCAAAGTTAATGGAGGAGAGATTTATTTTGGCTCACCGTCCCCAGAGATTTCAGTCCATAGCGGGCTGGCTCCAAGGCAGGTGGCATCGCAGAGGAGAAACAGTCCGTGGCAGGGCAGGCAGCGGGCAGCAGGTGGCAGCAGCATCGAGCCTCCCTTTCCCTTTTAATCCATCCAGGCTACAAGCCTTGTGGGTGGTGCCACCCACACTGAGGCTCTGTCTTCATTAAATCCGTTCAGCTGTGCCCACAACTATGCTAATGCCACTCAGTGGACTAATCAGCCCCACACACCCTTAGTCCTGCATCCAGCCCGCTCCCCAAAGCCCCACTTGTGAGCCTCAAGGCTTTGGTGGGACATCCAGAGCACCACAACAATGAGATTCCAAGCGCCTTCTATCCTGTCCCCACCCCAGAGTCCCCTGGCTGGGAGGAAGTGCCAGAAGAGCTGGAGAGAACCGGGAGCAGTGCCCCAGCACCCAGGACAGCGGCACGGACAGGGAAACGTTCCCCCGGTTTCCCCGATTTTGAGGGGTGGCAGCTTCCATTGTCTTAGCAGAAACATCAAGGCGGAGGGCCTGGCAGAGCAGAGCTGCCCCCTCAAGGTGGCCGGGAAGCAGAGGGGGCCCCAGCACTGGAGAGGAGGCAAGGACCAGAGCCCCGAGGTCGCACGCACTCCTGTGTCCCTGCCCAGTGATGCCGCTGAGTCGCCAGCGTTCCTGTGCTATGCCGGAGTTAGAGTCCCCACTCAGTCACCCCGTCGCTCAGCGTGGCTGCCCGGGGAGCCAAACCATTGCCGGGAGCCCTCGGGGAACATTTTGGGTCCCACCCCGCTAGCTTATTTCTGTGTGTGGCAGGGAAGGGAGCACACCAAGGACTGAGACAGGGTTTTACAAAAGTCCTTTTAATGCAGTTGAGACTGGAGCCACCTGTCCCTGCCTGACTCCTGGCTCCACTGTCCCCAAGGAACAGAAGTGAGGCCCAGGGCACCCTCCTGACTCAGCCATCACTTCTTCTTGGTCTTCACCAGCCCTTTCTGCACAAGGCTGCGGTACAGCTCCTGGATGTAGGTGTAGACACACTTGGAGTCGGGCACTGCCAGCCGCACCATGTCATCCACGTCCAGCAGCTGGGCACAGTCAGCCAGTTTCCTGGGGCAGGGGCAGGGCAGGGAGCAGGGGGCAGAGGAGAAGGGGGTGGAGCCAAGGAAGTGGGTCGGTGGCCCGGCAAGACCCTGGGGGATCACATGTGTGGGAGCTGGGAGGCGGCTCAGCCCTCACCCATTTGTACAGACTGGATAACTGAGACCTGGCCAGCAGTCCGGACTCGAACCCAATTGGGTGTGGTGTTGCACATCTGTGGTCCCAGCAATCTGGGAGGCTGAAGCAGGAAGACCACAAATTGGAGCCCAGCCTGGGTGACCTAGCAATTTAATGAGTCCTGGTTTCAAAATAAAAAATAAAAAGGGCTGGGGATGTAGCTCAGTGTGAGGGCCCTGGGTTCCATCTGCAGTACCACAAAGAAGAAATTTTTTAAAAGATGCAAACCCAGCAAGGTGTGAGCGTAGCTGGGGAGAGGATCCCAGCACATGCCAAGGCCCTGGGGCAGGAGTGCTGAGTGGGTTGCCTAGCCCTAGAGAATTAGGCACAGTCCTTTTCCCCTAATTTCTCTGCGCCTTTGGGGCTGCTTGACACTCCTGGCTTTGCTGAGGCCAAATAGCTGCACTAATCACTCTTGGGTCCTCCTAGCCTGGGGCATCATACCCTTCTTGGACAGCGCACACTCCCCTCTACTCCTCCACCATCAGAGGAGGAACCGAGATTTGGAGCGCTTGGTGGTTTGCCCAAGGTCAACGTGAGTGACAGCCAGGATCTGCCCGATGCCAAAGCTGGCCGTGGGCGCTGGCACAGGAGGGCCAGGCTGTGTGGGAAAAGCTTTCCGGGGCTGCACGGCTGGGCTGGCATCCAAGCTGCACTGGCCCAGGGCAGGGCGGGGTGTGGAATGGGGGATTTCGAAGAACAGAGAGGCAGGCTCCGCACCGCCAAGGCGGGGGACCCAGGCCCTAGCCAGGCCCATCCTCTGGTCACCCACCCGGCCTTCCTGTGGCCCTGCCTGGCCCGGCACCAGAAGCCAGGCGTCCACAGGATGGGCAGTGGCCTGTGCTCTGCAGGCAGGGACGTTTGGCCACTCAGAGCTGCATGACCTGCTCCAAACCCAGCCTGCCTCGGCCTCTGGTCTGAGCCTAGGAAATCACCTAACTGTGCTGCTCCTATGTACAGCGCGGGACGGGTGTGGGGTCAGAAGAGACGGTGCCATCAGCCGCTCAGCAGCGTATCTGGCTGCTGGTCCCTCCATTCACGCAGCTGCCAGCACCATTAGAAGTGTTTCTGGGCTGAACACAGTGGTGCTTGCCCAGAATCCCAGCAGTCTGGGAGGCTGAAGCAGGGGGATCTCAAATTTGACCCCAGCCTGGGAAGCATAGCAACTTAGTGAAAACCTGTCTCAAAATAAAAAGCAAGGGGTTGGGGATTTAGCTCAGTGGTTAGAGTGCTTGCCTTGCAAGCACAAGGCCCTGAGTTCAATCCCCAGCACTAAAAATAAAATAAAATTTAAAAAAAAATAAAAAACAAAAAAGGGCCAGCTGTATAGGTCAGTGTGAAGGCCCTGAGTTCAATCCCCAGTAATGGGGGAAAGAAAAGAAGAAGAAGAAAAAGAGAAAAGAAACGCCACTGTAGAGTAATGCAGTCACAGAGCTGCACAGGAATACAACTGCTTCACTAACGCTCCGGTAGCCTGGAGCGAGCAAGCATCCTGCCCTGTGCCGAGGGAGCCCGTCAGGGTCGCACAGCTGGCAGGCGGCACAGGAGGACTCTGGCCCCATATGGCTGCAAGAACCACCCCGCCCCGCACCGCCCCGGGACAGCAGGCTGCATTGCTGCATCCTGGCCAGCCAGGACTGTCGCTGTGGCCCCTGCCACCCTGGTGCTACGCGAGGTGTGATGGCGTGTGGTTAAAATAATAACAGCGAAAGGCCCACTGCCACGAAGCCCCCTCGAAATCCTCCCTCACTTTGAACGCGCCCATCCCAGCGTCCTGGCCGCTTTCTGCAGCAGCTCTGGGGTCCCCTTTCCTGAGTGTCTTTAGTTGTGTGGTTGTGGCTGCCTCAAAATCCTGAATCCATTCGCAAGGTTTCCCTTTCGTGGTCACTTTGATTTTGGGGTTCTCATTAGCCTGCCTTTGCGCTGGATGGCACTCAGCAGTGAAAAAATTCTCTCTTTTTTATCACACCTTGTAAAGACTTGGGAAAGGGGACTTCAGAGCTGTCACAGAAGGTGGCAGGAATGAGGGGAGGCATGTGCTCAAAGTGAGGTGAGGAGGTTGAGGGGTCTCACGGCAACAACCACTTACTGCAATGTTTTAAAATGTAAATTCACCTTATTTTTGACCACCCTTTGTATTTCACCTCTGTGCATGTGTTCATGATCTGCTTCTCCATTTATTTATTTTCTGGTTTCTCTTTGGGGGCGTGCTGGGGATCGAACGCGGAGTCTTGCGCTCACTGGGCATGTACTCTACCACGGAGCTAAATCCCCAAGCCCTGTAGTTTGATGTTTTGAGACGGTCTCCTTGTGTAGCCCAGGTTGGCCTCAAAATGCGCACGGATCCTCCTGCCTCAGCCTCCTGAGTGCCACAATCACAGGCGTGCGCCGCCATTCCCGGCCTGTCTGTGCGTTTAAAAGGCGGCCCCGCAAGCAGGGACCTGTGTGTGTTCAGGAAGCCTCACGGTTGGCGGAGTCGGCGTCTAGAGCCCAGCGCTGGTCTGGGGTCCCCGGACCCCGCCCTCCCCGCCCCCGGGCTGGGACTCACTCTGCAGTGGAGAAGGCCAGGGTGAAGTTGTGCCGGCGCTTGGTGGGGTCCAGCGCCGCGTAGTCGAAGGCGTCCGGGAAGAACCTGTGGATGAGGGCGCAGAAGGCCAGGCCGCTGCTCCAGCTGGAGGAGAAGTTCTGGATGTCCACGTGCTGCGGGCCGGGGGGAGCCTGGGTGAGCCCCGCCCCGCACACCGGCCGGCCCGCCGCCCCCTGCGCCTCCCGTGCGCACCTCGTACTTCCTGGTCATGGCGCGGCACCACTCCAGCAGCATGCTCTTGACACCCCCGACGGCCGCCCCGGCCGCCTTCGTGTTCCGGAACAGCGCCGTGGGGCCCGAGGCCGCGCTGCGGGGACACCGGTCTGGCTGGGCCCCCAGGCCGCGGGCCACCCGGGCAGCTGCTCGCAAGAGACCAGGGCCGCCTCCCCTCCCGGCAGGAGCCTGGCCCGGCCCCACACCCTACCCGCCGAATCTGTCCACGATGGCTCTGCGGTTCTGGATGCGGGGACCCTGGGGCCGGGCCGAGGCCGACGCTCTGCGCTCGGGGGCCAGCTGCTGCTTCTTCTCCCCCGCAGGAGGGGACTCCGTGGGACTCTGGGGCGCATCGCCGGGCGAAGAATCACTGCATAGGGAGGCCGGAAGGGCGAGAGAGAGGCGGACCTCTGCAACAGGATGCCGAGGGGCTGGGGCCTTGGGCAGGGGTCGCTGCCATCCAAAGGGACCCATAGGAGCAGGGCGTGGTGACACACGCCTGTAATCCCACCACTCTGGAGGCTGAGGCAGGAGGATCACTGCAAGGCGGAGGCCAGCCTGGGCTACATAGTGAGATGCTGTCTCGAGAAAAGAGAACAGAGGCTAAGTGACAGGGCCAAGGCCACACAGCCGGCAAGCGGCACAGCCATTCTGGGAGGACCTTCTGGCTGGGTTCTCGGTGAGGCTGGCCCTCGGGACCTGCTGGGTTGGAGGTGCCAAGAGCAGGTGACAGGCCGATGGCCAGGAATCTGGGCTCTCTCAGTGCCAGGGCTGGGAGGCTGGACAGTGGTGAGGGGCGGGGCAGACTCCAAGCAGAGCCTGTGTCCACCTTACCTGGCTGGGGGGCTGGTCTCTCCTGATGCCTCAGATTCCAGGCCCCCACCACCGTCTGCAAGACACAGGGGAGATGCCGGGCTCCCTGACTGCACTCGACACCCCAGCCCTCTACGCACCCTGCCCCGCTCACCTGGGCTGAGGCTGCGGCCCTCCTCGCTGGGGCTCTCGGGCCACTCCTCCGGAGAGCTGGGGATCCCCGCGGCTCCCTCCTCGGGCTCTTTGTCTGCATCCTGCTCTTGTTCTTCCCCGGGGCTTGCGGGCTCCTGGAACAGGCAGGGTCCTGTGGGCTCCTGGTCCCATGAGCACCAACCTGGGTTTTGTGAGGCTGATACCCCTGCTTCCCCCACCCCCCAGGCTCGGGAGATCAGTTGAGGAAGACCAAGCCTTCCTGAGAGAATGGGGCTGTGGAGCTAAGGCTGGCTACGAAATCATGGCAATCTTCCTGCCTCAGGCTCCTGGGTGCTGGGATGACACAGAGCCTTAGAGCTCAGTTGCTAGGGGGCAGTATTCTTCCCTTCTCTCACGGCCTCACTCACCAACTCTGCACCCCTTCCAGCCTCCTCCTCTCCATCAGTCTCCTGGGGTTCACCATGCACGGCCACCTTCTGAGGTTCCGCCTCGGCCTCTTGGTTGGTGGCCTCATCCCTGCCGGCCTCTGTGGGCGTGGGCTTGTCTTTGCCCTCCTCTCTGTCTTTCTCCTCAGGCTCCACTGGGGCCTCTTTCTCATTGGTCTGCTTCTGTGAGGCCGGCAGGGCCTCCTCCTTTTCCTCCGTCTCCCTGGGTTCAGCTTTGGTCTCATCCTTCCTGTCCGTCGTCTCCAGAGAAGCTGCTGTGGCATCTTCCTTCCCACCATCCTCCTTTCTGGGTTCAGCTTGGGTTTCCTCCTTCCCACCGGCCTCCTTCTGGGGCTCCCCCTGCTCCTCCTCCTCTAGCCCACCGGCTTCCCCCTGTGGTCTCACAGGGCCACCATCCTCTGAGTCCATCTTCATTGCTGGGCCTTTGGTCTCCTCTGCTCCATCCCTGGATGTCCCAGGCTCCTCTGTGGCTGGGGAGACAGTGGTCCCCTCCTTGGTTGGCTTCCCTTCCTTGGGCTCCATGTCTACAAAGAAGATTGGGGACCTGGTCATGCCCTGTGAAGACATCCCCAGAAAGCCCGGACACCTGCATCCAGTCCCAGTCCCCCCACTACTTGGACACTCCAGCATCCCCGGTCGCCATGGAGACAGGAAGAGCTGAGCGGATGCTGACGCTGGGCAGTGCTGCCCTGGGCCCCTGCAGGCTGTGCCTTCGGCTTTCGGGAACATGGAACCACACCGCGCCTCGTCCACGAGTTTGCCTCTTTGGTGACATCAGTGAGGCGGTCATAGTTAAACCCCCGGTCCTGGGACAGCCCCAGCCTGAAACAGGCAGGAGAAGCTACATTGATTCAGACAGTGTTGCTTTGTTTCCAGCATATTTATTTTTACAGCTACTTTCTATTTCTGGCAGATGATACTGAGTTTCCATTTCTACCCGTGATAGAAAGTATCTTTTAAGAATACATTATCGAATTTTCAAACAAGTTAATTCCAGGCTGGGCTGAGGATGCCAGGGTAGGCGGTGTCAAGCCGATGTGGCTGAGTTGGAGGTGGGCGACACGGCGAAGTTTGGGAGCCCGGGCCGCCAAACCGCCGGGCCTGCTAGTGTGTGTTCCCGGAGAGGTGGGCACGGTTGAGTCTGCTTTGGCGATAAACAGAGACGTGCCCTGTCCTCCTCTGCAGAGCTCGGGAGAGATTGGGACCCCGGCTTGGGGGTGTCCTATTTGTACTGTATTTAAGTACTGCTATTTAATTACTGTATGTACTGTAGGACCCACAAACAGGTGGGAGGCCGGGCACCTCCTGCGTCCTCTGCCCTTGCCGGGGGTCTAGTTACAAGGAAAACAACCCCAAATAGGGTGCAGGGCATGACTCGGGCAGTAGGAAAGGTGCACACTCCCGTCACAGGCTAAAAATACTGATTGCTGTTGGCAGCACCGTCTTGGAGACAGCACCCAGGTCACCTGGGAACGGGACAGGCCACAGGAGGTGGGACGACAGAGCACGCGGAGGTCCCCGTCCTGGGCCCGAGTCCTGCGTGCCCTCCTTTCGAGACAGCAGCTCCCGACCGCACTTGCCCTGCGCTGCCCGACGTGGGTCGCACGGGCCCGGGCTCGGCTCCGACCGCTCTCTGTGTCTGAGCTTCAGGAGGGACGGCGGAGGCGCGAGGAAGTGCCTGAGAGTCACGCAGGGCACATCAGCTGTGCCTCCACCATCCACCAGGCTTGCCCTGCCTCAGCACCCCAGTTCTGCAGCAGCCTCACTACCGACATACCCCGCCTGACCTTGGTCGCTGCTACTCTGACTCTAATAAAAGTGCTGTTGTTGATGGAGTACTACTCAGCCACGAAGAAGGGTAAACCTGAGTCATTTGTAGGAGAATGGATGCAGCTCAAGACCACGATGCCAAGTGAAGTAAATCAGACACAAGCTTAAATATTGCATAGTTTCTCTTCTACGAGAAACCCAAAGCCTATAAATTAAAGATCCCGTAGGTGATGTTGGCCCCATTTTACAGATTAGGGATTTGAAGCTCAGGGAGTTGAGGTCTCGTAATTAAACCATACTGTTCTGGAGCCCAGAGCCAGACACGGCTCCCGCGAGCTCCTTGGCCCAGGATCCCTCTGAAGCCCCACCCCGGGCTGGGGACCTCGAAGGCCAGCAGGGGCTGTCAGATGGTGGGGACGCTGCATACGGTGTGCCTTGCAAAGCTTTCTCTGCCCTCCTTCCTGGCTCCCTCTCTGCTTCGGTCCCTCGCCTTCCCCAGGAAGCCTCCCCGTCCCTGTTCAGTCCCCACAGGAGGGACGGGCTGGGAGCCAGGTCCCGACCCTGAATGGCACGGGTGACTCCCAGCTGCATGGCCCCTCCATCTCTGGCTGCTGCCCGGCCTGTCTTCCGGGGTCCCTCGGCCCCCGCGCCCAGCCAGAGACCCTGGAGAGCAAGACCTTGAGGCGCTGCCACCCTGGCAGGTCCTCCTCATGAGAGGCCACCTGTAGGCCACCATGTAGGTGACCTCAAGGGTATGTGACTGCTCAGTGCATCAAGGAGAGTTGACAGTGTGGTGGACAGGGTCAGGAAGCACTCTGGGAGGCTGAGGCAGGAGGGTCACAGGTTCCAGCCCAGCCTGGGCAACGTAGCAACTTAGTGAGACCCTGTCTAAAGGTCTGGGAAGCCAGCTCAGTGAGAAGGCTGAGGGTTCAGTCCCCAGTACTGGGTGGGGGAGAAAGGAGCCTGCGCTTCTCTGGTCACAGGGCCCTCCTTGGGAGCTCTGGCCCGGGGAGGTGAGAGTTAGGGTGGTCTCTGGGGAGGGGCGCTTAGAAAGGTCCAGGGCATCTCCTACCTGGGCCTCTGCCTGGGGCTTGGGAGCCGGCACCTTCCCCTGGCCACGCAGCTCTCTGTGCTGCTTGACCCCAGCGGCTTTGGTGGCCCTGTCCCCAGTCCCCCGCCCCCGGCCCGGGTGTGAGCATTGTTTACGGCCCTGTTGGTACAACACTTCCCCTCCACTGGGCAGCTCAGGTTTCCTGAGGCCGACAGGTGCTACCTTTCAATCACCCCGTGTCCCTCCCGCCCGGCCTGGAGGCCCACAGGGAACCAGGTCCCAGCCCTGTGGCCATCCCGCCCATTCAGAGCTCCAGTGTGTCCTCAGCCCCTTGCCCCGATGTCCCTATGCACAGTCCTCTCCTCTGCCCAGGCAGCAGCTGCCAGGGGACACGGGACATGGTACGTCTCGGGCTCCCACTGGACAGGAGAGGGGGGCAGTGTGATGGATGATGGGTAGCAATAGGGACTTGATCAGGGGACACTTGAGTCCCAGGTCCCCTTGGGGCTCCGGGATGGCACACAGAGGCTCTGAGTGAGCTCCGGGGTGGACCTTGCTGTGTCCTTCAATGCTGGAAAGGCGGCCTTAGCAGAGTGTGGGTGACGGACCCCCCTCACTCGGGCATCTTGTGGTCCCCGGTTCTTCCAGCTCCACCACTCGACTACGCTGGTCTGCTTCCTGGTCCTTGGACACAGTGATCCTTTCCCTGGGCCCAGGGCTGGCTTTTCTTTATGCTTGTTCTTATTTGTGGGGGAGGGTAGTTGTTAGAAAATGAACTCAGGGCCTTCACACTGAGCCACATCCCCAGCCCTTTCTTATTTTGTATTTTGAGACAGGGTCTCTATCAGCCACTGAGTTGCTCAGGCTGGGCTCCAATTTTCCATCCTCCTGCCTCAGCCTCCCAGTGTGCTGGGACTCCAGCAGTCGGTCCCACGTCTGTGTTTCTTGCTCTCTGCACAAGCCCGGCTCCTCTCGTTCATCTAGACACACCTCCGGTGCCATCCCTCAGAGGCCTTCCTTGACCCTGATCCTTTCCAGTGTGGCAGCTCACATGGGATTCTTCCAAATACTCGGCGACTCTCAATCTGCCTGTTCATTTCCTCACCCGCCTTTTTCATTCGCTCCAAAGCCCCACGCGGGCAGGCACTTTATCTACCCAACTCACACTGTAGGTCTAGGGCAGTATGAGGTCCTTGATAAGTACACACTGAATTGGCTAACAAATTAACTGTCAATAGAAAGACTGCATAAGGACCGGGGGTTGTTCCCAGATGACCTGGGAGAGAGACTGTGACGTGCAGCCGGGTTTGGGTGCCAGTGTCCACAGCCTAGTACTGAGGGCTGTCGCAGCCTCTAGGACAGAGTCTCCCTCACCCATCCAGGGTGTTTTTCTTTCTGTTTTTTTGTTTTGAGATAGGGTTTCGCTATGTAGTTCAGGCTGGCCTTGAACTCACTATGTAGTCCATCAAGCTGGCCTTGAACTCATGGTGATTTTCCTGCCTCAGCCTCCCAAGTACTAGGATTACAGGTATGCACCACCATGGCCAGCAACAATCCTATATTGCGTGTTTATATATTTGCTAAGCAGGCAGATCAGGTTAAGTATTCTTACCACAATATTAAAAACAAAGATCTTTTGGAGAGGTTGAGGATCACAGAAATCCGCATGTGATTCCATTGTGAAATTACTCTGAAGCTGAGGGGCACCTTGGTGGTAGGATGCTTGCCTAGCGTACCTGAGCCCTGGGTTTGGTCATCAGTTTTGGGAAAAAAAAAAAAAAAAAGGAAAAAAGACATAAAAGACAGTACTACAATTTTGAGGGCATGAAAATAGCAGTTTGGAAAAAAAATGCTCCATCTGTTAGAGATAAAAATAGACCAAAAGTATGGCCAAATGTGAACAATTGTTTAGTCCTGGCGATACATCTGCAGAAGTTCAAGTGACTATACTCTTCATTTTCCTGTATGTTCTAAATTTGCCTCAATAAAAGCCGGAAAGGAAAGAACAGTTATTTCTTTTTATTGAGTATCTAGTACAGACTAAGTGCTTTACTTCCACTGTCTTTTGGATTTTTTGTAATGAGTTTTTAAACTTTTTATTTTGAAATAATTATAGTGCACAGAGGTCCTGGATAACCTGTCACCCAGCTTCACTATGGGTTGTACAGAACTGCAGGATATACGATGTCCCAGCAGGGGACCAATGTTGGTACAGTATGTGTCTGTAGATCTGTGACTATGAGAGTGTGTGTGTGTGGGGGGGTACTGCAGATTGAACCCGGGGCCTTCATACTGAGCTGCATCCCCATCCCTTTAAATTTGTTTTCTATTGAGACAGGTTGTTGCTAAATTGATAAATTTCCAAGGCTGGGCTCCAACTTTTGACTCTCTTGCTTCAGCCTCCCAGAGTGCTGGGATTACAGGTGCAGCACCAGGCTCAACTACTTCTGTGACATCTCATCCCATGTGTAGACGCTCACAGCCAACACCACAAGCAGGATACAGCTCCATTCTCAAACCACACAGACTCTGCCTCCCTCCCTCCGCCAACCCTCGCCCACGCAACCACTCATCTCTTCTCCATCTCTACAATTTGGTCATTTTGAGATTGTTATTTAAATGAAATCATACAGTATTCAGCCTTTCATAACACTCAGTAAATATCCCATTTAAGGGAAAATTTCTCCCATAAGAACATCTCCCTTTTCCTATGTAATTTCTTAATCATATATTAATCAGTTTCAAAATATAGTGACTGTATTTTCAGCAGTGAAAATTAGAGCCAGGCGTGGTAGCACACGCCTGTAATCCCAGAATTTTGAAGGTTGAGGCAGGAGGATCACCCTGAGGCCAGCTGGAGCAATTTAGTGAGTTCAAGGCCAGCCTGAATTACACAAGACCCTGTCTCAAAAAACGAAAAGACAAACAGATTACAGACATACTTAACAGTATGGATGAAATCTTACAGACAGTACTTGGAGCTAAAGTCAGGCACAGAACAGAAAAAGCGTATTTCCATTTACATGAACTTCAAGAACAGGCCAAAGTAACTGTTAGTGGTGGAAGTCAAATAGTGGTAACTTCACAAGAAGGGTATTGACTGGGCTGGAACATGAGAAAGCTTCTGGGCGCAGGAAGTATTTTACAAGTTGATGAATGTACATGTTTTAAAAATGAATTTTAATGGTGCTGGGATGGTCGTTTACAGGTTGAGCACTTGCCTAGCATGAATAAGGCTCTAGGTCCAACCCCCAGCACCCCAAAACTAAAAAGCTTCAATTCGTGTGTTTTACACACTTCATGAATGTCGTCCCTCAGTCTTAAAAGACTCGGGGAACAGGCTTTGACAAACACGAGTCTTTAGAGCAGTAATACGACCTGAAGCTCGACATCAAGACGGCCGGCGTGGGGTGTGGCCTGCTGGAGGCCCCCATCTGCCGCCCAAATCAGGGCTGTTTGGGAAAATTACAAAAATAGAACGATGAGCGTATAGAAAACATGCAGCTCCGGCTGGGGATTTAGCTCAGTGGTTAGAGTGCCTGCCTTGCAAGCATAAGGCCCCGAGTTCGACCTCCAGCTCCAAAAAAAAAAAAAAAAAAAAAAAAGAAGAAAACACGCAGCTCCCTGCTCCAGTGCGCAAGGTATTCTCGCATCACCAGTTTACATCTTCTAGGTCTGGCGTGCCGGTGCCTGCCTGTAATTCCAGCACTCTGGAGGCTGAAGCAGGAAGACTACGAGTTCAAGGCCGTCCCGGACTACACGGCGAGACTGTCTCAAGACACAAATAAACTGACATCGTCCAACTTCAGTTAAACTGATAAATTATGTGCAAAACCACGGGTTTGGAGGTTCTTGGGAGGGGTAGTGCTGCAGATGCAGGAAGACTTCACACGCTCCGGGCCGAGGTGAGCTCTCCAGTTTGGTAGCCAGCGCCAGGTGTAAACCCGCGACCCTCAGGCGTCTCGGTGACAACCCGGGACCGGAATGCTGAGCGGGCTGCGGCGCTCTGCCCCCCCAGCCAGGCCTCTATGGTACATCGGCGTCCCCTCTAGCATCCGAAAGGCGCCATTTTCTTTGGCCGGCCCGCGGCTCCCTCTCTATGGTAGCCAACCTCCCAGCACCGTCCTGTAGGTATTTCCTTCCGGGCCAGCGAGGGGGCGGGACTTTCCTCCCGGAAGTGAGCACGTGCTTCCGGCATGTTTGTGCGTAGTATTTGCCCCGGTTTGGCGGCACCCGGGACAGTGACCTGCTCCAGGCCCTGGTGAGTGAGCCGTGGGCTGACCTCAGGGGGACCCTGTGATGGCGTGATGACGCCGCCATGGCGTGGTGCCCCCTTTGAGTCGGGTTCTGGGCGCGGGGGTTCTGAGGGTGGCCGCAGAGGTCCCGGTCCGCGGCTTCCGGTGTTCGGCCTCGGTTTCCCCAAATTCTCGCTGCCGAGGCTGCCCTCGAGGGGATGGGGCGTCGGGTTCCGGGGACGACTTCCAGCCCCAGCGACGTCCCCGGTGACCTCGGCCCGGGCAGTGGGCGCTGGTGACGCGCGTGGCTTCCGGCCCGCCAGCCGGCGGCGCGAGGGCGGCGGTGCTCACGGCTGTGTCTGCAGGGCTCGATGGACCCGCTCAGGGCCCAGCAGCTGGCGGCGGAGCTGGAGGTGGAGATGATGGCCGACATGTACAACAGGTAAGCAGGGCCGCCCGGCCCGGTGCCGCTTGTCTGGGAGAGTCAGCCGGGGGCACCCTGAGCCAAGGGCAGAGTGGGCGGCTTCGAACAAAAGCTTCCCGAGGGGACCCGAGGCCCGCGCCGTCACTGCCCACCCGGGGTGGGGCCGATGCGGACACGGTACCGGGGGTTGGTGCTTGAGCGGCAGTGGACTGGCCTAAAGGAGCCAAGCAGGACCCGCAGCTCCAATCTGGGGTCCGGCTCCTTTCCAATTAGGAGGTGCACATTTGCCCGTTGACACAGAGTCCGATTAGTGGTTCACATTTGTAAACTTTTACACAGTGGTGGACACTTGCCAGTAATTTTATATACGTTTTTTTTTCTTTTAAACATAGCAGCAGTATTTTTTTTTTTTTTTGGTGGTGCCGGGGATTGAACTCAGGGCCTCGTGCTTGCAAGGCAAGCACTCTAATCACTGAGCTAAATCCCCAGCCCCAGCAGCAGTATTTTTAATAGCCCCAAGCTGGAAACAGTACTTGTCTATCAACAGAAATAATACATACCTCGTGTTAGATTCATACAGCGGAATACAGTGGAGCTTCTGCTCTACTCCTGTAAAAGATGAAATCTTTTGTCCCCCTTCTCCCCTCCCTTCAACCTCCCCTCCTTATTTACAGAAGCTTTGTATGAAGCAAGATGCATCGGGTACAAATTCCCTATGATAAATGTTACCATTATGTATATCTAAAATGTCCCACTAAAATAAAATTTTGAAAAACGGAGTTTATAATTTAATCCTTTTTCTTTCTTTCTTTCTCCCTCCCTCCCTCCCTCCTTCCTTCCTTCCTTCCTTCCTTCTTTTCTTTTTTTGTTTGAGACAGGATCTCCAAAGTGGCCTCAAACTCACAGGCTGGCCTTGAACTCACACCAGTCTTCCTGCCTCAGCCTTCCGAGTGCTGAGGTTACAGGCATGCACAATCATGGCTGGCTTTATAATTTGATCCTCTTTAGCATCTTTTTTATTAGTGCACGTTAGTTATACTGATGCATGGATCTCATTTTGGCAGAGTGGTGCAGGCACATATGTGCTTGGATCATTTTCACTCCCTGTCACCCTGGTGCCCCTCCTCCCCCATGTAGTGATACGTTTTGGGGCGCTTTCAGTGTGTGGTGTTAGTTGGGGACACATCCTGTCTCCGCCGGTCAGAGCAGTATATCCTCAGGTGAGTTAAACGCTGATGGCTGGCTTTCTCATCCATGGAAAAGACAGAATGACAGTTCTCAATGCTTGGAGTCAAGCCAACACGTGGGAAGCAAATCCTCGTTCTTACTACCTGAAACTCTGGGCTGGTTGCTTTGTCTTGGGACTACAATGAGAATAATGTTTAAATGCAGGCTGTGCTGTCGCCACATGACTCTCTTGGCCATGGCAAATCCCCGGCGCTCTGCGTCTTCTCAGCTGTGAAAGGAGAGTGAGGGCTGTGACCGGCCCACGGGGGTACCCGATGTGCCTTTCCTGTCACTCGTGCTCGTAGACTCGAAGCGGGCTCTGTCCGAGATGGCAGCGCACAGAGTCGGGGATGGAATTCAGCACGGGGGTGGATGGTTGGGAGTCCCCGGAACGCCACAGGATGCTGCTGACACCGCCTTGTCCCGCCTCCCCCAGGATGACCAGCGCCTGCCACCGGAAGTGCGTGCCACCCCACTACAAGGAGGCAGAGCTGTCCAAGGGAGAGTCCGTGTGCCTGGACCGGTGCGTCTCCAAGTACCTGGACATCCACGAGCGCATGGGCAAGAAGCTGACCGAGCTGTCCATGCAGGATGAGGAGCTGATGAAGAGGGTGCAGCAGAGCTCCGGGCCTGCCTGAGGCCAGCAGTGGCCACCTGGGTGTCCCAAGTGTGGAAGGTGTTAGTCACACTGGTGTGTGACCGAGTATGTGTGTATATGTGTACATATTAAATGTGCTGTTGGTGCCTACTGTGTGCAAGGCAGTGTGCTTGGCCTTTGGGAGCAAAGATGCGCCTGGGTGTGGTGAATCACACCTGTAATCCCAGCACTTGGGAGGCTGAGGCAGGAGGGCTGCCACAAGTTCCAGGCCAGCCTGAAGGGTATAGTGAGACCTTGTCTCCAAAAACAAAAAAGAAAAAAATCAGACACAGCCTGTACCAGCAGAGGGAGTCCAGTGTATGTACAGAATGTTAAGAGTGGTAAAATGGCTTCCTTTTGTGACCTTGAGTGTGGCTTCTCTCCGCCCTTTAGCTTCCTTGTCTATAAAATGGAGGTAATCACAGGACTGTGAGGGGTCAATGAGTTCATAAAGCACATTGAAATATTTACTGAGTATAGCATAATGACTATGATAGGAAGCACTGAGTATTTAAAAAACAATTTGAGCTGGGTGTGATGGTGCAGGCCTGTAATCCCAGGACCCAGGAGGCTGAGGCAGGAGAATTGCCACATGTTTGAGGCCAGCCTGGACTACAAATTGAGACCCTGTCTCAACCAACCGAACAACCAACTTGAAATGGAGTGGAGGCAAGTGGGCATTTCCACAGATGATGGGAAGGAACAGTTTAGAGGAGTACATGGGAAGTTCTGTGTGGGATTGAAAAATATGGTGCTTAAAATTTTAAAAATTTTATTATAAGGTGACACGTTGCCACTAATTCCTTTCAGAATGCCTCCCCCTCACCGTGGACACACTCATCCCAGCATCCTGGGCACTTTCTGCAGCTGCTCTGGCATCCTCTTCGCTGAGTGTCTTTTGTGCCATTCTGGCTGCCTCCATGTCCTGAATGGATTCCAAATGTTGGCTTTTTGTGGTCACTTTGATTTTGGGGAAGAGCCAGAATCATTCAGTTCCAGATCCAGTGACAAAGGTGAATGAGGACACAGTGTCAGGTTTTTACCAGCTGCCTCGCCATTGGATGGCGCTCGGCAACAGCATTTACCATATATTTTTTTTTTTCGGTCACATCACACCTCGTAAAGACACTCAGGAAAGGGACTCCAGAGATGCTCCAGAAAGTGGCCAACAAGGTGGGATGAGTGTGTTTGGAGCAAGGCGAGGACCGTCTTAACTCTCAAGAAATTTTGTGCATTCTCTGTTGTTTTGGTCACAGCGGGTGGGTGGGAGCTGGCTGCAGACTGTGCCATCAGGGTGGGTGAAGGGGCCCAGGTCCGAGTTTCGGGGTCCAGGGAGGGACTGGGCGGTGACACTGCCATTCAGTGCCCCCTGGAATCACCCTACCGTCAGCATCCAGGTGGTTCGCTGCTCGGCCCGGGCTGCTGGCAGGGGTAGCATGAGGGGAGTGGTGGCCACATGCGCCGTCCGCCGAGGAGGGACCTCCCAGGACTGCAGCCTGCAGCAAGTGGGTGGCTCTGGGGGATCTGGTGACATACGGGCCTCCGGCAGCCAGACCTTCAGAGCAGCTGTCATGGCAGAGGTGTGGGGACAGAGCTGGTCGCTGGTTGAGGCAGCAGGATAAAGTGGACGATAGACACGGTGCGTTCCGGGCTCGGGAGTGCAGGTTCAAGCCAGAGGATAGGGCTTGGGTTTCGAGCAAGATTTTCCTGCTGTGTGATCTTGGGTGAGGCGCCTGCTCTCTTCCCCTTCCATGGCTGACTCAATTTCCCCTTCATGAAATTGCACTCAAGGTATCTGCCTCAGTAGGTGGCTGTGGAAATCAGCTAAAGCACGGAGAAAAGTGCCTCACCCGCTGGTCAATGAAGGACAGCTCTCCTGGCCGTGGCGGCCCCTGCCTGTCATCCCGGCACTGAGGCTGACGCAGCCGGGGCAATTTAGTAACTTAGACCCTGTCGCAAAAACATTTTAAAAAGGCCTAGGGATGTAGCTCAGCGCAATGCCCGGGGCTCAACCCCCCGTGCCACAAAGACACAACTCGCCCCTTTTGTTGTAACTGGCCGGCTGCGCGCAGTTCGGGCAGAACGGTGAAGGCGCCGTGCTAGGCCCTGGAGCCCACCGTGGCCGGCAGGTGGCGCTGCTGGCCCAGGTCTGCGCCGCGGAGGGTCGCGCACCCGGGTGGGTGGGTCGCTGCTCCGCGCCCCTCCTGCCTGATGCCCTGCGTGGATCTCGGGTTAGCGAGGAGCCACGGGGATTCTCCGGATGGCGCGCAGCTGGGCAGGGCAGCTCGGAGCCGGCTGGGGAGTTGGGATCCTCCGCCACGGGCATCAGGCGGGGACAGGCCCGGGAGGGGCGCGGGCAGAGAGGAGTGTGTGGGGGGTCTCGAGTTGGTTGAGTTGCTGTTGTACACTGAGCGTGTCAATATGTTGTTCCGGTTAACTTTTCCCCCGCGGTACTGGGGGTTGAACCCACGGCCTTCACACTGAGCTCGTCCCCAGCTCTTTTCTCTTTTTATTTTGCGACAGGGTCTCACTAAATTGCCCAGGCTGGGCTCGAATTTGCGATCCTCCTGCCTCAGCCCCCCCGGAGTGCTGAGATGACCGGCGTGTGCCACCACACAGTCTTCAGTTAATCTCACGACAACCCGGAGCAGGCATGAGGGTCCTCGTTCCACAAAGGAAGAGCGATGCTCAGTTTGCAGCTTCCTGAGGTCAGGCAGGAAGCAAGCGACTGCGCGGGTTCCAGCGCGGACCCAAGACCACTTCAGTCCCCGCTCTGGGTGGGGGGACCGGCCCCCAACGACAGGCGGGCCACATTTCACGTTTCATCTGTGGTATTATGGTGGGCCCTGTGCAGAGCGCCATGGGAAAGGCCCACAGTGAGGGGCGCGCTCCTGCCCCAGCCAGGCTTGGGGTGCAGGGCAGGAGGGGTAGTGCTGGAGTTCTCCTTGGTGACAGGGAGAGAACAGGGCCAGGCCCAGTGTAGGGAATTGGGCTGCTGAGTCTCAGTCTCTGACTCCCTCCTGCTGACAGCAGTGTTGCCAGCTGGCCTGTGAAGAGGCCCAGGCAGCCTCCAGCCCGCGCCCGGCAAGGAGCAGTGCCCCCACCCCCGAGCGAGCTGGGCTGGATCTGGCATCCCTGACCGGCTGTGGAGACCCAGGCAGGGCCCACCCAGCTGCACCCTGCTTCCTGGCCTGGAGGAGCAGAAATCATAAATGCCCTTGCAAGACCCTGGCCGGGCATGGTGGTGCCCGCCTTCATCCCAGCCCTCAGGAGGCTGAGGCAGGAGGACCTCCCTGAGTTCAAGGCCAGCCTGGGGCACATAGTGAGACCCTGTCTCAAAAAGAAAAGAAATTGTGACCAAAGTGATGGACCGTGTTCTCCATGTGCAGAGAATTTAGAGTGCAGGTTTGGAGATTTTCATAGGCACTCATGTGGCTGACCTGAGAAACTCTTGTGACAAGCACTGTTTTAAGAGAAAGATCAAAAACCTAGTTGGGGAGACAGGTGTGAAAAACAGGCACTTTTACAGTTGTGTTAAGTGTTATGGAAGATGGTTGGAGAGCCGGGGAGCTATATCGGGCACCCACCTCTTGTTGGGGACGTGGGACGGGTGCCTCCCCGGAAGTGCCAGGTCGGTGAGCTATGTGGGGTGGCAGAGTTCCCAGGCCGGGGACACAGGGGCAGGAAGGGTGTGAAGGGGCAGTGCCTCCGGAATCAGGCATTTAAAGGAAAGAACCATTATGTGCTGGTGCGAAGAGTGATTTAGGTAGGCCGGGGCACAGGACCGCTCCAGGCCCAGGCAGAAGATTGGTGGAGAGGCCGTGGGGGATTTTGGGTGTACAGGAGGTCACCAGGGTGGGACAGGAGAGAGGCCGATGGGCAGGCCAAGGGCGGCCAGCAGCGCAGGTGCACAGCCTCAGGGGCACTGCTGGAGTTGGATCTTCCCCAGGGCATGGAGACCCATCTGCATTCTGGTGGCCCTTCCTGCTGGCTGGCTGGGTGCCCGGGGCCATTTGGGGGGGATGGGTGGTTGGCTGGTGGCTGCGGGCAGAGGCGGTGACTGGGGCGGGCGGTGTGAAGATGAGAGGCTTAGGCTGGCGAGACCCAGGCTGGAGGCTGGGTGGACGTGGAGGGGGCAGGGAGTGGATGGATGGCCCTGGCCGACTGCCGCCCTGGGCACAGGGACAATGGGAGAGGAGCAGGGAGGGACGACCACAAGTGTCCGAGCACCCTTTGGGCTCTCAGAGGGCCCAAGAGCGTCGATTGCATCAAGCCTGCGGGCTACACTATACCCTACCAGCCCCCTGCCCCATGTCCTGCTCTCTGGAACCGTGAAGGTCCTAGCGTGCGGTCCTTGGGTACCGCATCCAGCTCATGAGGATGACAGAGCTTATTGATTCTGAGGGGGGCAGCTTTCTGCAGGTCTCCGCTGTGCCCTGCCCTGAGTGCTCTGAGCAAAGCCCTCCCCAGCTGTAAGGGCACCAAGGTGCGCAGTGAGGGTTCGGATTAAAAGCTTGCTATGTTGCCACGAACCCCTCAGAGTTCCCCCTCACTTCAGACACACTCGTCCCAGCGTCGCGGCCACTTTCTGCAGCAGCCCCGGAGTCCTGTTTCTTGAGTGTCTTTACAAAGTGTGATCAAAAATATGGTGAGTGCCGCTGCCAAGCGCCATCCACCGGAAAGGCAGGCTGCTGACCCTAACCCCACAGCTGGGGGTCGGCCCGCATGCCACGGCCCTGCACAAGGCCCCGCACAAGACCGGCTGCGAAGCAGAGTCAGGGTCAGGCCAGACTCGAACGGCTGGCAGAACCCAGGGAAACCATTTGTTTACTGGAGCGTTATACACAGTGTGATCAAAATGCACGATGAGTAAGTTTTAAGGGTATTACAGTAAAAAACAACTTGCCATGAACCTCCCTCAGAATCCTCCCTTCCCTGCGAGCACACCGATCCCAGCGTCCCCCCACTTTCTGCGGCAGCTCCGAGTGTCTGTGTGAATGATTGAAAATACAGTGACTGCTGCTGCCGAGCGCCATCCAGCGGCACGGCAGCTCATAACAGGATGACACTGTGTCCTCCTCCAGCTCGGTCACTGGA
The DNA here is from genome assembly GCA_004026905.1 of Hystrix cristata. Taxonomy (NCBI): domain Eukaryota; kingdom Metazoa; phylum Chordata; class Mammalia; order Rodentia; family Hystricidae; genus Hystrix; species Hystrix cristata. The sequence goes on from PVJO010000708.1 coordinate 52,932, forward strand.
TCTGGCGCCGTGTGACTTCTGGCTCTTCCTCAAAGTCAAGATGGCCACGAAAGAGAAAGGTTTTGACTCCTTTGAGGACACTGAGACAGCCGGGACAGCACAACTAAAGACACTCAGGAAAGAGGACTCCAGAGCTGCTGCAAGGAGGGCCGGGACGCTGGGACGAGTGTGTCTGAAAGGAGAGGGAGGATTTTGAGGGATTCATGGCAGTGCGTCTTTACCGGAACACAGTCTGCAGACATTCCCCCCCGTGTGTGTCTGCAGCAGCATGTCTCTCCCTGTGACACTCCTGTGGATGCAGCGACACTGGCCTGTGACCCTTGTCTGATTTGTGCCTCTCTCCCTGACTCTGTGTTCTCTGAAGACCGGGCCTGAGTCTCGTTCACCATCCAACTCCTGTGTGTGACGCATGAACCTGAGATGCACTTTAATTGAAATGCATAAAGCTCCCTCTTTAAAATGTGCAGTTCAGTGCACTTTAGCATATTCGCAAGCTGTCCGGCCACTAATTGCAGCACACTTTCGTCGCCCCGAGAAGAAATCCCATAACCATTAGCAGCCATCCCCCTTCCTTCTTGTGCCGTCTCTGACAACCGCCAGGCCACTTCCCGTCTTGCTTGTTGTGGGTCCTTCCCAGAAATGCCGTCACACGCGGCCTCGCGTGCCGCTTCTCCCTCGGCACGGTTTCCAGGTTCACACACGCAGCAGTGCCGCGCTCCTTCCTGAGTCAGATGCAGCATCATCGCAGAGGAGCAGCCTTTGGCTTCCCCTCCCAGCAGGCGGGTCACTGGTTGGTGGCTGCTCTCTCGGGCGCTTGGATAACGGGGCCCGACACCTGGATGTTCTCGGGGTACGCTGAGGTGGACTTGCTGGGTGACGAGGGACGGTCCTTGTATCACTGTGTGAGGAATGGCCGAGCAGGCCATGCAGTATGCAGTGCATATTTCTTGGACTCAATAAGTGACTGCTTACAGAACCTCCCAACAGCTTTATTTATTTTATTTTTTTTTATTTTATTTTAAACCAAGAACATGTATTGGTACTTTCTACATACAATGGTCACATTCATTACATTAATTCTGTACCTATACATGATGTATCTTGGTTCTCCCCCCTCTCCCCCCCTCCCCTCTGCACCCTCCCTCCCTATTTACAGCAGGTTCATTCATCATTTTCCATATTTTCCCTTTCCCCTCTTTTTCCCCTCTTGCCTTTCTGCTTTTCCCCTTCTTTCTTTCTAGTACTTCCAGTGTCCCCAGTGCTTGTCAGACACAAACTCCACCATATCAGTCCCCTTCGTCAGAGAGAAACAAAACCAGCTGGGTGCCATTGTGCACACCTATAATCCCCGTGGTTTGGGAGGCTGAGACAAGAGGATTGATTGATCCCGGCACCAAAAAAAAAAAAAAAAAAAAGAGGGGAAGGGTGTGGAGATGTAGCTCAGTATGGCACTCGGAGGGAACCTAAGAAGGCAAAACTCAGGAGTTCTGCATCACCTGCCTCCCAATGGTAAAAGTTTCTGGCTTCCCAGAGGTCATTCCAAGGTGACCTGGCCTGCACAGTTAGCTCTGTTCACTGCCACTCCCTTTACTGGGGCCTGCAGCAGGGCAGGTCCCGAGCCCAGCAGCAGGTGTGCAGGTCCTGTGCAAGCCCCGCCTGGCCCCAGGGTGGGGAGGAGGGACTCGAGGCTCCTTCAGACCAACAAGGGCCCGGCAGGTGGGGAGCAGAGAGCTGGACACGAGCTGGCTAGGCTGCACATCTGCTTGCCTGTGGGGGACACAGACTGCAAGGTCTGCCTCGGGGGACGTGGCAGAGGTGGCAGGGGCTGGGAGGGCAAGGCCTGACCCCACCCCGAGACTGCAGAGCAGTGGCGTGCGCAGGTTCCCACACAGTCAGAGAGCGGATTAGCAACACTTGATTCTCAGGGAAATCCAGGGCCCGCTTCAGTTCGAACTCTACTCGGCCGCTGTGCTGTGCTGGGTCTCCCCACTCGGTGTTATGGTTTGAACCCAGGGCCTTCACACTGAGCTGCATCCCTAGCCCCCTCGTGCCTTGTATTTTGAGCCCAGGTCTTTCTAATTTGCTAGGTTGCCCAGACTGAGCTCAAATTTGTGGTCCTCCTGCCTCAGCCTCCCAAAATGCTAGAATTACAGCTGTGCACCACCACACCCAGCTGAGTTTGATTTTGACCTGGAAGTTTTGGGGCCTTTTTGTGGTCCTGGAGCTGCACCCCAAGGCCTCCTGCCCACTGGGCGAGTGGTCTAGCCCCACCTGCTGGTGCTGTTTTAAGAAGTGAAACCATAGCGGACCACCCTGAGGTTTCCTCTGGATCTGATAATGTGTACGTTTTGGGAGGCGCCACCCTGCAGCGGCTGCTTGCACTGTCACCTCCTCTCCTGGCTGGGAGGCTCCGCCCAGGGGCCCTCGGGAGCTTCCTGTGGGGTTGCTGAGGCCCCTGAAGGGCTCTCGGCCTCTGTGTCTCCTTCACTCCAGATGTGTGGCAGGAAGCGTACATCTGTACCAGCTGCTACATCATCACCTCAGTGACCCTCCTGAGTCTCACGGACAAAAACACTGAGGTGCAGGGGGGCTGAGAGTCACCTGAAATCAGTCACTTAGTGGCTGGAAGCGTCTGGACGCCAGGTCTTCTGAAATAACACGAGTGACCCTACAGAGACCATTTATGATGCTTACCAAGGGCCATGCCCGCATCACGCCTGCATCCTTTGTGGGGGGGCGTTGGTTTTTTGAGAGAGAGTCTCGCTGTGTAGTTCAGGCTGGCCTCAGACTCGTGGGGATCCTCCTGCCTCAGCCTCCCCCGTGCTAGGATGACAGGCGTTCATCACACCTATCTGCACCCTGGTTCCCGATGCCCCTAGCAGGCAGGCAGGTAACGTTATCTACCTGAGTTTACGGAGAATAAAACGAGCTCAGAGAGGTCAGCTGGGGCCCGCGCTAACCCTGACCGGTCCGCTGCCACACGGAGCCCCGGACCCCCGACGACGCCGGCCCGGCCGGGGCGGTGGGGTCGCGTCCCGGGCCGGGCCCGGTCACGTGCACACGAAACCCGACCCGGGGTTGGGGGGTCGGCCCGGAAGCCCCGCCAGCCGGCAGGGGGGCGCTCGGCCGCCGGGGTGAGGTCGGGGACCCTCCCCTTCCTCCGCCCTCTGCTCCCTCCCGGGTGCTGGGGGAGCGACGCTCGGGCCGGCGCCTTCTGCGGCCGCCGCGACTTCCTGCCGGGCCCGCGCCCTCCACGTGGCAGCTGCCGGCGGGGCGCGCGCCGGAGGGCCGGGTGACCGCGGGGAGAGGCGCGGCGGCCCCGTCCCCTGCGCCCTGCCCCCGCCCCGCCTGTGCCAGCCGCCGCGGCCCGGAGCGCGCCGGCCTCGCCCTGACTCGGGCCCGCAGGTCGCCGCATGGCCCCCTCGCTGGCGCGGGCGCACCGCAGGCGCTGGTGGATGGCGGGCACCGCCGTGCTGGAGAACCTGTTCTTCTCCGCCGTGCTGCTGGGCTGGGGCTCGCTGCTCATCATGCTGAAGCGGGAGGGCTTCTACTCCAGCCTGTGCCCAGGTGGGTCGCCGGGGAGGGGGCAGCCTCGGCCCTGGCCTCGCGGACTCTGGCGTCCCGTCCGCGCTCGCCCTGGACTGGGGGTGCCCAGCTGCAGCCACCTCCGACAGTCTCCAGTCTAGAGCGGGTTGTAGACTCCTAGAAGTGCCGCGCCTACCCAGGGACCCTGCGTTCCCGGCACCGGGGAGGCTGAGGCGGGCGGATTGCAAGTTCAAGGCCCCCTGGGCTACACACTGAGATCTCTTTTTTTTTTTTGGGTGCTGGGGATTGAACTCGGGTCCATGTGCTTACAAGGCAAGCACTTTAACCACTGAGCTAAATCCCCAGCCCTACACACTGAGATCTTGACTCAAAAACCAAAACCAAGTAAGAAGTGCTGCACCTAGCTGGGTGAGGGTTTTTTTTTCTTTTTTCCTGTGCAGGGCTGGGGATGAGCCACACCCCCAGCCTAGGGATTAAGAAGTGAGGTGCTTCTGAGACTCCACAATGCAGAGTGCAGTATGCGGGCCTGTGCACTGCCCTTCCCGGTCCCTCATTTGCCCAAAGTTAAATGGAAAGGATTCCGGTTTCCCGTCCGGTGCTCCTGGCCCTGTGGGAGTGGCCTGGACAGAGGAGGAGTGGGCCGGCAGCGGCCACAGGCTGTCGCTGCTGGGGAAGGGAGCCCCCTGGTGCCCGGGACTCGTGGGCATCGCGCTTTCCTGGGGAGGAGGGCACCGCGTGGCGGGGCTCAGCGCTAGCAGCTGTGAGTCTGTGCCGATGGCTTCTCCTCCTTCCCCCAGCCTGTGAGCTCGGAAGGAAGGCGAGCTGGGATCTGAACCCAGAGTCTGCCTTGACACGAGTGTGTTCTGTAAACTCTGAGCTTCAGTTCCCAGGTGCAGAATGGGGCGGACGCCATCTACGTCCCTGGCCCGGGCAATGCCAGTGCCCTCCTGGCCTCTCCTGCCCCCTGGATACAACTCCTGGCCTCAAAGCTGGAGCCGCAGCTGTGGGGAAAAACCAGCTGCCTAGTGCTGGAGGCGGAGAGGTCTTGATCTGACCGCTGCACTCGGGGCCCTGCCAAGCCTTATCTGTGGGGAGGTGACAGGTGGCACTGAGAGATGGCTGCTTGCCCACCCTGGGCCGGCCTGGGAAGGCAGGGGACGAGGCCTGCAATCAGGTGATAGGACCGGGGACCCACAGGAGGCCTGGGTGTCCCCAAACTGTCCCTGGGGCCTGGGAGGGACTTGCCCTCTGCTGCCTGGGGGCCTCGGCACCCAACACTGCTCAACCAGTAGTTCCTTCCCACTTTCTCCAGCTGCAGGGGGCCGTGTTTTTCTAAATCAGCTTCACTGAGGATTACTTTACATGGTAGGTTTTGAGGAGGGCTGACGGGTTGACACGATCTGACACACCCAGGAACCATCGCCACAGTCACTGTTTAAAACATCTGTGTGTCCCTCTAGTGTGTGTGTGTGTGTGTGTGTGTGTGTGTAACCCTCACTCATAGCCAGACACCATCCCAGCCTGCCTGAGGGCCCGGCTTCCTCTGGCCTCGAAGTCCTGCTCAGCACTAACTGCGTATGTCACCCACAGTCTGTTGGCCCCTTTCCTGAGAGGGACCTCAAAGGAGATCATCTGGTTTTGTTCCATATCTCGCAGCCAAAGATGCGATCAAGGCTTTAAAATGAGATTAAAGTTTATTTAGTGGCCAGTGAATGGAGAAACAGAAGTCTAGGTTTTAGATCAACTTTCCTATCCATTGTGGGGGGAGGGTCCTTGAGAGAGGATACATGGAGTGTCGAGGGTCTCACCAAGTTGCCCAGGCAGGACTTGAACTTGCAGACTTGCAATCTTCCTTCCTCGGCCTCCCAGAGTGCTGGGATGAGAGGCGGGTGCCTGACTTCTTTTTGCTCATTTCACGGCTTTTTGGAGGCATCATCACAACAGTTATGAACTGTTACGGTGCCGGGGCACGTGTGTGTCACTTAGCACACAGATGGAATTATATGAAATTAGGGGTCCTTTGGCGGTTGCTCTGGTGGTAGCCGCTGGCTTTGGCTAGCCCACTAGAAGAGGAAATTTTGGCTTCCACATGCTGGCTGTCCTCTGCAATAAACAAGATGCAGGCGAGGTAGAAATCCCGTCCCACTAGGTGACAGGAGCACGGCGGGTCATACATGCACCCTTCTCCTGTGCAAGCTGGTGGCGCAGTGACTTTGACCGTTCTGTTCCTTCTATTTGCAGTATTAGGGATGGAACCCAGGGCCTTTGCACTGAGCTGCAGCTGCAACTCTTTTTAAATTTCTTATTTTGAGACAGAGTCTCGCTAAGTCACTTGGTTGCCCAGGGGGCTCCATCTTGCAATCCTCCTGCCTCAGCCTCCCCAGAGTGCTGTGGTCACAGGGACACCGTACCATGCCTGGTTTATATTCACCTTCTAAGGTCATGATAAGGATTCAACGAGATTCTGTATGGAAAAGTCTGTTGTTCATTGTGAGCAAGCTGGTGGGGGGCTGTCATTGGTTGTGAGAGGGGGGCAGGGACAATGGGTAATTCAGAGGCTGTGAATTCAAATGCAGGTTAAGGCCAGGCAGGGATAACGCCTGAGTAAACAGGTGGGGTAAGGCAGGACTGGTCTGGGCGCCAGATGAGGGCTCTAACTCAGAAGGCTGGACCCGGCCGGAGGGGAGGCCTCCACCAGCTCAAGTCATGGCTGGATCTTCTGGGCTGTTTTGAGGTGGGGTCTTGCTGTGCTGTCCAGGCTGGCCTTGGGCTCCTTTCTGCCTCAGCCTCTGGAGTAGCTGGGATTATACCATGGCACCTGGCTGACTTTTTAAAGATGGAGCAATGTGGATTTTTATATGCTAACTCCTGATTTTAAGCTGGCATCCAATTCCAGTTGACAGCCTTGCCAGGGTCAATGCTACCAGCCAAGCAAAACACAGGTGGTGTTGATGCTAGGCACTTGCGTCAGCGCCTATCTCTCCATTTCTTGCTTCGCTGTCCCAGCACCGTGCTGAAATACAGCAAGCGTCCAGGAGTGTGTGGAGAATGGACGAACCCTGTTGGAGGACTGAGCAGCCTTTCCAAAGATCACTGCATTACAGGGCTAGCGGAACCCCCAGAGCTGTGCAGTCTAAGCCCTCAGTACTTCTCCCGGGTGGCAGCTGGTGCCTGTGTGTGGCATCCCTGCCCTGGGTGACCCGGCTCTGTTCTTTCTTAGTTTACGCACAGACCCTCTTACCTCGGACCGCCTGAGGATAACCCACCCAGCCCCTTTCAGTCAGCCTCCACTGTCTCCTCTACCCACCCCCATCTCCCACACCAGCAGCCAAGGCCTCTCAGGACTCCTGGGCCTCCTTGACAGCTGAGGGGCCTGAGGCACACACCAGCGGCTCCAGTCCCGGGACACACAGCTCCTAAGACTGTGGTGGGAACGGAGACTCTGTTCGCCTGCCTCCCAGGAGCGCCCTGAGTTTGCATACATTCGAAGTGCCTCAGTGAGGTCACCCTCCAGCCCACCACCTTTTCTCCTGACTCCACTCCAGGCAAGCAGTTTACCTTGAGTTCAGGAGGGTCGTGAGGGGCTGGGGTCGGTCTGCTTATCTGAGATGGGGACAATTTGTTGACGGGCTCTAGGGGCTGCTGTGGCCTGCCACAGCAACCCTTTAGGACAGGGCCTGACACTGAGGTGCTCAGTGAATGTGAGCTGTGTTACCAGGAGTCGTTTCCCAGGAAAGCATCCAGTGTGGATTAAGTGGATTCTTGTACGCGTGAGGGCATCACTCACTGACTTTGCCCTTTGATTAGGGGGCGCTCCCCATCCGGGGTTCACAAGCCCCAAGCGTGGATATCAAGGGAGTACGATAACTTGGTATTAACTTGGTAAGTACTTTGATGACCATTATCTCATTCGAGCTAATTTAGTTTTTTTTTTTTTTCTTTCTTTCTCAGTTCCGGGATTGAACTCAGGGCCTTTGCACTGAGCTACATCCCCAGCTGTTTTTCAACTTTTTCATTTTGAGACAGGGTCTCACTAAATTGCTGACTTGCCTAGGCTGGGCTGGAAAGTTTGATCCTCCTGCCTCAGCCTCCTAGAAGGCTGGGATTAAAGGCTTTGGCCATCACCCCCAGCTCTCCCTTGGGCTAGTTGAGGCTCAGATAGAGGGTGTATGTGACCCTCCTATTTATGTAGCGCCCCCCATCAGCCCAACTCTGGGTCTGATCAGAGGTTGGGGTTTGACTGGAGGACCCCAAGTGGGCTTCTCTCCCGTGCTGTCCTGTGTGCCCTGACCCTCTTCCTGCCCCTCCCCAGCCGAGAACATCACCAACATCACCCAGGATGAACGGCCCAGCTGTGATCGGCAGGATGAGACGCTCAACTTGGGCTTCACGGTGGGCTCCTTCCTGCTGAGTGCCACCACCCTGCCCCTGGGGATCCTCATGGACCATTTTGGCCCGAGGCCCCTGCGGCTGGTGGGCAGGTGAGGGGCTGAGCTGGGAGCTGAGAGTGCTACGCGGGGTTGGGGAGGCTCATTGGTCAGTGCCACTCCCCCTGTGTCCCCGCAGCGCCTGCTTCGCTGTATCCTGCGCCCTCATGGCTGTGGCTGCCCAAGACACTGAAGGTGAGCTGCCAGCCTCCAGGCGTCCACTGGAAGAGATGGGGGTGGTGCAGACTGATGCTGACCCCAGCCTCCATTCCGCCCTCTGACCCTGCTCTCCCTTCCCAGCCCTGTCCCCGCTGATCTTCCTGGCGCTGTCCCTAAATGGCTTTGCTGGCATCTGCCTCACGTTCACATCGCTCACGGTGAGTGTGGCAGGCACAGCACTGGTCGGGGGGCTGGAAGAGAGGAGGGTGCTGGGGAGGACGGCTCCGTGGACCAGACAGGGTGCAGAGGTGAGCCCTATGCGAGGCAGCTCGGAGAGGGCCGTGCCAGTGTAGGGGAGACTGCACGTGTGCATATGCATGTGCGAACACGTGCACGCTGGGCCCCTGCGTGTCTGCCAGCTCGCTCTAGGGACCGGGACTCAGCAGGACAAATAGGCCGCCGTGCCCTCACCTCCCAGGAGCTTCTGTTTTGGGGTTAGGGATTACGGGCAGCTGAGTAAGCAGTAAACTAATAAATCATGTCAGGAGGCCAAGTGTAGGGAGGAAAACTGGGTAACAAGCTAGTGATGCGAGGGAGCTGCCTGGCCTGCGACACGGGCTGTGAGCGCGTGTGTCTCTCCGAGCGTGTGCATTTACGTGTGTGAGTGTGGGGTTAAAGGCCCCGGTGGGTGGGGTGGCGGGGGAGGGGGAGGGAAGGTTCCCGCCTGGGTTATCTCCGCTGTTTATCTCCGTTGCGGCCAAACTGGGTGTTTGGCTGAATTTCTCCTCACCCCAGCGGCCACTTTTAATTCCAAACGGGGACATTTCACAACTCTAAGGAAGCCGATCCTTTCTACCCGCCCCTCTCCGCCCCTCTCCGCAGCCTCCTCCAGCTGTGTAACTTGGCCTAGTTCCCTGGGTCCTTTCTCCCTTGCCTGAGCCTTGACCTGCTGCCCCGCGCTGCGGTGGCTCCACCTACCGCTGCATCTCCAGCCAATGGGGAGGCCTGGCAGCGGCCCCGCCCTACCTCACCCCTTGTGGGCCCCGCCCATCCATTTTAGAACACGCCCCTATGGTTAGCTCCGCCCTAGGGGCCGTCATCTCCAGCCAATGGCAAGGCCTGGCGTCGGCCCCGCCCCATCCCACCCCGAAAGCCCCGCCTCTGATGACACCTCCCTCCATGGCCTGTAATCTCTAGCCAATGGTAGGGCCTGGTGCAGGCCCCGCCCAGCCCCACCTCTCAAGGCTCCGCCCCCACGCCATCCTTTGGTGCACAGTGCCTCGTGGGTGGGTGTCACCTGCTGCCTGCCACCCTCCCAGCACACCAGTCTGGGCCAGCGTATTGTTAGCTGGGTCAGCTTCACCTTCCTCAGGGTGCTGGGCTGAGACAGCACCCACAGACCCTTGAGGGGGGAGGGGTCTCTCCCTGACACTCTTCCCTGGTGGTGTTGGCCATTGGCCTGGCACGGAGGGGGCGAAGGTGGACCTGCTGCTAGGGCCTCACTCTCTGATCTGTGTTTAATCACTTTCCCTCACAGCAATTTGAGCTCCCTCTACTGAGCCTCAGTTTCCCTGGGGGGAGGGGATTGGGTTCTGTGTGGCATCTAAGGCTCTGCCCAGCTGTGGGATGAGGTGACTTGGGCAGGATGGCAGGCTGGAGCGGGTGTGAGCAAGGGTGTCAGGACTTGGCTTCTCTCCCCGGGCCTGGCTCAGGCCTCCCCTGCCCTTCACAGGATCTACCCGGGTTCTGTAAGAACTGTGGGCCGAGGGCACCACTGAATTGCAGGGTCGGCCACAGGTGCGGTCTTGGTATGACCAGGAGGTGGGGAGCAAGTCTTCAGCGCTGACGTTGAATGTGGGGACACTTCTTCCCCGCTTGGCTTCGGTTTCCTCATCTATGACACGATTGGGAGCAGATCAGTATTTCTCAGCACCTGCTCAGTGTGGCATTCTGGGGGTCACACGGCCAAGGAAGGCTAGAAGGGGACTGTGGTACTTGCAGGAGGTCCTGAGTTTGGTCCCCGGCATCCCCCCAGAAGTAAAGGGGCTCTGTGAACGCTCTTTTGGGCAACTTTAGGATGCAGCGAAGTTGACAGTTTTCTCGTGGAGGCCATTTCTGGGAACCCTGTTTGCTAACATGTATTGAGAGTCCCAGGGGAGGCTCTGGTTCGCCATGTGGGTTTTCCTGATGTGCTGGGACTACAGGGTCGTCGTCCCTGCTGCTCACTCTGAGGCCCGCAGGCTGGTGCCTGGGTTTTCTCGGGACGCGGGGAAAGGGGAGCCCCAAGTGGCAGTGTTGGGGGTGCCCCTGGTCATGGCTGCTTCCTCCCCCAGCTGCCCAACATGTTCGGGAACCTGCGTTCCACCTTCATGGCCCTCATGATCGGCTCCTACGCCTCCTCTGCCATCACCTTCCCAGGAATCAAGGTACAGACGTCTGCGGGGGGCAGAGGGTGAGGTCCCCTGGGTTGACTTTCCGGCCTTGGCGTGGACCCGGGTGGGGCTGGTGAATGGTGGCTGGCAAGACCTGTCGGGGTCCGTTCCTGCTTTTCGTCTCCATCCTGCCTTCCTGCCTCGATGTCCCCAGAGCAGTCCTTCTCCCTCCCGGGCCCCGCAAGCTTTCTCTGCTGCGCTCCTGCCCCTGGCTCACTCTCTGTAATCGGCGTTGATGTTGTTATTGGACAGGGGTCTTAGGGGTCTCGTTTCTTGGTGTCCCAAACAAAGGATTAAGCAGGACACTCAGAGCAACAAGAATCAGATTTATTGAAAAAGAATAACAAGAGTAAGCAAAAGAGCTGGTCATTACCCGGCTGTAATCCCAGTGCTTGGGAGGCTGAGGCAGGAGGACCGCTGCCAGTTCAAGATCAGCCTGGGGTACCTAGCGAAACCCTGTCTCAAAAAAAAAAGTGAAAGATGGTGAAAGTATACTCCGCAGGATGGGACTGGGGACTAGGTCTCTGGAGGTCCTGGATTACAGGAAGCTGTACGTTGGGGGTGTGGGGGGGTGGCCCAATGGAGTCTGTGCCTCGGCCCACCCACGGGGAAGTGCTGTCCACACAATGATTTTAGAGGAAGTAACTTGGGTTCAAAACCACAGTGCCAATGAGGTTGGGTGCAGGTGGAGTCATGGACTTCCGGGTTTGCGCGTGCCTGGGGGTCTTGGGGGACAGGGTGACCTTTATTGGCTTTCTGATATTTTGACGTGGTCGTCCTTGCTCTCTCTGGTTTCTTGATCCTTGTCCCATGGCTACCTGTTATTTATTTGTCCTAACTCTACCTCCTGGCTCAGTGGGACTTTCTGAAGGATGCTGGGCGGGGAACCCTGGGTGGCTTTGCCGTAGCTCGGCATCAAGCCCCACTCTCACCTGCCCGCGAGGTGTCCCCCGCCCGGCTCTGGCCAGCCCTTCAGTCCCATCTCCCCTCTGGAGAGCCGAGGACGTGGCCTGAGGTTGCCAAGTGAGGCTCCACAGGGCTGATCCTGGACGGTCAGCCTGGCAGCCTGGGGCCGGGAAGACCTGAGTGGCTGCCCTGGAAACAGCACCTTGCTTTCCTCCTTGGTTTCTATCGAAGCTGCCTTCCACGCGGGCCACCCTGTCCCCACCTGTAGATTAGCTGTGCTTTGGGTGCCCCTTCCTAAAAGTGGCGTGGGTGTTTGGAGGAGCCAGGTGTCACCCGCACGTTTCGGGGTGTAGCCTTTGATGATTGTCCTGTCACCAGGAGGGCAGCGACTGGGGCACGGAGCCTGAAGACACTGAGAGCTGTCGCTCTGTACACCTGTGACCGGGTGGTGGGCTTCTCCTGGCAGCCAGGCTGGCTTGGGACACACATTCCAGGAAGCTGCTGGACCTGGCGTTAAGAGGCCCTGGGCCGACGCTGGCGACCCCTCCCCCAGCTGCCCCGGGATCCCCGGGAGGGGGAGCGCAGCTTTGCCCCGATGGAGTTTGCCTGTGCCCAGGGCGTGCCAGCAGGTGCAGGGTAAACACAGCTGGGCCTGGCGAGCCCGGGACCCTCGCCACCCTCCGTGCGTGATACGTGGTGGCATTTCTGCGTGAAAATAAACCCAGACGTTTCAGTATTGCAGGCGAAATCTGTGTGCCTTTTCAAGATAGTCACAAGACTCCAGGACATCTGGGGCAAGGGGCAGCCACACTGGGACCCGGGGAGTCCCGGTCCCCCCTCACGGGGGGCTTGGGTGCAGGCAGAAGAGCTGGGGCGGGGTTTCGGGGTCTGACCCTTGTCTCTGGCTTCGGTTTCCTGTCTGCAGATGGGGCAGCAGCAGGGGGGTGGGAGGCCTGCCAGGCCCCAGTGGCCCGAGTTCTGCCCCACGGGGCCAGGGCCAGGTGGCCTCCCCATGGCTGTCCCCCGTCCCCACAGCTGATCTATGACGCCGGTGTACCCTTCGTCGTCATCATGTTCTCTTGGTCAGGCCTCGCCTGCCTGATCTTTCTCAACTGTGCCCTCAACTGGCCCTCCGAATCCTTTCCTGCCCCGGAGGAGGTCGACTACGTGTGAGTGGCGGGTGGGGGAGCTGGGGCAGGAAGGGGGTGCACCCTGCTGGGAAGGTGAGGGGACCTGGGTTCGGAGCTCAGCTCTGTGAGCTGCCCAGCTCCCTGAGCTCTGTTCTCCCCGCGCCGCGGGCCTCGTTCTCCCTTCTCCAGCCCAGTTAGTACCGGTGCTGGGGCTTAGCCCTGCACCGCTCTCTGTGTGGGAACAAAGGTGTGGGGAAGGAGGGGATCGGGGCTCCCAGGCCAACCTGGGACGGTCAGGAGAGCGTGACGCGTCGCGATCACTCGATCACTCACCGGCTCCCAGCCCAGCGCCCAGCAAGACAGCCCCGCCTGGGGGAGCTCACTGCCCGGCATGGCGGGGCTGGGCATGGGACCTCGCAGTCCCCAGACCAGCTGGGCTGGATGCTGGAGGCTGAGGGTGGACTCTGTGCCCACAGGAAGAAGATCAAGCTCGCAGGGCTGGCCCTGGACCACAAGGTCACAGGCGACTGCTTCTACAGCCACGTGACAGTTGTGGGCCAGAGGCTGAGCCAGGAGGCGCCCCTGGAAGAGGGGGCCGACGCCTTCCTCCCGTCCTGGCACGGCACTTCCCCAGGGCAGCCTGAGAGTGAGTGTCAGGACGGGCAGGGCGAGTCCTTGGGCCCGGGGAGTCCATCTCGCCCCTCTGCAGTCCTCACAACCCCCCAGTGGCTGGGGCGCACTGCCTGCCATGGGTGGAGATTACCACACTCAAGAATTGGGGCAGGTTCAGGGTCAGGCTCTGGGGGGCTCCCGGGTGGGGCGGGAGGGGCCGGGGCCGTGGCTGACCTGGGCTGCGGAATCCGGTGCAGCGGGCCCAGCGAGCTCAGGGCGGGCCTCCGGGCCTCCAGTGCCGGCACCCCATGCTGGGCCCTTCCCAGAGAGAGCTGGGGCTTGGGTCCTGCTCCTGGGTACGGGCGTCCACCCAAGAGAGAAGGTGGTGGTGAGGAAACTAGGCTGTCCTGAGGGCCGTCACCCCCACTGCCACCCCTAGGATGGTGGCCAGGGCGGGAGGATCACCGGGGTCCGGGAGTTCAAACCAGCCTGGGCCACACCGCGGGCTCCCATCTCAGGAAGAGTTGCTACCTCAAGCAGTGTAGGGTCTACATCCAGAGAGCACGTAAAAATGCGCCATGCAGACAGTTAAGAGCTGGGCAAGCCTGGCATGGCGGCACGCACCTGTCATACCAGCACCCTGGGAGGCTGAGGCAGGAGAATTGCAAGTTGGAGCCCAGCCTGAGGATGTAGCTCAGTGCTGGCATGGTTGGGGGAAAGGGGAGCTCTGAGGCTCAGGGGAGCCCCCTGGCACCCCCAGAGTCCGTCCCCTTCCGCGAGAGCCTGTGCTCCCCCATCTTCCTGTGGAGCCTGCTCACCATGGGCATCACGCAGCTCCGTGTCATCTTCTACATGGCGGCCATGAACAAGATGCTGGAGTTCCTGGTGACCGGGGGCCAGGAGCATGGTGCGTGGGGCTGCGAGGCTGGGGTGGGCTGGGGTCCCCGCTGTGCGCTCACTGTGCCCGCCCTGCCCACAGAGACCAGCGCGCTGCGTCAGAAGGCAGCTGAGACAGGTAGGGCCCAGCTGTTGGCACCCAGGCCGAGAGTGGGGCTGGGGAGGCCTTGCCTGCTGGCTCCAACCGCCCCCTCCGCCCCCCAGTCAGCTTCTACTCCTCCGTCTTCGGGGCCATGCAGCTTCTGTGCCTCCTCACCTGCCCCCTCATCGGCTACATCATGGACTGGAGGATCAAGGACTGTGTGGATGCCCCAGCCAGAGGCACTGCCCGCTGGGATGCCAGGTGACTTTTCACATCCTCTGTGTTTGCACATACGGCTTTCATTTCACTGGAGCCCTGTGGCAGGGCTCCCTCCCCATTTTACAGATGGGGAAACTGAGGCCAGAGGGGGCATGGCTTACTTAGGAGTAAGAAGAGCTAGTTAGGTGTGGTGGTGCACACCCATTATCCCAGTACTTGGAAGGTTGAGGCAGGAGGATCGCCATGAGGCCGAGGCCAGCCTGGCATACATAGTGAGTTCAAGGCCAGCCAGAACTACATAGTGAGGCCCTGTCTCAAAAATCCAAAACAAACAAAAAGTGAAGAAACAAAAAAATGAAGAGCTGGCGTTGGTGCTGACTGAGCCATGGGCACAGCCTTACTCAGTCCTGCAGTAGCAGAATGTTAATGTCCTCACCATGCAGGTGACAGATTGCACAGGTGAGGACCTCAGCTAGCCTCATGAAGCAGGCTCCAGAGTCGGGAGCCTTCCCCAGCCAGGTGCTGTGTATCAGCTCCCCACTGCTGTGTAACAAGTCAGCCCTTCTTCCAACAGCAGACATTCAGGGCCAGGACGCAGTGCAGGGCACAGGTCTTGGCCAGCATGCAGGAGGCCCTGGGTTCTATCCCTAGCGCTGCAGAGCAAAACAAAACTCCACCCTGTCGTGTTGTCACTGAGCGCTGGGAATATGGGAATGACTTAGCCAGGCATCTCTGCCTCAGTTTCCCTCCTCAGGCTGTGCCCAGGGCCACAGGGTCATCCGAGATGCTGTAGCAGGGCAGGCAGGGGCTGAGGTGGCTTTTATAATTCGGTCTCCGCAGCAGCCCTGGTCACTTATGCCCACGCTGTCCCTTGAAGAGGAACCTAGGACCATGGGGGAGGGACTGCACAAAGGTGGGCTTCCCAGGGGCTTCCATTTCTCTCTCTTTCAGTCTACTGGGGATGGAACCCAGGGCCGTTGCACTGAGCTGCAGCCCTAGCCCTTTTTAGTTTTTACTCTGAGAGAGGGTCTCACTAAGTCACTAAGTTGCTCAGGCTGGATTGGAACTTGGGATCCTCCTGCCTCAGCCTCCCAGAGTGCCGAGATGACAGGCATGTGCAGGGAGCAGGGCTTGGGACTGGGGATCTGCAGGGGGGCCGGGTTGAGGCAGTGGCCCTGACTTCCGGTTCTTCCCAGGGACGGGGCCGCTGCCAAGCCCACCAAGCCCCGGTACAGCAAGATGCAGAAGCTTAGCAACGCCATCACAGCCTTCACCCTAACCAACCTGCTGCTTGTGGGCTTCGGTGTCACTTGCCTCATCCACAGCCTGCACCTCCAGGTACCCAGGGCCGGCTGCGGCCCACGCTGGATGTGGGGCCTGAACCCGGGCCGGCGCAGAGCTGCACCCAGCCCTTTTTTATTTCGAGACAGGGTCTCACTGCGTTGCTCGGGCTGGGCTCGTCCTTGCGATCCTCTTGCCTCTGCCTCCCAGAGTGCTGGCACGACAGATGTGTGCTGCCAGCCCGGCACTGGGGTCTCTTGACCTCTTCGCTCTCTCCTTTTGGTTTCAGCTCGTGACCTTCGTCCTGCACACCATGGTCCGAGGGTTCTTCCACTCGGCCTGCGGAGGGCTGTACGCGGCCGTGTGAGTACCGGGCCGGCTGCCTGCCGGAGTGGTCGTGGCCTGGAGTCCCTTGGTGCTCTCTGCCTGCCCTGCGGTGCTGGCCTTGGACGCTCTCTGGTCCTCTGCCTCTGCCTCCCGGAGTGCTGGGATGGTGGGCGCAGGCTGGCCTGGACCTCCGCTTGCTGTCCAGCACCCAGGCGGCCCAACCCACGTGGGGACGATGGCAGCAGGACAGGCTGGGAGCTCGCGCCGTCCCTGCGGGGAGCCAGGAGGCAGGCGGGGCGGGTGCCGGCCCTGACACGCGCTCCCCCGCATCGCACAGGTTCCCATCCAGCCACTTTGGGACGCTGACCGGCCTGCAGTCACTCATCAGCGCCATGGTTGCCCTGCTGCAGCAGCCACTCTTCATGGCGGTGGTGGGGCCCCTGCGCGGGGAGCCCTTCTGGGTGAGAGCTGGGCGCAGGGCCGGTGGGAGGAGGCACCCCGCCTGCTGTCGGGTGTTCTGGGAGGCGGAGACGGAGGCTCAAAAGTGCAAGCCCAGTGCTGGGATTGCAGGCATGGGCCACCATGCCTGGCCACTTCTTCTGCTTACTGTGCCGAGGCGGCCCTGAGACAGGGACACTGAGAGCCTCGATTCCTTGCTGGAAATCACACCGTGAGGCCTGCAGTTCCCCCCATGCCCCAAGTCCCTGAGGGCCACGTCCCGAGCCTGTGTGCTGTCTGCCCACTCTGAGACCCTCCTGTCCCCCGGCTGAGTGGGACCTGTGGGTCACCATGGACCAGCCCCAAGGTCCCATTTCAGGATGGCACAGTGTGGTGCCCCCCCCAGCCTTTCACTCAGTTTCCCTCCCCGCCTGCAGGTGAACCTGGGGCTGCTGGTGTTCTCATTGCTGGGCTTCCTGCTGCCGGCCTACCTCTTCCATTACCGCGCCCAGCTCCGGAGGGAGCTTGCCACACATGGCCCAGACTCCCAGATGGCTCTTGCTGTCCCCAAAGTGGTGGCCTGATGTCCGCAGCCTGGAGCTGTGGGCAGGAGCCACCAAGGCTGGAGCCGTCCGAGGAGACTGCAGGCCGCTCTGCCTAGGCCACACGGTGTGGGGGCCGCCACTCCGGTTTATGAGCACAGGGTGCCTGCTCTGGCAGGACTCACGTGGGGGATGCCCAACGCCCTCCTGACGGAGATGGAGACGCCTGGGCAGGCTGGGCTGGGACGTGAGTGGGACCCTGGGCCTGGCCCTGGCCCTGCTTCCTGTGTCGCCGGTTGGAGCACATGTGCGTGTGTGACACAACTGTGACCTCCCCTCCAGCACAGGACCGGGCAGCTGTGCCCCCAGGACCGCACAGCTGGAGGGTGGGTCCCCTCCTGGTGCTGTTTCTTGAGGTCTTGGAGGAAATAAAAAGGGACAGAGAGACGGGTCTGAGCCGGTGTCATCTTCCCACGCAGCTCAGCTGTTCCCTCCCTTCGGGTGGAGAGCGTCCCACCCCGTTCCTTCCCCACACAGGGAACCCAGCAGGTGCCCGGGAACAGTGCAAAGCAGGGCTGCGAGATCTATCGATTGATCGATCCCGACTCCCCGCCCTCTAATGTCTCTGGGGCCGGCCAACAGCGGCCCTTCCGGAGCCTCCTGTTCCATCTGTAGACTTCGTGCACAGGCTGAGCTTTCTCTTAGACTGGATTTACATTCGTGTTTTGAAACAAGATCTCGCTATGTAGTCCAGACTGGCCTGGAACTCGCAGGGATCCTCCTGCCACAGCCTCCCGAGTGCTGGGTGGCAGCCTGCAGCCTCACGCTGCGCTCGCGCCCCACTGCCCAGACTCAGTGGTTGCGGGCCGTGCGGGGCCCAGGCCGCTGTCCCTTGCTGTCCCCCGCTCTCCCCACGGTCTGGGACGCGCGACCGGCAGGCCCGGGGCGCGGGGCTCGGAGTGTCCGGCAGATGCGCTGCGGGGACTAAACCGGCGGCGGGGACCCCGCGACCCCCGCCCCAGGCGCGAGTCCCCGCCCCGCCCTGCCCGGACGGCCCGGCCGGGACCAGGCGGACGCTGGGGCTCCCGCTCCGGCGGGCGGGGAGTGGGGAGGGATGGGCCTGCGGAAGCGAGCCGAGCCGTGTTTGTCGCGGCGCTGCCGAGCGGAACAGATGGCTGGGGAGGAGGAGGGGTGCGGGGGCCGGAGGATGAGGAACGAGGAATTTCGACGCCCGAGTCTCCCGGGAGAAGCCCCCCCATCTCCTCCAGCGGCGGGGGCCGCGCCAGCCTCGCTCCAGACCCCTTTGCGCAGAGCCAGCCCGGCGCCGCGGGGCCCGCTGCGGGGTCGAGGCCGCGGGGAGCCGCCAGGTCGCGAGGGTTAACGGGGACGAGGGAGCGACTTCGGGGATCACAAATAGCAAAGGGAAAACGTGTTAATTGGAACTTTATGCAGATGAGCCGGGACGGGGGCTGGGAGTGAGCAGGTCAGAAGGACGAGGACCCGGCGGGCGCCGTCCCGGGATGGGGCAACCGGTCCCGCACTCCGTCCAGGGGCCCGCAGCGCCGGGGGAGGGTGCAGCCTGCGGGCGTCTGTCGCAGCCTCGCCCTGTGTCCCCAAGCGCCCCTCCTTCCGCTAAACCTGTCTGCGACGCCCACCGACACACCCCAGCCCCTCCTCCGCGTCCTGCCCACGGCCGCCCCAGCTCTGGGGGCCGCTGATGCCATCCGCAGGTCAGGGAGGCATGGGACAGTGCAGGGAGGGAGAGACAAGAATCCCCGTGCTTGGGAGGTCGAGGCAGGAGCATCTCCGCCAGTTCGAGGCCAGTTTGGGCTACACAGCAGCCTCCTCCTCCCCCCTGCCCCCACCCCGTCTCAAAACCCAAACAGGACACATAGCTCCTTGACGATCAGGGAGGCCACACAGCCCACTCGACGGGAGGATAACCAGGCCCCGGGAGGCCAGCGAACAGCTGTCCCCGGGGCTGCCGGCTGGGAAGGACGCTGTGTGCAGGGCCCGAGCCCGCGCTCGGGTGTCGGAACATCTGATGAGCGGGCTGGCGCGGGCATTAAAGATGCATGCGCAACCTGACCGCCGGGCCTGGGCCGCCACCTGGCCTGGGCCCTGGCGTGGCCGGGGTGGGGGACAGAGTCCCATCCCAGTGTGGGGGCCGGCGGGCGGGTTCCCTTCGCGCGCACAGATCGAGCCTGGCTGGGGAGCCGCGGCCGGGGCACACACCCCCACCCCGCCCCCGGGCCGGACCTGAGCGGTTTAAGGGCTTAGGCGGCATCTGGCCTCCACACCCGCCGCGCCGATGCTCGCCCGCAGCTCCAGGCTGCAGCGCACTGCGGCTCCCAGGGCGGCCGGCAGGGGCGCAGGGCAGCGGGGCCTGCACGCTGTAACCAGGGCTGGCCGCGGGTCTGGGCCCCGCGGGGCAGCCGGGCCTGGGGCGCGGGGATCTGGGTCCTGAGGTCCAGCAGGGGCTTCCTGGTTTAGGGGACTCTGAGGGGCTCCGGGCAGCGCCCGCAGGATGCTCGTGGGCTCCAGCGTCGGTGCCAGGGCACAGGGACCCCAGCGCTGCGGCTGGAGAGGAGGCCCAGTCGCTAGTCTCGGCCCTGGAAGGTCCCGAGTGCCCGGCCCAGGCCATTGCTCCTCCACGTGTAGGCAATAGGGAGCCACGGCGGGTTCTGGAGCGACGCCCTGACCTCGCGCACGGTTTGGCGCCTGGGATGCGGCCACCACGGGCAGGTGGGGAGGGAGGCGGGGGCCAGGAGGAGGAGACCCAGCGCGAGAGCTCTGCTATTTTCCTTCTCCTGCAGGCATGAGGTAATGAGCAGGAGGCTGGGGAATGGGAAGCCGAGCGTGGACCCGGGCCAAGAGGGGCCGGGAGCAGAGTGGAGCGAGATGGGAGGAGGGGCTGCTACAACCGGCCCGAGTCTGGCAGCAGCGGGACGCGGAGCGGCGCGCGGGCGGCGGAGGGTTCTGTTCCTCCCCGCTCCTCCCTCCGTACAGCCCGATGGGGGCTGGGCTGGGCGGCCTTGAACGCCGCCGCTAGTTCAGGCGCCAAGCTGGGAATCTGGGTCGGGGCTGGGCGGCTGGGGTCGCTCCCGGCGCAGGGTGTGAGTGGCCGCGCGTGCTCGGGCGTGGGCGGGTGGCCCGCACGTGCGTGTGTGCGCGCGTGTGCCACGCGTGGGTGCGCACGTGCCGGCGGCGGGGTCTGTCCGGGGGCGGCCGCTCCTTCCCTGGCTCGCGCGCCTCCCGCTCTGCTGCTCCAAATAGCATCTGGACCGGGCTCGGCCCATGAATATTTCACGGCGCTAATTCCCTGACCTGGACGGCCGTGCGTTTCCCAGCAGCCCTTCTTCCTCCTCCTCTTCCTCCTCCCCCCGGGGTCCGCCTGCCTCGGCCCCCAGTTTCATTCGAGAGCACAGCTGGCCGGAGGAGCGGCCAGAGCCCCCAGACTCAAGTCCAGGGTCCGCAGCGGCTCCCACCAACCCCCACCTGCCCCGGGACTTAGGGACTCACTCCTTCCCCCGCTGGACCAGCACTCTGGGAGGCTGAAGCAGGAGGGTCGCAAGTTCCAGGCCAGCCTGGGCCAGTTAGTGATTTAGCAAGACCCTGCCTCAGAATTTAAACACAAAATTAAAAAAAGGCCTGGGGATGGTACCGCGCCCGGGACTCAAAGAAAAACACTGACTCCCATCCACCAACTCACTGGGACCTCGGTGGCCGGCTCATCCCACCCCTCCATACCCACCTCCCAAGCTAGATCATTGTTGTTGTTATTTTTGCAGCGCTGAAGAGTGAACTGAGGACCTTGGCCCTGAGCCGCACCCCAGCCCCCGCCCTTCTTTCTTTCTTTCTATTTTTGAGATAGGGTCTTGCTAGGCTGCCCAGGCTGGGCTCGACCTTGTGATGCTTCTGCCCAAGCCTCCCAGCGTGCTGGGACCACAGGCCTGCAGCACCACGCCCAGCCTTGAGCTCAATTTTTAATTCTAAATGCGAACTGCCAAACCTCAGTCGCTCTGTCTGATGAGCTCCAGTCCCAGCCCTATTGCAAGTCCTTTTTTGCCCCTCCACACACCAGAAAGTCGCAGTCTCTGCTCACCTCTAGCGCTGGCCAGGAACCCGGCTTGGGTCCCTGTCCCTCCATCTCCCTAGCTATTTGGGCTCCCTTCTCGCAGGCCTGGGGAAATGCTTCTCCCACTCAGGCCATCTCTGACGGCTTCCACCCCAGGAACCAGGGGAGATGGTATCCACAGGGCGGCCGTGCACGGCTCTGCAGGCTGCACACTGCTCGAGGACTTGCAGGCCCGAGGCTCCGCTCCCCGAGGTGTTTGGTATCCCCCTGCCCAGGCTCCAGCCCCTAAGATACACTTCGGAGGCCTAGAGGCTCCTCCTCCTCCCCGTCCCCGTGCCCCTCCCGGCCTAAGCTCTTCTCCCACTCGTGACGTCTCGAGCCCAAAACAATCTTCCTGGAGTAAAATAATAGAATTTTTAATAAATTTTTTTTTCCCAAACAACTTCTGATCGTTGTCACCACGCAGGGGCCGTGGCGGAGAGGAAAGCTCTCACCCGCGCCCTCGGCGTGTCCAGGGTAGACTCAGGAGAACAGTGCTCCTCCGGCGGCGGGAGGCCGAGGCAGGGCCGGGGCAGCGGGGTCGGGGCCGCCCCTCTGGGGACGCCCAAGGCTGTGCTGGTGGAAGGTGCTCTGGGGACAGCGGCGCCCGGGGTCCCCCGGCCCCGGCGCGGGGACAGAGGGCCGATGGCCGGAGTCCGCGGCCTTCAGAGGTGCCGCGGCGCCAGGACCAGCAGGCAGAGCAGCGGGGCGCGCAGCAGCACGGGGGCGCGCGCGGGGCCCCGCGAGTCCGCGGGCGCTCGGCACGCGGGGCCGGGGCAGGCGCGCCCGCCGCCGTAGCCGCCCCAGTAGTCGTCCTCGGTGGGCGCGTCCCCGTCGGCGTCGCCGGCGTGGCGCCCGCGCGCGTCCGCGTCCTCGGCCGGGAGGTCGCGCGCCAGCGTGGCGGGCGGCGCGGGCGGCGCGCCGGGCTCCGCCAGGCCGTACAGGTGGTTGGAGGAGCTGTTGCCGCGCGCGCGCCCGCCGCCCGCGCCCGGCCGCGGCCCCGCCGGGCACGCGCGGAAGTCGGCGTCGCGCAGCGCGCGCAGGTCGCGGCCGCGGCGCTCGGGCGGGGACGCGCAGGGCACCTCGGAGCTGGACACGCGCGCGCGCTGGAACCAGGCCCAGAGCGGGCGCGCGCGGCAGTCGCAGGCCCAGGGGTTGGCGTTGAGGCGCAGGAACTCGAGCGCCGGCAGGTCGGCCAGCGCCTCCGCGGGCAGCGAGGCCAGGCTGTTGTTGAACAGGTAGAGGATGGTGAGGCGGCCCAGGCCGCGGAAGGCCGCGCGGTGCACGCCCTGCAGCCGGTTGCCGTGCAGCAGCAGCCGGTCCAGGCCGCCCAGGCCGCGGAAGACGTGCTCCGTGAGCAGCCGCAGCCGGTTGCCGTGCAGGAACAGGTGGCTCAGGTTGGCCAGGTCGGCGAACAGGTCGTCCTGCGGGAGGGCACAGAGAGGGCGCTGAGCGGCGGAGGGGCGCGGGGAGGGCCGCAGCGGAAGGCGCCCGTGCCGCCGCCTCGCTGCTTTCTGCTGCTTTCTGCCGCGGCTCCGGGGTCCTCTTGTGTGCGCGTCTTTAACTGCGCTGTCCGGCTGCCTCGATGTCCCGGACGGATTCGGAACGTTCCCCTTTCGGGGTCATTTTGACCTTGGCGCAGAGCTAGGAGTCACGCGGTGCCAGCTAGGGCGACTAAGGCGGATGAGGACACAGCACCGTGCATTTCCGAGCTGCCTTTCTGTCGGAGGCGCTGGGCGGCGTTCAGGGCCTTTTGTCATCACACCCTGCAAAGACACTCGGGAAAGAGGACTCCAGAGCTGCTGCAGAAAGTGGTAAGAACGAGGGATTAATGTGTTTCAAGTGAGGGGAGGATTTTGAGGGAGCGTCATGGCAATGTATATTTTACTGTAGGAAAAATTTTAAATAACACACCGCATACTTTCTGACCAGCCCTTGTATTTGCTGTTGGAAAAGCCACACTGCTGAGGCCAGTGGTTCTCAGACCTTCGGGTGTCCCAGAATCCCCTCCCAGTCCCTAAGCGCAGCCCAGTCCTCTGGCTGGCAGGGCTGGGGCAGCCTGAGACTCCACCTACCTTCCCAGGGTGCCGGGCCAGGTGGACGTGGCCTCTGAGGCCCGCACTCTGAAAAACTGATTTGGTTAAGCCTCCAGACCAGAGGGCCGGCTTTCCCTTCCAAATCCTGGATCTGTCAGTAACTGACTACTACGTCCCCCTGAACAAGTCACTCAGTACCTGTGCCTCAGTTTCCTGATGTGTAACATGTGCCTGTGCTTGGGGATTCAGGCTGGCAGTGAAGCCCACAGGATCAGGAGTTTGAGCCCTGGTTCATAATCCAGTTCGTCTTTTGCTTTGCTGCATTATTTGGGGCAAGTTTTTCTTTTTCTTTCTCTCCTGTTACTGGGGCTTGAGCCCAAGGCTTTGCAGTGAGCTGCATCCCCAGCCCTTTTAATTTTTTAAAATTCTATTTTGAGATAGAGTCTTCCTAACTTGCCAAGCTGCCCAGGCCTAGCTCAAACTTGTGATCCTCCTGCCTCAGCCTCCTGGTGTGCTGGGATTACAGGCACATATCACCACACCTGGCTATGAGCACACTTTAAACTTCATCAAGTCTCAATTTCCTCTGTGTACAACAGGGAGAAAAGCCCTCAGCCGAAGGAGGCTGGATGCTACAGGGCCGTACCTGGTACTGGGAAGCAGGACCTAGCAGCACATGACTGCCATCCATCACGCATGGGCACCATGACTTTGGGGGCTCAGTTAGAAGTAGGCCCCGTCCCTTCGCCTCCCCAGGTGCACCCTGGGGACCGGAACTTCTGTGGCCAGGCTGGGTTACAAGGGACCAGGCCGCAGGGGTGGGGAGAGGCCCCTACAGAAGCTGCCCCGCCTGCAGGTGGGGGCAGGGGGTAGACCCTGGATCACGTGGCCTGCGGTGGCTGTGGGGACCTGATGTCTGGGGCCCTGCGGTGGAGCCAGCTGGCCAGGGGTGCCAGTGAGCAGCTGGTAGCTGCTCGGAACCTGATTTTCACAGGGTCCCCACTCTGCTGCCCGAGGGCCTTGCTGACTGGTGGTCAGAGGTCTGGCTGTCTAGGACAGAGACATCTCTGCTCCGCCACCTCCCTCCACCTCCTGGGGAGCCCCTCACCCCCCAGGTTGGGGAAGGCACCCGCCCCACTTCCTGTGCTCCCCCTCCTGCCTGGTTTCTGCCCTCTGGGTGGTCAGGAACCAACCTGGCCAAGGGCCCCTCTTGGCCATGCTGAGATCCGACCTCCCCATCTCTCGGGGCTCCCTGACACCAGGCTTCTGGCCCCTGGGGCCAACACCCTGACTCCTGTCCAGGTCCCCAGCGGCCCCTGCACCTCCCCTAGGCCTGGCAGCTGCTCCTGGCCCACACGGAAGGCAGACCTTGAGCCCCTTCCCACCTAGGGCAAGATGGGGGCCCTGACATCCTGTGTGGGGGAGGGAGGAAGAGCAGGCCCATTCAGAAGTCAGGATGGGAGCCTGAGCCCCCAAGTGCCTCAGACCTGCAGACTCCTCTTTGTGTCTCTGAGAAAGCCCTGCCCCCTCTGAGGCTCAACCTTGGGGACCCCCTCCCCCCTCCAAGCTGCTGCCAAACCCCCGGCTGGGCTGGGCAGCTGTGCTCAAATCCAGTCCTTCCTCTCTGAGTGGAGCAGTTCTCAGCGCATTAATAAGCCCTTGACTTTCACAGCCCAGCCCTCCCTTCGCCCTCTCCCTTGGCGAGCCGGTTCTGAAGCAGCCGCTTCCCTTTCAGAAACCACAGCACCCTCCTCCCAGAGCTTCGCAGCTCCGCGTCCATTTGGAGTCTGCGCGCGGCACCCGCCCCTCCCTCTGACCTTCCAGCCTGGCGCTGGCACCGGGCACAGGTGCGGCCAGGCTGTGTGGCCTTGGGCAGCGCGGGCTCCTCTCTGGCCTGGGCTTTTCATCGACAGAGCCCACGCCTCGGCGCGGCTGACTTTTGAGGCTCATCTGCTGCTCAGGAGCCAGTAGCCCGAATGCACCCCACCGTGCTCTGCCCGTGCCCCCGTGCCAGGCACTAGTGCACAGTGCCCAGCAGTCCACGGTGGGCATCGCGTCACCGCTGGCTTCAGCGACGCCGAGCAGATGACGGACTGAGCCCCCACCCTGTGCCAGGCTCTGTGCCGGAGCAACTCGGTCATCAAGGTCCTGGGGGTGGATACAAGGAGGGGACGGACGGCCTTGGCTAAGGCTGCCATGGACCTCTGTGGACCTCGGAAGCAGGGTCGGGGCCGCTGAGTTCTGCCTGGAGCCAGCCCGGGCCACGTCCCTGTTGGCTGCCTGGGCTGTAACTCAGCCGGACCTCTGCGAGCCTGACCCTCCCACGCCTGCTGCAGGGCATTTGCAGAGACGCGGCGTGGGGACGTGGGGAGGGACCCAGCCAGAGCCACACAGCTGACAGCCACCCCCGCGCCCATCAGCCACCTCCCTGGAGCTGCGCCTTCTCGGCCAGGCTGGCTGCTGCCCATGTCACACTCCTGCCACGGTCACACCCCAGCCCACGCGTCCCCTCACCTACCCTGGGGACTCTCAGGTAGAGCTGCCTCCTTCCTCTCTATGCGGCCCGGGTGGGGACGCCAGCGGGCACAGAGCCAGTGCCCGCCCCCCCAGCATCCGAGGCCCCGGCCCTCGCGCAGGTGTCTTGCCTGTCCAAATCGTCTACTTGGCTTGGCCGCAGCTCGGTCAGCCAGCTCAGCCCCTCCTCCCACACCCTCCTGGTGGGAGGCAGGGTTTTATTATTCCCAGCCGACAGACGAGGAAACGGAGACTCAGAGAAGCCACTGCCTAAAGTTAAATAATGAACAACTAGCATCTACTGATGAGGGCCCGGGACTGCAGTACTATTTGTTCTAGTATCTGCAGTAGTTAGTAGGAGTAGTTAGTAGTAGCAGTATTAGTAGTAAAAATATGGGTTGAGTATTCTTCATTAGAAAACCTGTTACGACCTATTTTTTGGTTTTTTTTTTGAGACACCATCTCACTATTAGCCCAGGCTGGCCTTGAACTCATGGTGATCCTCCTGCTTCAGCCTCCTGAGTGCTGGGATAATAGATGTGCACCATGCCCAGCCCTAATCAGAAAATCTGATATCTTTCAGAGTCTGAAACTCTTTGAGTATGGATCTGGAGCCCAAGTGTGAAATTCTGCACTAGGAAACCATCAGACCCACACGCAACTGTGTGTCGGGCGCGGACCAAGTGCGTGTGGGTTTGGGGCCGAGTCCGGGTGCCTGCCTGAGACGCTCACTGTGGCTCTGTGGATGCGTCAGAGCTGGACGGGAAGCAGGCTGGACACACAGGCTCCCTTCGGACCGGGCTACTCGAGCTGTGGTAATAATGACTTCGTCCCTGAGAAACACTGAGTCCCCTCTCGTGACTGCTACTCACAGACAGGGAAGCGCAGACGGGCCAGGCGATCTGTCTGGAGTCGCCCAGGGCTGAACTGGCCGCCACGTTTGCTTTGAGAAGAAGCTGTTCAGTGTGCTGGGGACCGGCCCCCCGGAAATGGAGTCAGACCAGGCAGGCCCCAGGCAAGCTCCAGCTCCGCCCCAGCCCCCTGCCCTGGAGTGTCCCTGTGGCTGGGCAACAGGGAGGCATGGACGGAAACAAAGTGAAGTTGAAACCGCTCCCAAAAGAGCTGGGCGTGGCAGTGCACACCTGTCATCCCAGCACTAAGGAGGCTGAGGTGGGAGGATCACTGGGGACTCAAGGCCAGCCTGAGCTACATACTGAGATTCTGTTTTAGAAAAACACCACTCTCCTGACAGAGCTGTAGGTGTGGGAAGAGGTGTGGAGTGCACTTTGTAAATCATGTGGTTCCAGGCATATTGGGTAAGGGAAGAAGGGGTGTGTTCTGTGCGACCCTCGCCTTGGGATGATCGCTGATGTTGACCTAAATTCTCTGGGAGAGGCTCTACTCTGGGCACTTCAAGGCCAGTGTTAAATAAGGCTCTCTATTTCTTTTCTTTTTTAAACAAGCATTTATACGGTGCTTACTTGATGCCAAGCGCTATTTAAGTGCTTTACAATTATTCATGTGTTTAATGCTTAGGAATCCGTGGGAGGTCAGTGTTGCCCCTGTTTTACAGATGAGTAGACTGAGGCAGTAGACAGGTTAAAAAATGTGACGTACTTGTGAAAGGCAGGGTAAAGCACGCAGCACCTAGCTGAGTGTGTGTCCGCTGAGTGTCAGTGGCCGCTGGGACTGCTACCATCATCATCATTATTATTATTGTTTTTCTGAGACAGAGTTTCACTACATAGCCCAGGCTGGCCTCCAACTCACAGCGACCCTCCTGCTTCAGCCTCCTGAGTGCTGGATGACAGGCGCAGGTCACCATGCCCAACAATGCCATTACTTACGCAGGAATGACACAAGACACATTATGCGTGGCACCCTTGGGCTCCACGGGGCCACCCTCCTCTGTGTACCTGGTCCACTACTGCGTTCTCAGCACCTGGCCGCACGGGGGGGTGCTCAGCACGTGCTTGCTAAGTTACTCTTGCTATGGCTGTAACAGGCATCCTGGGCAGGAACCTGATGTGCCACCCAGCACTGTGGGCCGGAGCTTCCCCGGCCGGAGGAGAAAGCAGCCTGGGGGCTGAGTGGGACGGTCTGGTCCTCGTCCCCAAAGCCAGGCAGGCTTTCCTGGGTGGCTCTGAGTGTGTGATGGCTTCCTGGGGAGGCGGAACGGGAGGCCCTGACTGCAGCCAGCCCGGTCGCAGCCGTAATAAACAATAATTAGACCAATAATAATAACGGTAAGTAACAATTATGGCTGCATCTGGTGTTCTCAGGATATCAGTTTCCAACTGACCTGGAAACGGGAGGCCCCAGCCGTGGTGGCTCCATCTCCCACCCACACTGGGCTGTGACGGGGCAAGAAGAGCAACCACAGAGACCTCAGAGAGAGGCACATCACTGGGCCTGGCGGCGCACGCCTGTCATCCCAGCACTCGGGAGGCTGAGGCAGGAGGATCACTGTGAGTGCAAGGCCAGCCTGAGCTACACAGTGAGACCCTGGCTCAAAAATAAATGAATAAAATAAAAAGAGACACACCCACCCCCCCAGAAAGACACGGGGGGTATGGGGCGCGGGTGTGTGAAGGGAGACAGACAGGAGAGGAGTGGGAGACAGAGGCGGGAGGCGAGGCAGGCAGACAGGCAGAGAGGGACGGATGGGGATAGACAGGTGGACAGGTAGGCAGGCTGGGCACATGAGGGCTGGGGAGTTAGGCAGGCAGAGCAGGACGGGAACCAGGAAAGCAGCAAAGCAGCGGGGAATGGAGGGGAGAGGCTGAGGCAGGAAGGTCGGCGCTCACCTGGAGGTGCAGCAGGCTGTTGTCCTGGAGGTAGAGGTACTGCAGGCTGACCAGGCCGCGGAAGATGGTGCCCGGCAGGCTGCTGAGCCGGCAGCTGTACAGATGCAGCGACTGCAGGCGCTCCAGGCCCTGAAAGGTGTCGGGCTCCAGCGAGCGCAGGTGTGGGTTGTCGCCCAGGTCCAGCTCCTCCAGAGCCTGCAGGGAGCGGAAGGTGCCCGGGTAGATGGTGGAGAGGTTGTTGGAGAAGAGCCACAGCGTGAGCAGGCTGGGCCCGAAGGTGCCGGGTCGCAGTGTGCGGATGAGGTTGTTTTGCAGGAAGAGGCGCTGGGTGCTGGGCGGCAGGGACAGCGGCACGGATGAGAAGTTGTTTGCCTGGCAGCTCACGGTGGGCGGGGACGCGTAGCAGGTGCACAGCATCGGGCAGCTGGGCGCTGCGGCGGGCAGGGCCAGGAGCAGCAGCAGGCAGGCTGGGGCGGGACCTGTGGGGACAGTGCGGTGAGGGGCGGGACACCGCCCGGGGCCTCAGCTGGAAGACAGGGGGCTTGTGTGTGGCCTCAGGGTCCCCTGCCTCACTCCCCAGGCTCTTTCGGGAGCCTCCCTGGAGGTCTATTAAAAAAATAACACCCGGTGAGGTGGGCAGGAGGCTGAGACAGGAGGACTTTGGGGAGTTCAAGTCCAGCCCAGGTATGTACAGAGGAAGACCTTGCCTCAAAAAAGCCAAACAAAATACAAAAATAAAAAAAGGTCTGGGAGGTAACTCAGTGCAATGGCTCTCGGTCCCACCCCTGTCCCACCCCCAAAACAAACAACAACAAAACCCTACAAAAACAAAAAAACCCCACCAGGAGCCCATCGTTCAAAGCACAGTGACATATCTGGAGTGGTCACAAATGCCCGTCGTCGCTCCTGTGCGTTCTCACTCTGCCTGCGCGACCCCGTTCTGAGATTAATGTCGAACATGACCGCGGGCGCTCCCCGCCTCGGCCCCCGCTCAGCGGCAGCTGTCTTGCATCCACTAGATGCCACCAGCACCCTGCCCCCGCTGTCACCACCGAAATGTCTCCAGACGTCGCCAAATGTCCCCCAGGAGCAAGCGCAGCCCACTTTTGAGAGCTCTCACTCTCAGGCCCTCTGTGTGCTGGGGTGGCCTTGCCCAGCCTGCTGTGACCAGTGTCCCCCTCGTCTTCCTACAGTGTCACCGTGGAGGACAGGGTGAGGCCTTGGGGACCAGGGCCCTCACTGGGCCACCAGCCACAGGTGACAGAATCAACAGCCCCCAGGTGCAGCTTCCTGGCTGTACCAGCAGACTCAGAATTCCCGGGGGACCTGAGGATGGGCACACCCCACACCCAGGCCCTCCCGTCTCAGGCTGCAAAAAGTTCCAAGGCACACTGGGAGGCCGGCCTGGCCATCTCTCCACTGGTGCAGAAGGAGAAGCGGGCGCAGGAGTCCCTACACTCTGTCCCTCCCACAGCAGATAACGTTCCTGTTGCAAGGCGTGTGGCCTCTATCTTCCAGCGTGACTGACTCCCAGGGATTGCAGAGAGGGGCCTGCGCCCCAGAGCCGGGCAGTTGCCCCTGCACACACAGCACGCACCAGATCCGAGGCCGCGTGGCGCCGCGTGGCCCCTCGTGGCCCCTCGGCGGCAGCCGTGTGACAACGTCCCTGCAGCTGGCCTCTTCCTGGGCTCACAAGGGTGCAGAGTGGGAACCCCGCGGTCCACGTGTGGGGCTCCCAGGGCACCACCCCGGGACCTTTCGGGCGTATGGATGGCTCCTGCTGTTCCCTGGTGCATGTGCGTGCAAGTGTGTGTGCGTGTGAGCACCGGCCCCATGCGCGTGGGCTGGGTGTGATGTCATACGTGGTGACACAGCGCGGCTGTTCCCACCCTTCACACCACCTCCGAGTTTCTCGGCCCTTCTCACCCCTCCCCCGGGTGGCGTTTCACGATCGCTTTCTCCGCCCGAGTTTCTCAGACCCACGTGGGGGGAGCAGTGCGTCTCTCACCCTTCATCCCACCTGGAGCACAAAGTGGGGGACCCTGGGTGTGTTTACTGAGCTCTGAGGTTTGGGGCTCCCAGCTGGAGATTTCAGAGCTGCAGAAACCTTCCAGGTTCCTCTGTTCTCCAGGGGGACAGCTGGGGCTCAGAGAGGGCGGGCCACTTGTCAAGGTCACACAGCAAAGTGGTACAGGACAGAGACCAGGGAAAGCATCTCCCGGTGCCCGGCCGCGGCATGCGCCCTTCCGGCCAGAGTCACCTATGAGGGCCGACGCCAAAGGAAGCCAAATCCTTCTCTGATCCCCTAATCCCACCCTTATCCCTAAGCTCAGGGGGTGACTTCTGATGGAGGACTGTGACCTCTCCCTGCATCCCCCGGACAGACAGACACCCGGGAGGGCCAGAGGGACAGAGAGGAGCCCCCAGATGCCCTAGAGACCAGGTACCTCTGCCAGGCTGAGCCAAGCCGGCCAGGGCAGGCAAAGGCCCCTTCCCCCGTCCTCCTCCCCCCAGCTCCCTGCCCCCCTCCCGTCCCCCTGGCCCTGCGGCCCTGCTGTCCCCTGCCAGCTCTCTGCGGGGGACCCTGCACCCTGCACCCGGCCCCCCCAAGACGGCTGCCCTACCGGTGACTGTTGCCATTTCAGGCCGTGCAAAGCGGCTGTAACCCAAGGAGCCTCATCCATAATTCAGGCTGCCGCTCACGGCCTCCGCACTGGAGGCCGGGAGGAGGGGCAGTGGGGGGCTCAGGGCCGCTGCCCCGTGACCGGGCTGCTGGGCACTGGGGATGCTCCACCTTCTGCCTGTGGAGCCCTCGAGCCCTCTCCCTGCCAGCGCGGGTGTCTCCTCCGCCCTAGCCCTGCTCCTCACGCCTCCAGCCACCATTCTCCCTCCACCTGGCTTCCTCCTGTGTCCCCAGCCCAAGTCTCAGCCCTGGCTCACAGGGTGAGAGGCGCAGAGGGTCAGGGCTGGATGGGGGTGCCCAGCAGCACTCCTGTCACAGGTAACACCTGAGAGGGGATCAACCAGGCCCCGGCCACCCGGTGGCTTTCTCTGGAGCCTCCTTATCACCTGTCTTCCAGGAGGAGGCCCTCTCGGTTAGTAGGTGGCCTGGGCTGGGCTGCACATCAGTCATGAGGCACCTACTGTGTGCAGGCACCCTGGCTGTGCACAACCCGGGGAGGCCAACTTTGCTTCGTTGGCTACAGAGCAGAGAAAGGGGCCGGAGCCAGGGAGTGAGCTGGCACCGTGAGTGTGGGTCTGCAAGACTCAGGGAGCCCCTTCTCCCGGCCTCTGAGAGAGCGTCCTGGACATGAGAGGCACAGGGAAGATGGACCTCGTGCCCAGGCCTGTCTGGTCATAGCTGGCTGCTGTCCAGGCCAAAAAGGGACCCCGGGTCCTGCCACAGCTGTCCCCTCCCGGCCTCCCCACGGTGGCTGCTCCGGGGGACAGCACATTCGGGAACCAAGGAGAGGTGGCTGGTGTCCAGCAAGCTGGTCGGAGCTGCCTGGGGGAGGCGTGGAGAGGGCGGAGCAGCACATAGATACCGGAAAGGCTGAGCCAGAAAGTGTCCGTTCCCCAGGGGCACCACAGGCACTCTGGGCCACCGAGCCTTGGCATGCCGGGCTCTGAGACCGAGTCCCAGCCTGGGCCACCCTTTAGGCCAGAGGTCCTTGCGCAGGAAGGAAGGCAGGCAGGGGCAAGTGGACGGGGCAGAGGGCAGCAGCCAGGGTGCCGCGGCCCGGGGCAGGAGGAGGGCGCAGTGTCTCCACACCCCCCGGGCTGCTTCCGACAGGACAGGGCCGGGCCTGTGGGGCAGATGCTGATGGGGCTGGGGCGCCAGGTGGAGGTAGTGGAGATGCCGGTGATGCAGGGGCCAGGGAGGTACAGATGTGGGCGACTGGGGGTTTAACGCCGCTGCAGACAGCTTTGCACTCTGCCAGAATATAACACCCCAAAATAAGCTGCCGCTGTGGGGTGGCAGGATCCGATGCCGGGGCTGGGGTTATAAATGGCAGTCCTGAGCCAGCCCGTACCCACCCTGGAAGGTGCCCACTGCCCCGCTGGAAAGTCCTTACCTCTGTCCCTCACCCCTGCCCCAAGCTCTGAGCTCGGAGTCTCAGCCCCGGCCCCTGCCACTCCCTGGGAGAGGGATGAGAGGGCTGGCGCTCTGGGAACAGAGCTGCCCACGTGGAGCGGTAGCACAGCCTTTGTCTCAGCCCTGGGCAGGCCCCCCTTGTCCTTCTCCCCACCCCCTCCTCTTCCTCCTCCCTTCCCCCCTTCTCCAGCCCCCCAGGCCATCTGGATGTGTCCCCAGTCTCCGTCCCAGCCCTGGGTTCCTCCTGGCCCGTCCTCCCCGCCTGACACCTGGCCCCATTCACCAGCCTTCTCCGGTTTCCGATGTCTTCTCCATCCCTTCTCTGGCCCGTCCTCCTCGTCTTTCTGTAGTCTCCACCCTGAGCCTGCTCCCTGTCCCTGTCCGCCGTGCACCTCTGCTCTGCTTGGGGGTCCCCTCGGCGTCCCTTCCCGGGGCACCCCCTTCTCTCGGAGCTCCCCGTCCAACCTCTCCCGGCTCGTTCCCTCCCAGCCCCCTCCCATCCGCTCCTTCACTTTCTCCATCTTTGCTCCCCCTCCCCCTCCCGGACCCCTTCCTACCCCGCCCCCACCTCGGCCCACACCCTGCAGGGTCGCTCCCTCCGCGGAACCCCCTTGCGCCGGTCACCCTCGCCCCCCGGCAGGGCCATCCGGACCCCTCCCCGGGCGGCCCCCTCCACGGCCCTCGTCCTGGGCGACCCGAAAGTGCTGAGGCGCCGAGAGGACTTGCTGAGTCGGCGCTTCGCGGCCGGCCGAGTCCTCGGCGTCCCCGAGCAGGTGGCGCCGGGACCGGGGACCCGAGCCTGGCACCCGCCCGGGCCCCCGCGCTCGCGAGCTCCGCTAGTACCGGGCGTCCGCTGCTGTCCCCGCTCCCATCCCGGTCCCGACCTGGCTCGCACCCGGGCCCGTGCCTACCTTGCAGCCGGCGCCGCCGCCCGGGCAGCATCTTGTCCCGACTCGCGAGGGCGGGCGGGACGGCGGGGTCCCCGCGGGCGAGCGGGCCGCTACCCTGCGCCCCCCGGGCCGCGGCGCTCGGGAGGAGCCATGGGCCCCGACGGCAGGGACGGGGCAGGCGCGGGAGCCGCCGTGCCGAGCGCGTGGTCCGTGCGCCCCGCCGCTCGCTCGCTCCCTCGCGGAGTGGGGACCGCGCGGCTCCCGCGCCCCGCCCGCGGCTCCGCCCCCGCCGCGCGCCGCCCGCTTAACCCCTTCCTGGCTGCGCGCCCCGGAAGAGTCCTGCTGGGCGTGCGTGCAGGTGGGTCGGGACGCCCCGGAGCCACTCCAGTGTCCCCTCCCGACCTTCCCGAGCAGACGGACTCTGGGTCGCCCCCAGCACAGACACCCCTCTGCCGAGTCCCTGGTGGGGGAGCCCAAGGGGGCCACTCTCCCTTCCAGCCCCAGACCCCACTCGGAATGTGTGATTCCGAGAACGGTAGACGCAAGCGGGCGTGGTGGCGCACGCCTGTCACCCTAGAGCTCCGGAGGCTGAGGCAGGAGGATCCCCGCGTGTTCGAGGCCAGCCTGGGCTACACAGCGAGACCTCGTACAGTCAAAAGAAAAGAAAAGAAAAAAGTAGATGCGTGAGTTTGTGTGCGCAGGAGCGGGCGCCGGTGAGCATGCAGGCGCCGGGCCGCTCCTGCCGGGAGTGCTGGGCGCCGTCGCACAGCCTCCTTCGTACACCAGTGTGCGCGGGGACCCCCGACTGCCCGCCGACGTGTCCACGCAGTGGGACCCACGAAGTCGCGCGCGGGTTGGGCGGTGAGGGCGCGCGAGTGTGCGCCCCTTAAAGCGTTTATGCGCGGCGCGACAGGGGCGCAAGTGCCACTCTGTGTGTCTGTGCGTCTGTGTGGTATGTCCGAGAGAGGACAGCTCGTCCCACGCAGGAGGACAGGAAAGCTCCCCGCAGCGGGGAGGAGGAGACCTCGCACCACGCTGCTCCGCGTCTTCCAAGAGCGGCGGCTCTGGTGTCCAGGGCCGCGCGCCCCCCGCGGCCCGCGGAGCCGCCCCGGCGCGGGAGAAGGCGGGGCCGGGGGCCCGTGGGGACGGTCGCCAGGGGGCGCAGCCAGGCAGGGCGCACGGTCGGCGCTTTCCGACCGCGCTCGCGTCCTCCGTCCACTCCGCGCTCCTCCGCGCCCGTCCTCACTCAAGCCCTCGTTGTCTACCCCACTCTTACGCATATTCTAAGATCTCCATCTCCGGCCTCTCTCCCTCCCTCGCTCCCGCCTTCCCAGCCTCTCTCCAGTCCCGGGCCCTTCCCTCCTCTCGCATCTCTCCACCTCTCCAGGGTCTCTGTCTCTCCCTGTCTCGGCCTCCTTTTCCGCTCTGGCTCCGTATCCCGAGCCTCTGCCCTGCGCGCTCCGGCGCCCCCTGCTGGTCCCACGCGCTCTTCCCGGCCCCTCTTCCGCCCGCGTCTCCGGGTCTTTGCGCGCACAGGGGCGTCCCTGGCCCGGTCCGGTCCGTCCCGCAGGCCGGCCCGCGCCTCCTGGGTGGGGGAGGGCGGCTGGAGGGGGCGGGGAGGGAGCGGTGCGGGTGGATTTGGCGTCCTTCCCCGAGCGCGCAGCGCAATCTGTCGCGGTTGTTTGCCGAGCTGCCTCCGGGCCGGCTCCCGGGGAGCGAAATATCACAAGATGCGGAGACAGACGCGGGCCGGGTGGGCGGCGCTGACTCAGGTGCGCCGTCATCGGCTCGGTCGCGAGGGAGGTGGGAGGGGACCCCACCACGCGCGGCCGCCCCCCCGCCGGGGACCCCAACACCTGGCTCGGCAGCCCATGTGGGGAGGGGGCACGTCTTCCAGGAATCCCTGGCTCGGGCTCTCCCCTTCAGTCCTGGGCCACCCGTCACAAGGTGTCCAGCGTCTGGGTGCTGACCCGGCTTTTGCAGGGAAGGGAACTCCTGTCTCCCACCTGCTTGTTGGTGGGAGGTTTGGGTGGTTCCCGTCAGCACAGGGGTGGCCTGCCTCAGTTTACAGGAAATGCCACCATACAGCGGGTCCTCCCTGAAGACCTTCTGGACCCCGTCCCTCCCCCATCCACACTTGCAGCCCCTGATCATGCTGCTGAATGTCACGCTCCTCCAGGGGACCCTAACCAATCTGCGCCCTTTGCTCAGGCCTCAGTTTCTCCACGTGGACATCGAGATGCAGGCCTGGCTTCAGGGCTGTGGGAGCTGCCTCGCCCTCGTGGCAAGATGAAGCGCACGGTGGCCCTGTGACCGTGGGGTTCCATGACCCCCTTCCGTGGCTGCCCCCGCCCAGTTCCACGATGGGCCTCAATGACTCGGGCTTCTTACAGCGGAATGTCTTGGGATCGGAGGGAGCCATGCGATGGCCAAGTGTAGCAGGACGCTGTGCCCCCGCCAGCATCCGTCTCTGGGACACTTGGCCAGGCTGGGGGGGGGGGGGCGTCCCTGGGCCGTGGCAGAGGGGCTGGCCTGCCCTCTGGTGGATGTGGGTGGACCTGCAGCCCCTCCGGAAGTCCCGGGTCTCAGGTGTGCGGCCTTTGCCCGCCCAGCCGGAGGACTTGCTGTGTGGACACCAGTGGGCTCCGGAAGTGAGATGGGGAGAAGAGACAGACTCTGGTTCCAGTGACCATGTCTACTCTCAGGGTGTGTGTGAGCTTTCTCCGATCTACCTTCCCTCGGGTGTGCACCACAGGTGGCCGGGGTCCTGTGGGTGGCGTCCACGCTGTCCCCTTGCTGTTCAGATGGCGCACGGGCCGGGGAGGCAGATGGACGCCATGTTTCTGTGAACTCCAAGGACTGTGTCGTTCTGACGTGAGCCTGGTTTCCATGGGGTGCAGGACGCTTCCAGGGCCAGGGGCTGGGGGCCTCCAGGTGGCTTGGCCTGG
This sequence comes from Hystrix cristata, assembly GCA_004026905.1. NCBI lineage: Eukaryota > Metazoa > Chordata > Mammalia > Rodentia > Hystricidae > Hystrix > Hystrix cristata. The sequence continues at coordinate 89,338 of PVJO010000708.1, forward strand.
GAGGGTGCAGAGAAAGCTCGGCCTGTGTGCTCAGGAGCTCCCTTTGAGCTCCACGTGGCCCCGCAAGTGTAGGGGCACCGTGACTTCACCTACTGCCATCACAGGGGGATGCGACCAGAAGTTCAGATCCAGGCCAACCTTCCTTCCCTTCCTGGAATCCACGCCTTTTTCTGACAGTCTTGCTAAATTGCCCAGGCTGGCTTTGAACTTGCCATCCTCCTGCTTCAGCCTCCGAGCAGCGGGGAGTACAGGCGTGCACCCCCCCATGCCGTGAATTCGAGGTCAGCCAGGATCCGGCACGGGACCCCCACCGACAGCTCTCTCTGGCTCTTGGCCCGTTTTCCTCAGTCTGAGAAAGAATCCTTCCTGGGTGTTGCTCTGATCCTGTGCCTTCCTGCTCCAAAGCCTTGGTGGCCACATCCGCCTGGCAGATGACTCTTAGAAAAAGGATTCAGATCTGTAGGCTTGATCCCCCTGTTTGTGATCAAATCGAATCGGGGCTGCATTTTACTCATTAAATGGGAGGGATTTTACCGAGCCGGCGAGCCCTGCGCAGTCTGTCCTCCCCCAGCTCTGGCGGCCGCGCGTAGCAGACTGCAAAACAGTGGAGTAAAATGGAACGAGAGTCTTGGAAATGTGATTAGCTCTTGGCCCACTGAGCTCACTTCTGGGAACTGATTTTAAAAACAACCCAAGCTGGGCGTAGTGGCGCTCCGCTGTCATCCCAGCGCTCTGGGAGGCTGAGGCGGGAGGATGGCAAGTTCAAGTATGGTCTGGGTGACTTAGTGAGATTCTGCCTCAAAATTTAAAAAATAAAAAGGGCTGGGATGTAGCTCAGTGCAAAGGCCCTGAGTTCAATCCACAGTGCTGAAAAAAGAACAAACAGAAAACATAATTCAGCGATTAAAAAGCTGCGAAAGCCATAGGCACCTCCTCCTCCATTTCTTCAGGTGGTGAGATGGTTAAGAAAGCTGAGGGTCGTCTATTCAGCGTGGCATCACACAGCCACAAAACAAACACGATAAAGAATATGAAGACGCGCAGAAACTGTTTCTAGTGGGGTGTTTGCTGAGAAAAGGCAGGAGACCAAATCTGCACCGACCCTGATGGATGCCTCGTGGATGGACTTTGTGCTCACGGGGCGGATTGTGTGTGTATAAAGGAAAATCATCGCCGCTGGGAGAAGTTGAGAGGTTTTCCTTTTTCTTAACAATCTTCTTTGATAATGGCATTGAAATATTACTTCCACAGCAGAATGAGTTCTCTAGAGACAAAACCTCTTGTATTGCTTATAGAATAACATCCAGGCTCCTGGGCTTACACCCCCGTGATGGTAATGGCAGGGGCCACTTCTCAGGTGCTGCCTGCATTCCGGAAGTGAGGTGAGCCCCTTGCACAGGGGAATTGTCCAGTCTTCCTGACAACCCTGTGAGATAAAAACTACTTGCCGGATGTGGTGGCGTAGGTCTGTTGTCTCAGCTTTCAGGAGGCCGAGGCAGGAGAATCGCTGAGAGTTCAAGGCCAACCTGGACTACAAAGGGAGACCCTGTTTTAAAAACACACACACATACACAAATGAAAACAAAAAACAAAACATGAAGGTGGTTTCTGTGCTCTATATGCGACGGCATCACACAGGCTAAGAAGCATGCCATCGCGTGCTAGCCCTGGTGTCCCAGGCCCACGGATGAAGTGCGGATGTAACAGCAACACACACAAAACACACACACAGCTCTGGGAAGGACCAGAGCAGACAGCGATGGCAGCTGCCTCAGGCACACGGCTAGTGGCCACTGGATCGGGGAAGCTGACACCTCCCGTTGCCCCCGCCCGCGTGCCTGCGCCAGCCCCGGAGCGGGGGCTTTTTATTTATGGGTGTATTTTGGAGCTGGGTCAAACCCCGGGCCTCGGTCACGTTGAGCAGCAGCTCTGTGCTGAGGTGTGCCCCAGCCCCAAGACTGATTTTTCACTCTGTAACCTTTTGTAGTGTTTGAAAAAGCCCTGTGCATGTATTGCCTCTTTAATAATTTAAAATAAAAAATTAAAAACAGAAGAATTTCTCGCCCGGGGCAAGACCAGCCTAAGAGACTTTCCAGGTCGCAGGTGCAGCTGGGCGGGGTGGCTGGGGTGGGGGCTGCTCCCTCTTTCCTCGGCGCAGCGGGGCCAGGCCTCTCTCTTGGTCTCTTCCCTGTCTCCCACCGGCAGTGGGTGATAGTTCTGGAGGTAGGATTTTGGCCAAGACATCTGTAACTCTTTTGTTTTGTTTTACTGAGACGGGGTCTTGCTCTGTAGTTCGGACTGGCTTTGAGCTCACTGTGTAGCCCAGGTTGGTCCTGAATTCACGGTGCTCTTCCTGCCTCAGCCTCCTGAATGCTGGGATTTGGGGCTTCTGGAGCAGTCACAGGTACACAGTAGTGACTCAGCAGATACTTGTTACAGAGGGAAGGTCCTGGCCTTGTGTGAGTGTGTTTGTAAGTATGTGTTGTACGAGGAGAATTTAGAGATCAAGTCGTCCTCCAGTGTGTCAGATGGCAGGGATAAATTCTCTGATGAAATGGCAAGGGCTGTGGGGGGAGCATCCGTGCCAGTCCTGGGGTCAGCAAGGCTGGAGCCCTGCTCCGGGGGAGAAGCAGGAATTGGCTGGTAGGGGGGAGCGCGGGGCACAGAGCCACTGGGGGCAGCACGGGCCCAGGGCACCGTCCTGCCTGGCCCGAGCAGGGAGGGGCGCGAGGACCCGTGGCCGTCGAGGCCCTGACAAAGGTCATCGCCACTTTGGCCGCTGGGACTGTTCTGTGGACCTGGCAGGGGCCGAGGGTGCCTGTGGTCCCTGAGAGAGAAAGTTCTGTTCTTCCTGACCCAAGACCTGCGGTGATTATCCCAGGTAGATGTGTGCTTTTCATTTCCCTGGAGTCCCTCCCGAGGACCTGGGCGCATGACTCTGTCCAGACCCGGGGTCTTTCTCGAAAACCTTGGTCACGCTGGTGGCCCTGGGGTCCTGGCCCTCTCTCTCCAGCCATCCTGGGCTCTGCCTCAGGCTGAGAACCTTGTCTTGCCAGACGTGGTTGTTGAAGGTGCGCGTTGTGGCCTGGGCAGGATTCTGCTCACACGCGGATGGGGGTGTGATGCAGGGAAGTGTCGTGAAAACGGAGAGGCTCTCAACTCCCAGTGGTTCCCAGAGGAATGGTCTGTGAAACTGGGAAGCCATTAAGCGATTTGGCATCTTAGAACCTGAAGCAATTCAACTTTAGCGATTGTTAACGCAACTTACCACATGCTTTGTCTGATTAGATCCCACATTGCGGGTGCCTTTTTGAATAGGAATTTGCCTTTTCAAATCCCAGAGAAGTTGGATTAAAGTTGGCTGTTTCCATCCTTGAAAAATTTAGTTTTAGGATGAATTTAAGGATGATGAACTCTACAGAAAGGGGGAATAAACAGGGGAAGAGATCAGGCAGAAGACAGAGTTCTCCCAAGAATGATATCAAGTCTCTGGGGAGACAGCCCAGCAGCCTGCAATCTATTTTAAAGTTCAAGTTTATCATTTCTGCCACCTAGATGCAAAACATCCCCCCCAAAGTCTCCCATGTTCAGAGGTGGGGCCTTCGGAAGGCAACTGGAACGTGGGAGGGAGGTGGTTGCCTTAGTCACCTTCTCATGACTGAGACACAATAACCAGTCCATGGTTCAGTCCATGGTTGGCTGGCTCCAAGGCAGAAATAGGGTGGCAGAAGGGCCTGGTGGACAAAAAGCTGCTCATGGCATGGCAGCCAGGAAGTAGAGAGAGAAGTGTGGAGCTGAGGACAAGAAAATATCCTTTCAGGTCCTACCCCCAGTGACCTGCCTCTTCCAACAAAGCCTCACCTCTTAACAGCACGTTCGACCATGGATTAATCAATGGATGAATTCACAGATAGTAGAGTGCAATTATGATTTAGACATAGAATGACCCCCAACAGGTGCTTGTGTTCGAGGTGGCTTTTTGGACAGTGATTGGATCATGGGGGCTCTATAACTGACTTACTGTTAGGAGGTGGGGCCTGGTTGCAGGTGGGTCACTAGGGGTTGCCCTGGAATAGAGTACTCATGGGTTGAGCAGGCTTTCTGCCATGCCGCTTCTTCCTTGGAGCTGACCAACCATGGACTGAATTCTCTGAAACCATGAGCCAAAATAAACTTCTCCTTTAAATTGTGTCAGGTATTTTGTTCCAGTGATGATAAAGCTGACGAGTATAGAAAATTGACACCAGGAGTGGGGTTATTGCTGCGATTGTACCTGACCATGGGTCAGAAGCCTTTGGAACTGGTTTGTGAGAGGAGTTTGGAGATGTTTTGGAGAATTGGACCAGAGAAAGCTTACAAGGCAGAGTTGAAGGGAAATTCTGGTTAGATTTTAGAAGACCAGAATGCTGACAGGAATGTGGACAGTAAAGGCCAGGTACATGGGATTTCAGATGGGAATGAGGACTTTGTTGGAAATTGGGCTAGGAGTCATGTATGTTGCACTTTGGTAAAGAATTTGTCTACAATTTACCTTTGTCCTAAGATTTTGGATAATGCTGAATTAAATGTGGTGGACTAATTAACCTGGTGGAGAAAATCTCAAGGCAGCCCAATATTTAGGTGGTGGCATGGATTCTCCTGGCAGCTGTCAGCCAAAATTACTATAGGAATTGGGAGTAAAGAGCAGAGCCAGAAAATGTGGACAGTGTGCAGCTTAGACACAAAGAAGCACCTGCAAAATTTGGGCTAAGTTTGCTTAAAAGATTAGTGCCATTAAAAATAAGTCAGTCTCTTTGCATTGGGCCAATAAGAAAGATGCTTTCAGGGTGTATTAGGAATTGGCCAGACCCCACCCATCAGAGATTCAAGGGTGCAAAGGATAATTTTCTTTGAAAGAGTTTGCATTGAGAAGACAGCCCCAGGGTGTCCTGCTCACTCAGGGCCACCTAGGGAAATGACTTTCCTGAGTTCAGCTATTTAGGTACTCAGAGACCACTGTAGCCATGGTCCAAGGGGGCTAGGCTATTGCTTTACCTGGTCAGCAACTGTGGCATCATCCATTGGTGCTGGTTGTACAGGCATGTAGAATGCAAGAGTTGTGAGGTTATGGAGGCTTCTGCCCAGATTTGAAAGGAAGGCCTGGGAGGTCAGGCAGTGCACCCTGGAGAGGACAATGAGTGAAGCTTTGTGAGTGAAAGTGGAGGTGCAGTGGAGACCCCACAAAACTGGAAGGGCCAGGAGTATGGAATTTATGGCAAAGAAAGCTGCAGGCAATGAGTGAGCCGGCACATGACAGAGGCCCTGTGAGCTGTAACCAGCCTGCTGTAGGATAGGAGTGGTGCTGCCTAAGCCCTCTGAAATCACCCTCACCACAGCCCTGCCCAAGACTGGACAAGGAGCTACAGGCCTTGATGTTCACTCTGCAGGTTTTGGGTCTCATTGTGGTCCAATTCCTTTCTGTCCCCCTGTGCCTCCCTTTTTGACGTTTACAGAGGTTTACAGCTCAGAGTTTGCCTGCAGTCTGAGAGAAGACTTTGGACTTGGATTTTGATGAGTGCTGGAAGTACTGTCTTGGGTGACACTCAGAGATAGACCAAATGCAGTTTGCGTGATAAAATGGATACAAGCGTTTGGAGGGCCAGGGGTAGAATGTTATAGTTTAGATCTAAAATTTCCACAAGTTCTCAGGTGTTCAGAAATGGGGCTTTTGGAAGATGATCGGGTTACACAAGTGCCATACTCACCGGCAGATTCGTCCATCGAGGAGGCAGGGACTGGTGGGAAGGGGCGGTTCCTGGGGCGTGGCCTGGAAGGGTCTATCTCCCTTCCCGGCTTCTCCTTTCCCTCTCTGCTTCCTGTGTGCCATGCCATAAGCAACTCTCCTCCGCCAGGCCCCTGTGCCATGCTGCCCTGCCTTGGAGCCAGCCCACCGTGGACTGAAATCTCTACAAACTGTGAGCCAAGATAAACCTCTCCTCTCTTAAACTGCGGTCTCAGGTACTGTGTCCCAGCAGTGAAGAAAGAGGCTGATCCGGAGGAACTGCTTGCTCATCGGGTGGGGTTGTGGCTTTGTACTGCTGCCCAGGCTGGGCTCCTGGTTGAGATCCTCCTGCCTCAGCCTCCTGAGTGCTGGGACAACAGGCATGCACCACCACACCAGGCTGGGCTTCTCCTACTCTTGGTGAGGTGCATGTGTGGTAAGTGTGCTGGGGAAGGTGGCTGACCTCTGCTAAAGACGCTGGGGATGGTGGCGATGAACTTGATGTTGGTGAAGTCCACCCTCATGGGGGCCCAGTCCACCCTCGTGGGGCTCCAGTTCGCATGGCTGGGTCCAGGCTGCTCCCGGTCTCACTGCAGTCTGCCCACAAGCCCCTGACCTGCGAATCCAGGTCCGGCGCAAGAGGTAGAGATGGTGTCCTGTCACTGTGGCCGGCAGCCACACCCGTGACGGGCGGGGTGGACGTGGAGTGGGCCTGCTTTCCTGGGTAGACCTGGCTGGGCGGGGGCTTTGCGGGCTCACATGGGACTGCTGCCGCTTCCCTGAGGGCTGTCCCTGCTTCCTCACACCCTCACCCACCCGTGATACTTCCATTCTTTTTCATTTTACTCCTCCTCTAGGTGGCGGGTAGCTGGGCAGTTTTCATTCTGTTTTGCTGTATTGGGGATGGAACCCAGGGCTTTTGCACTGAGCTATCTCCCTAGCCTTTATTTTATTTTTTATTTTGAGACAGGGTCTCGCTAAACCTCTAAGTCACCCAGGCTGGATTTGGACTTGTGAGCCTTCTGCTTCAGCCTCCCAGAGTGCTGAGATGACGGGCACATGCCTCGGATGGTGGTGCACACCTGTGATTCCAGCACTTGGGAGGCTGAGGCAGGAGGATCGCCGTAAGTTTGAGGCCAGCCTGAGCTACACAGCGAATTCAAGGCCAGCCGGGACTACATAACGAGACCCTGTCTCAAAAAATAAAAGCACCAGGAAACGCCACCTGAATCCCTTTGCCACGTGCAGCTATTCTCCATTAGCACAGAATCCGCTCTGAGGAGGAAGAGCGTTGGTCTTGGAGGAAGCCAGTTTGATTCTGAGTTTCATCTCGCCTCTTGCTGGCTCCTGGCTGATCTTAGGTGACTTTTCTCTCTCTGGGCTTCAAATTTGCAACTACGAGTGAATTATTAATCATCGCTAACGAGTATCGATCGCTTCCCCGGCCCTACACCGCACTGTGTACAATCCCCTCTTCGCCTGGTGTCACCCACGGGCCAGACAAGGGGAAGGGGCCTCGCAGCCACAGCTGGATCTTCCAGGATCTGGATCCCTCTGGGGTCGTCTGGTCCTCACAGGGAGGAGGCTGTCAGAGCTCAGCCGGGCCACACCTTTGCGTCCGTCCGTCAGTCCCTCGCACTGACTTTGCACTGAACCAGACCTTCTGCTATCGATTTCCTTTCCCCAAAGTCTGTCCTTTCTGAAAGGGGTTGTGCTGACTGGTCAACCTCAGGGCTGCCGTCTGCTGGGCGGTTTAGGGTCTCCATGTAGATTAATAAATTGCACTTTAGGTTCATCAATCAGTCTGTCATGAGTTTGTTTAGGGTGAGTCATTTCCTCTCTTGTCTAATCATGATACTAAAACTCCCGAGGGGAATGGGGCTGGGGAGGAACCACCGTCACGCAAGAGAGGTGCCGAAGGGGGTGTGAAATGTGTCTTGGATGCCAGAGGGGACAGTGTGTGCATGTCTGTGCAGGAAAGGACGTCCAGGAGGGCTTCCTGGAGGGACGACATTGGTACAGGGAGAGAAGGCCTCTGCGTGAGATTGAAACACAGGCCCTGAGCCCGCCCATCCAAGTTGGAAGGCTCTTTTCCCCTCCCTGGCTGGTGACTATGTCTCTCCGTAGTCGCCGTAGTCACAGTCTGTCTCTCTCTTTTTTTTGACAGGGTCTCACTCTGTAGTTCAGGCTGGTCTTGAATTCACTATGCAGCCCAGATTGGCCTCGAATTCATGGTGATCCTCCTGCCTCAGCCTCCGGAGTGCTGGGATGACCGGTACGTGCCTACTGTTTGTCGTGTACACAGCTGTTAGTGCCAGGCCTGGTCCATCAGTGATGCTGAATGGCTGTCACCACTGTGGCCAGTGCTAATGCCAAACACAGTGCAGGAGAATCCTAGAACAGGGTGCCCGTAGCATCCCTTGTGCCCTGGAGGCAATTTCATCTCAAGGGAGTGAGAGCGGAGTCTGTTTGCTTTTAAAATCTGGAGGGCAGTGGGTGAGGTGGGCACACCTGTTATCCCTTCTGTCTGGGAGGCTGAGGCAGGAGGATGGCAAGTTCAAGACTAGCCTGTGCAATTTACCATTTCATAAGACCCTGTCTCAGAGAAAAAAATTGAAAAGGGCTGGGGATGTAGCGCAGTCCGAAGGCCCTGGATTCCATCCCCAGTACTGGAAAGAAAAATAAGGACATGAAGACCCAAAGGGCAGAGTGCTCCTGGTCTGAGAGGTCACAAGCGTCCTGTGGTTCTGCAGCCCGCAGGGATCGTGGTGAGCGATCTATACGAGCCCATCCGCACAGGAACTGGTGGTTTCTGAGTCACGTCTGTCGCCAGCTGCCAAGCAGAGTTGCCGGAGCGGTCACCCGAGGGCCCTTCCTGCCCGGTTGGTGGGCTCGGGCGGCACCGAGACCCCTCAGCGGGGCCGGGGCTCTGCATGGTGGGCTGCTGCAGAAGGACAGGGCTCAGGATGCCCTGAGGGAATCCCGGCTGGCCAGACCGGGCCTGCTCCATCCCTGGTGTCACTGTGGACTTGCTTCGGGGAGGCAGGGAAGGGCAGGCGTCCCGCAGTGCAGTGTCCCTCTTCCCTGGGTGACCTCATTGCCACCCCAGGGCTTCACTCTGGGATCTTCAGGGGTTTTTTTCCATTTATTTTTTAGTTTTTGAGGCAGGATCTCGGTATGTAGCCCAGGCTGGCCTTGAACTCACAGTGATCCTCCTGCCTCAGCCTGCAAAGTGTTTCTTCTTCTTTTTCAAAGTGTTTCTTTGTTTGTTTGTTTTTAGCATTGCCTCAACATGACTGGAATTTTCCTCCCTGGTTGTAATGAAAGGGAAAACGTTTGCTTTTACCTTTTGCCTTTTGAATTCTAAAACAGGCTTTCAAGCCCGCATGTGGGAAAACCAAGTGTGTTGATGTGCAGGATCACGGAAGGAGTCTGTGTGCTTGGCACATCAGGAATCAAAGCCCGAAGTGTATCCACCCGTGAACCTCAGGCAAGAAAACCTGCCAGCTCTTTGCAGAGAGGGGCAGTGGGGGCAGGGTCCTGGCCGAGGTGGTCGGGAGGCTTGGGGGTGAGGGCATTGGCAGCGGTAGAGGACTCGCCATAGCTTGTGCTAAGGGATGGTGTGGTGAACTCATTCATACGGTCCCCAGAGACTATGAAGTGGGAGGTCATGGCTGGGCAAACCAGGCAACCTGGTGGCACACGCCTGTGAGCCCAGCACTTGGGAGGCTGAGGCAGGAAAGTTCAAGGCCAGCCTGGGTTACATAGTGAGGCCCTGTCTCCAGAAAAAAAACCCCCAAAGTCCCCCAAACCAAAAAACCCCATGTGGCTAACAGGTTGCGCAAGCTGTTTCCCAAAACCAGGAGACACGTGGACAAAAGCGGGACCCAGTGTGACCTCCAGCTTACCCGAGCAGCCCTGTACTCGGATCAGTCAGAAAGCCGCGTTCTGATCCTTCATTTGCATGACCCTGTTTGTTGGACCAATCAAAAGATGCCATTCTCAATCCTTTATTTGCATGTGGGCATGACCAATCAAAAGACAGTTCCTGATCCTTCATTTACATTTGGTGACTGGCCGAGCGAGGTTTTCCACGGGTCAGTTTACACTGGGCCTGGGGCCAGATGAGGTTTGGGTAGGAGAGATGTCTCAGCGCCGTATCCGCAGGATGTGGAGCCCAATCCAGATGTCCACGGTACTAAAGGCCCTTCTTGTCCTTGGGGCCACCTTGGCCTTCACCTTCTGCTCTATCCCTGCAGCGAGGGCTTCGTCTCCACCTTCACTAGGCCTGCACCCTCACTCCCTTTCTGGTGTCTCCTGCTGTTCTTTGTTCCAGACACCAAGGACCTGGGAAGGAACTCTGGGTCCCGCCGGTGACATCCGGCCTGGCCCTTTTCTGGCTGACAGGCTCTCTGACCTCTGGGGAGCGGGAGCAGGCACGTGCATCCTCACTGGTGCCCTGGAAACAGATTCTGCCTCAGGAAGGTGCTGGCCGGATGCAGGAGGTGCCCAGGTCAGGGAGGAGAGATTCAGGAGTGGAATCAATGGCATGACTGACTGATGAGGGCTGAAATCCAAATGCGGTCGCTTTGGCGGCTGCTAGCCTGAGTCTTGCCTCTGTGTGCCACCTCCGCCTCTGCTGGCTCCTGAAGGGTCTTGTTCTTGGGACACCAGGCCTTGGATGTGCCTCGCTGGCCTCGCCCAGAAGCCCAGACCCCCTCTAGGAGTCTCCGGCGAGCAGCTTGAGACAGTGCCCACCTCCTCTCCCTTCCCAGCCCTGGCCCCATCTTGGTGCTGAGCAGAGATCCATGAAAGAAGATGCGAGTGATGGGAGGGAAATGAGGGCGGAGGGACGAAGACATCAGGCCTCTTAGGGTCGCTCCTCTGATGCTCTGAGGAGCAAGGTGGAGCGCGATCAGAGAAGTGTCTGCCTCTGCCAGCCGATGGAGCTTGAGCCCAATAAGATAGCACCAGTCTGGGCACCACTAACAAGGACGTCCCCAAAGTGGAGGTAGGAAGCCTGGGCTTGCCCCACACTGGCAGGTTGCAGGTTCGCTGGCTTCATCTCAGAAAGAGGATTCGGCAAGAGGCAGAGGGGTTTGGGAGGCAGAAGTTTAAAAGGACACTTGGAATAGCGTGCGGGTCTCCAGGGCAGAGGGCGCCTCGGGTGCCTGTGGCCTGAGCTGGGTGCGTTTCCCAGCGCTGGGTGATCTGTGGAGCATGTAAATCTATGGAAGGAGGGATTCCGTTTACAGATGAGAGGCTGTGGCCCAGTCTGGGGGAGCTGTTCAAGGGGTGATGGAGGCAGGTGGGGGTTCTACTTGAGGGCGAGCAGGGACTGCGCAGGCCCTGTGTGTCTTAGGAACTTTTGGTCGGGTAAGATCCTGCTGCTGCTGTTTTCATTAAAAGTGCAGTTTTAAAATCATGGTTTTCCTTGTCTCCTTTCTGCCTGTCTTTGTTCCTTCTATCCCACCTCAAGGGGACAGTCTAATATTCTGTCCCAGCCGTTTTGGCCGTGTGGCCAGCAGCTATGGAGGAGGATGGGGTGCAGGGAGGCAGCGAGATGAAGCTGTGGGGTCCTGGGCTCCGGCCCGGGTGCGAGGAAGCCCCAGAGCTGGGCCTTTCTGACTGCTCCTGCCCATTTGCATTCTAACACATCTCTGCCGCGTCCTTTTCCGCTCTCCCCTGCCACTTCACTTCCTCACCCCCAGGTCCTGGGGGGAGCAAGATCCAAGCCGGGCAAAGCCAGGACTTGCATTAATTTCAGTCTGCGTCTTGGAGCCCACCAGAAAACCTTGCATCTTAAGCGCCGTGTGTCCTGGGCTGCTATACATTCTCGTGCGTGTGTGTGTTTGCCTGTCCGTTTTGCTTTCTGTAAGAAAACACGTATTTTCCGCCATGCCTGGGCATGTGTCGTGAGGACTGGGAGTGTGTGAGTGCGGGTCTGGGAGCTGGGCAGACAGTGGCACTTGGAAGTGTGACCTCGGGCCTTGTCCCTCCAGCCTTCCCGAAGCTGCTACCTGGGCGCCAAACTGGAAAGGCCCCTGCCCTCCACCTCCTTCCGGACGGCCCTGGAATTAGGGGCTGTCCTGGCCCTTGTGCTGCGGGCCCTGCCTGGGACTAAGGCCTTGGGGTCCCGGGACAGCGCCCTTCTCCCAGGCAGCCCCCACAGCACCAAGGCGGCCACAGACTTTATTTATCCACTGTGTTTTGTCTGTAAACTCTTCCTGACTCTGACCATCCTTTAGCAGGACTTCTATTTTCTGTTAAAAAAGAGAGGTGGGCTTGGGCTAGCTTGAGTTCCTGGCCCTGCTGGGCGTGCGGGTCTCAGACTGCAGCTGCTGGGCAAGGAGCCGCCACGGCAGCGAGGGAGCTGCCTGGAGAAGCCGCCCAGCTGGGAGGTGGCTCCCACATGCTGATCACAGGCTCGGGTGGGCAATTAGATGGGGCTTTGATGAATAAGAAATGGGACGACGGATGAATAGTTAATCGACACAGTCTGTCAGGAAGGCTCTTACAGGCCTGGGCTGGGGGAAGAGGACAGAAATCAAAGGGGTCCGTGGGGGGAATAGGCAGGCCCCCCTCGGGTCAGGCTCCCTGGTCTGTGGCTGGATCTCTGGGTGGCTCCAGGAACGGAGGGGTGAGCTGGTGCTGCCCCGGCGGGCCAGGTAAGCTCAGGGAGGCTCGGGGGGTCCTGATGCGGCTGGTCTGTGGTCTGTGGTGCAAGCTGGTCAGGGAGGGGGCAGGCGGAAAGCGAGTCGGAAGAGGGGGAAAGGAAGGGGACAGAGATAGACACGTAGGAGGAAGTGGTGGGGACCAGGGGCCGTCACAGCCCTTTCCGGGCAGCTGTCTGTGGCAAGAGGCAGGGTTGAGCCGGCCAGGAGTGCAGGAGTTTGAAGATCCCCAGGTACGGGGTCCTGAGGGGCAGGTAGGAGCCCGTGAGGCGCACTGAGGCTGGAGTTGGTCTTGGCCCCTTTGCCAGGGACGTGCTGGGAGGTGGGATGTTTGGACGTTACAGCAGGCTTGTTCCTTGGGCAACTTCATGCGTGTGGAAGCGCTGACTTTATTGTCTCTAAAGCAATGATGACAGATGGGTCTGTGGGCCGGTGAGACTTCACTGGGCTTGTGCGAAGTCCCGGCCCCACCCTGTCCCGACGGGGCTGTCCTTAGAGGCATGGGAATCACACTCCCGGCTGGCCGGGAGGTGGGAGGTGCTCACCTCCTCCCTGACTCCTGCTTGCCTCACCCGCCACCCTGTTTGTCCCTCCAATTTGAGGAAGGTGCTGGGCGTGGTGGCACACACCCGTCATCCCAGCACTCGGGAGACTGAGGCAGGAGGACTGCTGTGAGTTCAGGGCCAGCCCGAGCTGCATAGCAAGACCCTGCCTCAAAAAAAAGAAAAGAAAAGAAAATCAAATTCGATGAATAAGGTGATGTATCAAAAATGCTCCCAAACCTGGGACTGGAGCCCGGGCAGGCCCCTCGCCAGGCCAGCAGCTGTTGGAAGCCGTCCTTCCTCGGGTGTCCGCGAGCGCCCTCTCTTCCCTCCACCCGCAAAGAAGCCCTGTCCACGGCTCCCGGCTCCAGGCAGCCCACCTTATTTTCTAGGCTGCAGGGAATCGCCCGCCTATAGTTTCGGCCCAACCCCGAAGCAGCTAGAGCCCAGGACTGGAAGGGCCCAGCAGAGGGATCTCAGGCCCGCGGCGCCGAAGTCCACGGGGCGCAGACTGTGCGCGATGACCGGCTGGGCCCTGACCCTCCGCGTGGCCACGCTCCTGACCGGGCTGCTGGAATGTCTGGGCTTCGCCGGCGTCCTCTTCGGCTGGGCCTCGCTGGTGTTTGTCCTGAAGACCGAGAGCTACTTCGGGGAGCTGTGTGCACCAGACACGGGGCCCTCGGCGAGCGCCACGGAGCAGGCCGGTGAGGGCGGCGCCTGGCTGCGGGGGGCGGGAGGCCACCTGCTTTGTCTGGAGGGTCAGGCGGGGGGTACCAGCTGGCTGCTGGGGACATGGGGCAGCCACACTAACCCTGCTGGAGGGCGAGCTTCCCGCCAGGCCCCGTCCAGGATGGGAGGCCCGGGCTGGGCGCCCCTGGCAGGAAGGGCTCCTGAGAGTGTCCCCGTCCCCCAGACTGTGACGCCCAGGACGAGAGGTTCTCGCTCATCTTCACCCTGGCGGCCTTCGCCATCAACTTCATGACCTTCCCCACCAGTTACGTCTTCGATAGGTTCAAGACCGCCGTGGCGCGGCTCCTGGCCATGTGAGTCGGGGGCAGCCGGGCTCAGGGTGGGGAGCCCGCCCGGGAAGTGGGCGGCTGGCTTGGGAGGATTGCGGGCGGTTTCTGCCCCGCCCTGTGCACCCCGGCGGCTTCCTTGCCCCTCTCCTTCCCTGCCCCCGTCGTGCCCTGAGAGGAGCAGGCCGGGCCGGCTTCCTGCAGCGGCCTGGGCTAACCGGACTGTGGCTCTCCCTGCCCCCCCTGGGTCCGGGGCTCCTGTCCCGCCAGGCCTGGCGTCCAGGGGCTCCGCTTGACCTTCCCCCCTTTCCCCCTGCGCCTCCTCCTCTCACGGACACCCTGGAGCAGCCGAGAAGGCTCCCTGGGTGTCGCAGGACCTCACACACGGCAGATAGGTCACAGAGGCAGGGACTCCAGGCCACTTTTTCAGAGTGTGCTGCATCCTCAGCGAGACAGGAGAGGGACCAGCTGTAGTGACGGGGTGGGAGGGGCCAGACACAGCCAGAGAGGAGAGCAAGTCCTGGCCGCCAGCCTGTAGGGAACGATGGTCACACCCGGTCCCTCATCTTGGGTCCCTGTCTCTGCTCTTCTCCACTCCTTCTCCTTTGCCCTTCCCTTCTCCCCCAGTTTAGAGCGCCGCTTTTATTACTTCCTGCCTCATAAGACTCTCACTATGTACCCAGGCTGGCCTTGAACTCTCAGTGACCCTCCTGCCTCAGCCTCCCAAGTGCTGAGATTACAGGCGTGTGGCACCACACCTGGCTAAACCCCTCAATTTCTAAGTGATCCTCACAACTTTGGAATCGTGGTCCCGAAACCACCGCGCTCTAGAACTTTCTTTGCGGTGCTGAGGTTGGAACCCGGGTCTTGCCCACGCCAGGCAGGCGGTCTTCCGACAAGCTGCACCCTGGGCCTGTGCGGCAGGGCATCGACCTTGGTGTCTAGATCGGCCCAGTCTCTCCCTTGACAGAAAAGGCGCTGGGGCCCAGGGAAGGACAGCGCCGTGCCTGAAGTCCATGGCGAGGCCGGTCTAGGACTTGTGCTGGCCCCGCAGACCAGCCCTGCAGTCTGTCCTGTGGCCTCCCGGCTCCTGGGCCGCTGAGTGAGTCTGCGGCCTGCTCATCACTCGGGCTGAGGGATCCCGGCCGGCCTGTCTGCGT
This sequence comes from Hystrix cristata, assembly GCA_004026905.1. Lineage (NCBI taxonomy): Eukaryota > Metazoa > Chordata > Mammalia > Rodentia > Hystricidae > Hystrix > Hystrix cristata. Next base: position 104,491 of record PVJO010000708.1, read on the forward strand.
GGCTCCTCGGGGCCTCCCAGGGGACGTCGGTGCCTGAGAGTCCAGGCTGAGGCCGCTCTGGGTCCCGCATCTGCAGTTAGGTGGGCAGAACCTGCGGGGCCCGCGGGATTCTCGCTCCAGTCGCTCGTCCTCTGTTGCAGCTCTTTCTACACCAGCGCCACGTTCCTCATAGCCTTCACCTCTGCAGGTGGGTGCTGTCAGGCTCTTGCTAAACGGTTAAATTGCCAGACTAGGCTTGAACTTTTTTCTTTGGTGCTGGGGATCGAACTCAGGGCCTCGTGTTTGCGAGGCGAGCGCTCTAACCACTGAGCAAAATCTCCAGACTCTGTTCTTGAGCTTGCGTCCCTCCTGCCTCAGCCTCCCAGAGAGCTGGGATGCCAGGTGTGCACCGTCATGGCCAGCTGAGACACAGCGGACACTGTGTAAGGGCAGAGTTAGGAAACAGTGCGACTGGCTAACAGTAGCCATTTCTAGGGCTTCTCAGGTGGCACAACGGTAGGAAGCGAGGGGGACAGACTGGAGTCTGCAAGGCCGGCCCTGCGCAGAGGGACCCCTCTGTGTTGCTCTGGCCTCGCCTGCTCGCTCAGACGTAGGGGTTGTGGGGGCTGGTGGGACTTCAACCCCGAAGACGAGAGCAGGTCGCAGGCTTCGGGCAGGCCCAGCTGCGGTGTAACAACATTCTCTTCCCTCTGTCACCTTCCCCTCTGCGATTCATCTCCGCTCAGGACGGGTGACGGTGGGTGCGCCAAGCTGCTGCCCTCCCCCACCCTCTTCGGGCACCGAGCCGGGCAGGGGGACAGGGCGGGCCCAGCCTGTCCAACCCGCGGCCTGGCCTGCGGCGCTGTGCTCTCTCCTCCCTCCGGCTTTCTGATGAATGACGTTTGCTTTGGTTCGGGGATGTCGGGGCATCACACAGGCTATGCAGGCGCTGTGCCCCTGAGCGCTCAGTGCCAAGCAGGAGAGCAGGGCTGGAGGAGGCCGGCCTTCCGCGGTCCCTCCCGGCCCCTCCCGGGCCCTCCCGGTCCCTCTGGGCCCCTCCTGGCCTTCCGCGGCCCCTCCGGGCCCGCTCGGTGAGGGCGGGGCTGCCCTGCTGGTCGCACGCAGGTGCCACCCCGAGGCTTCTCATTGCAGACTCGGCCCCGCTGCTCTTCCTGGCGGTGCCCTTGCTGTCCGTCGGGGGGATCCTGCTGCTCGTCACCAACCTGCAGGTGGGCGCCGCTGCTCCCCAGTGGGCCCAGCTCGGGGTGTAGGTGGGCCGGGCGCGATCAGGGAGCAAGTGAGAGCTGAGCAACCCGCGCTGCCCTGGCCTCCCCAGGTTGGGAACCTCTTTGGCAAACACCGCTCGACCATCATCACTCTCTACAATGGCGCCTTTGACTCCTCCTCTGTCGTCTTCCTCATTGTTAAGGTAAAGTTTTTCTTTTATTTTTTGGTTTTTCGAGACAGGGTCTCACTATGTAGGGCAGGCTGGCCTCGAACTCATGACGACCCTCCTGCCTCAGCCTCCTGCGGGGAGGACAGACGTGCGCCACTACGCCCGACCAGCCATGACACTTGCACCCGGCCCAGGGCCTGTCTGGTGCTAGAGGCTGAGCTGTGACCCCGAACCCTGCTCGTCGCACTGACCACAGAGGCTGAGGCAGGAGGGTCGAGGTGTCCGGCTGGCGGTGGCCGAGGCTTGGGGGCCCCCAGGGTGGAGATTCGCCGCTGTGAGCGACTGGCCCAGCAAGGAGGAGGGAAGGGGCCGGGCAGGGTGCGGGGAGCAGGAGCTGAAGGCTCAGGCGGTGTCAGGAGCCCATCAACACACATTCTGCCTCACTCGTGGCTAACCACCGCATCCGGGCCCGGGGCACGGGTCCCGCTTCACCCGAGCAGCGTGGCATTCGTTGCTCTTGCCAGTGATGGGCAGAGGTAGGCAGAGGGTCATCCTACCCGAGCTTATGAGGTCAAGGGGTGTACAGCGGGGGCCTTTGGTGGCATTTCCTCCCTGATGGAAGGTGAGAGCAGGTTCAGAGAAAGGCTTTCTCTTTGGTCTCTCTTCTGACCCTTCCTCTCTGACTGAGATGGCGTGAGGATGCGATGGCTGCAGTCGTGGCAGCCATGCTTTTACTACGAGGCAACAAGAGCCAGCACGGGGAAGATGGCTGAGTGAGGGAAGCACAGCAGGGCGGGCTCCCAGCTGCCTCGCCAGGACTCCCTCCTCCTGGGCTCTGCCCGCGCTGGCTTCAACGGCCCTGTAACGTGAGGGCCAGGGGCTGGATTCTGAGCGTCATGGGACACGGCAGCTTCATGTGGCCTGGGGCGGCCCTTGCTCCTCTCTGGGCCTCAGTGTCCCGCCTTAAGGCCACCTCTGGGCCTGTGACTTGACATTGGTCACCCAGGAGAAGGCTGGGTGACTTGGCTGCTCCCCAAGGATGTGTGTGCTGAGTTGAATCTTTGTGTAAAAATGTGTTTGAACAAAAGGACTCGCCTGCCGCTGGGGTCAAGGCACCAGGTTGGAGACTCCAAGAGCCTCCAGGGAAGACCATGCTGTGGGGCACATGTGGACCCTGGTGCTGCTGGGCTGGGGAGCAGGCAGCCTTGCCCAGTCTCTGGGAGGCTAGACTGTCTAGATTATCTATAATTTTAAAAATTTGTATTAGTACATGTTTGCTGTTCATAATGATCACTTCATCCCAAGGAGTTGGTGTTTGTACACAACACATCTTAATTCTTTTTACTTCCCCTTCTCCCCCCTCCTTCTCTCTTTCTTTTTAAAGGTTGCATAGTATTCCACTGAATGGATGTACCACATTTCGTTTATACATTTGTCCATTGATGAACGCTTGCATCAGTTCAATCTCTTTACTGATGCCAATAACATCGCTGTGAACATGGGTGTAACACTGACTTTTCTCTCCTTCTGTCTCTTTTTCTGCAGCTCCTTTATGAACAGGGCATCAGCCTCCGGGCCTCCTTCCTCTTCCTCTCTGTCTGCAGTGCCTGGCATGTTGGACGTACTTTCCTTCTGATGCCCTGGGGGCACATCCCCTACCCAGTGCCCCCCAACTACAGCTATGGGTAAGGACTGAGGGCCAAAGCTCCAACTGGCCCAGGATGGGAAGCAGGGGTGGAACAAACCTGGACACAGGAGTGTATCAGTCAGCTATTACCGTGTAACAAAGCACCCCAACGCAATAGCCTAAAATACGAAGCTTTTGTTATTTTTCACAATCCGTGAGCAGCTGACTGGTTCTACTGACCACGGCCAGACGTGAGTGGTCTCCAAGGGCTCAAGGAAGGGCAGCTGGGGTGATGGGGCTGCCTGAGCCATGTGGCTGTCACCTTCCAGCAGGCCAGCTCGGGCTCATCCACATGTGGGTTCAGGTTCCAAGGGACGAATAAGGGTGTGTGGCTACTGGTGTGGAGCCCGGTGTGTGCCACCCCTCTTGCCAGTGCTCTGGCTGGAGTGGCTCCCGAGGCAACCCGGGCCAGGGTGGGAACGGAGCTGCGGGGCACAGAGGCGGAGAGGGGTGCGCGGCCATTTTGTGGCACTCACAGGGAGTGGGGGCTTCTCGCTGCTTCCTGGCAGCCCCCCAGAGTTCTTTGAACCCTCCTTACCATGAGTCTCAGTATCTGCACCTTGGTCTCCCGATGAGAAACTGAGGCCTCGTCCCCTTCCAGTGCACCCCCAACTCATGGCGGCGACATCACTAGAATCACCCCGAGAGTATTTTTAAAAAGTTGAGTCAGGTGTGGTGGCACACACCTGCCATCCCGGCATGGGGGAGGCCAAGGTAGGAGGCTGAGGCAGGAGGATGGAGGCCAACCTGGATTACAGAGTGAGACCCTGTCTTGAAAAAGTGAAAGAAGCAGGAGCCTGGCTGTCACCCCGGACTGCCGAGGGGACCGGGCTGGGCGGAGCCGGGGCACTGTGGGGTGTTGAGGGCCATTCTGACCCGGAGGTTGTGCGACCCTGCACAGTGGCCTCTGATCTCAGCCGGGCACTGGACGCTGTCTCCACAGCCTGCGCTGCGGGAGGGGCGGGGGCGCCACGGAGGACGCAGAGATGGAGAGGGCCGAGCCCGGTGTGGACGGTGAGCCTGTCCTCCTCGGCACTCGGACCCGGGACCCTGAAGGACCAGCCTGAGCACCCTGCAGCGCTCGGCATACCTGGCCCCCCCGAAGTCTGTCTCGCTCATTCACCTTTCCTCCCTCCTTTGTCCTGTGAGCTAAGTGCTTCTGTGTCCCCCTTTCTGCAGGCCCCTTGTTGTCCCTTCTCCATCGCTACCTCCTCTCTCGCTTCTGTGTGCTTTGGGTCTCTGGTTACAAATACCACAAACCACCTCTGGCCACAGTAACGGTGTACACCCGCTATATCAGGACTCGGGAGGCTGAGGCAGGAGGTTCTCCCCAGGTGTGAGTCCAGCCTGGGCTACATAGTGAAACCTTGTCTCGCAAAATCACAAGAAGAAACGACAGACGGAGGTGGAAGCGGGGGGACAGTGGGCGGAGGCTACAAAGGCATAGACAAGTGGGGTGAACGAACGTCCGGGAATTCGAGCTACCGGGAGGACCCCAGCTCATAAAATTCTGTGGGGTTTGAGATTTTTGCCACAGGAGCAGATTTTGAGCTGTTCTTGGAATTAAATAACGGGTAACTCTGTGCTGAGGGAAACGCCAGTTCCCTTCACTATAGTAACCACTTTGCTATCTATATCGGTCCATGACAGACTGAAAACCTTGAAGGTACACAGTGAAATTTATTTTTAAAGAGAGAATTGCTGGTCGTGGTGGCACATGCCTGTGATCCCAGCACTTGGAAGGCTGAGGCAGGAGGATCGCTGTGAGTTCAAGGCCAGCCAGGGCTACACAGTGAGACCTTGTTTGAGAGACAGATAGAGAGATAGAGAAAGATACAGAGCGAGAGAGAGTGAGAGAGGGAGAGAGAAACAGGATTCTGGGAAATTCACCAACTCAAGGGGAAAGTTCAACTTGCCAGGGTCCAAGAAGCATGGGGCCAGGCAGCCTCTAAGCACGAGGCCAGAGTCACCGTCAGTGGCCACATCAGGGACAGCAAGCTAAGTGGTGGGCCCTTGGACAGCGGCTGGACCCTTTCACTCCTGGGGCTGGGGGGGTGTCCAGGGAAACCGAGGATGAGGGACCGCAGAAGGGGCCGGGACCAGAGCTCCAGCCCGGCCCCTCCCGTCCCCCCACTGTCTCCCGCCGCTGCTGCCCGAGTGTCCCCAGGCAGGCGGTGGGGACAGATCAGAGGTGGTCGCTTGGGGCCGGCAGCGGGCTGGGGTGTGCGGATGCCGGCTGGGGACGAGGCCGTCTTGTGCCGGAGACCAGGCTCTGCTCCCCTCCAGAGTGCGCGGTCCCAGGGGGCCGGCGGGCACCTGGCTCCTTCTGGGCGCATGCGCTGTCCCTGCGTTTCGCCGCACACCTGCTGTGGCTCTCGGTGATCCAGCTGTGGCACTACCTCTTCATCGGCACCCTCAACACGCTGCTCACCAAGCTGGCTGGCGGGGACAAGGCGCTAGGTGTGTGGACGGACAGATGGGGGAGCCGGGCCTTGCGGGGTGCACAGTCCTGGCCTGGGCAGGCGCCTGACATCGCCACTCTCCGCAGTCAGCTCCTATACCAACGCCTTCGCCATCACCCAGTTCTTCGGGGTGCTGTGTGCCCCCTGGAACGGGCTGCTCATGGACCAGCTTAAGCGGAAGTACCAGAAGGAGGCCAGTGAGCTGGGTAAGGTGGGCCGGGAGCTGGACTGGGCACAGGGCTTCCGGCGCTCTGCATCCACCTGCTCTTGTATGCCAGCCGCAGCAGCAGGCCTGAGGTTTCAGCAACGGACAAGACATGTTTTTTCCTCAAACTGTTCTCAGTCTAGAGGGTAGAGGTACCCAGGCTAACACCTTGCTTTTCATGGCAGTATAGTATTCCACAAATGCCTTGAGGAGTTTGATGCCTTTTATATGATGGAGTGTGTTTTGAATGCGTCTGCCCAACTCTAGGCCAGCGTAAGTGTTGACCACATTTAAGGTACACCAGGCAAAGCTACGGTGTTTAGTTAGTTAGATATAGAAATGTATTTCCAACGTGGTATTTTCTTTCAAGTTTTGATGCAAGGGTTAATGAGGACACGGTCCCACATCCAGGAGTTGTGAGCCTGCAGGGGGCCACGGGGACCCACGAAAGGGCACCTGACCCCTCTGAGGAGGACAGAGCTGGCGTCAGGAAGGCAGCCTGGAGTGGGTGGCGGCTAAGCCAAGAGCTGGAGAAGGAGGAGGAGGAGGAGGAGGGGCGGGGACGAGGGCTGAGCCCAGGCAGGCGACTCGGGCCACAGCGGGGCCTGGGAGAGGGGCACGGAGGAGCCGGGATGCCTGGCACTCGGGGACACCAGAGGGACAGAGGCGGGGCGGGGGGACAGCAATGGGGAGGACGTGGCCGCTGTCCTACCCCACCGGGGCTTCCAGTCCGGTCTCAGCCAGGGTGTCCGCCGCCTGTGGACGCCGCAGTGTGGACGCCTGGTGGGCAGGGTGCCAAAACGTTGCGTTCGAACTCAAAACCCTGTTGGTTCCTGCTGGTGTCAGCGCAGGTGTGGCGGCTGCTCAGAGTTCCCATCTCCGGCATGTGACCGCGCGGTCGGTGTGTTCACATCTGCATCCAGCCTGTCCACGTGGTGCAGTGGGCTGTGCCTTTTCCCCCCTTTTTTCTGAGCCAGGGTCTCGCTATGTAGCCGGGCCAGGCCTCGAACTCACGGTGATCCTCCTGCCTCAGCCTCCCCAGTGCTGGGGTCACAGGCATGCGTCGCTCTGCCCAGCTTTGATGTGCCTTTTACATCTTTTAGATCTGACAGGCCTCCCTCCCTGTTTTCTCTTTGTTTGTTTTTTTGAGAAATGGTTATTTGTGCTTCGAAGCTTCCTCCGTGTTGGAGTTGACGCGGGGTCCCCACTTTGGAAAGCACTCCTGGGATCGGCTGCTTTCGGGCACAGGCGACGCCAGGCGCAGCGGGGACTCAGTTAGATTTAGCTTGGGGACAGAGCTGGTGTGGTGGTCTCCGGCTGACAGCCGCGTCAGCTCCTCCGTCCCGGTGGCGTTCCTGCGGGCGCAGCGGCCGGTGCCGCCTGTCACCTCGCGAGGGTCCGTGAGACGTGGCTGCCGTCTACACCCTCCTGACCCGGAATATACCTTCGCAGCCACCCGTGACCCGCCCGGCTGGGCGGGCGATGAGGGGCGTTTAGGGCCCTCCAGAGGTGCACGTTTAGCTTTTGAGGCTGTATTTAAATACACGCGACGTGTTTCAATCCATGACGATGCCATTGTTCATATCCTCCTCCTCCTCTTCCACCTTCTTCCTCCTCTTCTTTTGCAGTACTAGGGATTGAACTCGGGACCTTCACGCTGAGCTACATCCTCAGTCCTTTTTAAAATTTTTAAAATCTAATTCGAGGCTAAGTTGCCTGAGGTTGGGCTTCAACTTCCAATCCTCCTGCCTCAGCCTCCCAGAGAGTTGGGATGCCAGGCCTGCACCGCTGCGCCCAGTCTGTTCTTCCTCCTCCTCCTCTTCCTGCTCCATGCTGGGCCGGACCCCAGGGCCTTTGCACACCAGGCAAGTGCTGTACCACTAGCCCCAGCCCAGTCCGCTTTGCTTTTCCTTTTTTCCTTTTCTTTTCTCTCCCCTTTCCTTCCCTCTCCTTCTCTCCTCTCTGCTTTTTATACTTTGGATACAGGTTCTTAATAAATTGCTGAGGCCAGCCTCACACTTGCAACCTTCCTGCCTCAGCCCCCTGAGTAGCTGGAGTTACAAGCTCGTGCCACCTCACCCGGCTCACCGTTCTTTCTGGTTCTAACTTGTCCGTCTCTGACCAGCCGGAAGTGACCAGCCCGGCACCTGCATCCCTGAGCCACAGGCCTAGCAGTCAAGCCGATCGGGAAGGCGCGGTCCCCGTGGGGACGCCCCGGCAACCTCTCCTCCCTGTGCCCCAGGCTCCTCGCCCGCAGCTGCGGCCCTCTGCGCGGTGGTGCCCTCGCTGGCCCTGACGTCCCTGCTGTGCTTGGGCTTCGTGCTCTGCGCCTTGGTCCCTGTGCTCCCACTGCAGTACGCCACCTTCGTCCTGCAGGTGGTCAGCCGCTCCTTCCTGTACGGCAGCAACGCCGCCTTCCTCACCCTCGCGTACGTGGCCGGGAGGGCGGGTGGAGGCGGCCAGGTCGGGAGAGGGACTCGTTGGAGGCGGAGGCTGGTGGGAAGGCTAGAGCACGAACTCCTATTCACCCTGCAGTGCCCACTTTGCAGTGCCCCTTTGCATTTCATTTCTCCTACTGAATAATTGGGAAAAAGTGTCTCCCTTTCCTGTGTGCTTGGTACCCTCTTTCTTCTCCAGTAGTGGACACACCCATCTTTCCCATGTGTCCGCCCAGAGCCTTCTCCATGCTGGTTGGGCCAAGGGAAAGAGAGAAGGGCCAAATGGGGGGGGTGAAGGGCCGGTGCAGGGCCAGGGAGTTGAGTTCATGGCTGGCACAGGCCCACGGAGGCCAGGCCCTGCTGGGGCTGGGCCGGGGTGGTCCAGGGCTCAGCAGGCCTCTCTGCATTTCTGTCCTCAGTTTCCCTGCGGAGCACTTTGGGAAGCTCTTTGGGCTGGTGATGGCCCTGTCGGCTCTGGTATCACTTCTGCAGTTCCCCATCTTCATGCTCATCAGGGGGCCTCTTGGCGGGGACCCCTTCTATGTGAGTACCTGGCAGGGGCCTGGGGCCGGTCTGAGCGGTGAGGGTGCCCCGACCGGTAAGGGCGCCCCAGAGCTGGCTGAGGGGCCGGAGGGCGAGGGCTGCGCAGGGCTTGCTGGGCGCAGTCTGTGATTCAGAGATCTGGGGGAAATCGCGAGCGTGGAAACAAACAGATGTATTCTGAGGCTGGGGCAGGAGGGTCGCTGTGAGGCCAAGGCCAGCCTGAGCTACATAGGGAGACCCTGACTCAAAAAAAAAAAAACAAACAGATAGATGTTTTCTGGAGGAGGATACAACATCATCACCAAATTTCAGGGAAAAGCCTAGATTTTGAAGGTAATTTTCTGCTGTTGGTGAGCATAAACCCGCCCTGATGCTCCCTAGACCACGGTCTGGGCTGCCCTTGGCAGAGGGGCGGGTGCTGTCCTTTGCCCTGGGAGGCGGGCCTGGCTCGTGGGCTTTTCACAGAAACCGAGGCTCAAAGAGGTTACACGACAGCTGGGTGCCTGTAATCCCAGCACTTTGGGAGGCTGAGGCAGGAGGATGGCAAGTTTGAGCGCTGGGCAATCGAGCGGCTTAATGAGACCCTGTCTCAATGTAGAGAATAAAAGGGCTGTCTCAGCTCCGTGCCAAAGACCAGGACAACCGGGTGGTTGTGAAACAGGGTGACATATCCTCACGCTAGGAGACAAGGCCTAGCAGGTGTCCCCTCCGTCTGACCGTGACCAGGGCCCCCCCAGAAGTCCTTCCTCTGGGGTCTGGGTGGGAGGCAACAGAACATGAAGTCGGTGGACTCTGGTCCCCGCCTTGGTCGGGCGGCATTGGGGACTGGCCTCTGTCCCCGCAGGTGAACATCGTGCTGGTGCTGGCCACGCTTCTCACCCTCGTCCACCCCTTCCTGGTGTACCGCGGGCGAGTGCGGTGCATGGACAGCACGGAGGGCTTGGGCCTGCCCTGGCGGCACGTGCTCTTCACGGCGTCCACCCGGGAGGACCTGCGTCCACATGCCGAGCCTACCCAGGCTGCCTGTACGAGGAGTGGCCAACAAAGGCCATGAATATTTACACTGAAAAAGTTATGATAGTAAAAGACACATTGCAGAATCCTCCCCTCACTGGGAACACACTCATCCCATCGTCCTGGAGTCCCGAATGGGTCTGCTCTGAGAGTACAGTGGCTAACACTTGGGTTCTGCGTCCTTTGTCTGATGCGCGTGACAATTAAAACCACAGGCTTGCCGGGTGTGGGGGGCACACCTGTAATCCCAGCACTTGAGAGGCTGAGGCAGGAGCATCGCTGCAAATTCGAGGGCAGCCCGGGCTACAGAGTGAGACCCTGTCTCAAAAAACCCAAAACAAACAACCATAAATTTTTCTTTACATCATCAAAGACTCACCGAAACGTGATTTTAAAGAGCCACTCGCCACCCTACCCGATGGGAATGTCGCCCCTCACTTGTCCCTGTCCAGGGCCACTCTCTGAACCCCGGAGTCCTTATTGCGTGGCACAAGTAGCTTGGGGCTGTGTGGCTTGGACTGGAGAGAAGTCTGGGGGCGGGAGGTGCAAGCAGCTCTGGCTCCGGGGCTGGACGGCAGGGCCGCCTCCAGCTGTCTTTCTCCCTGAGCGCGGGGACTGAAATTCACGCCGACCCCTTCGCCGGGTCGGTAGGGCGGGTGGCACGGGAGAGCTTCACGGAACTGGAGGGGTCGAGTGACTCGAGCCCACGCACTTGGCGCAGGACCCAGCCGCCCGCCTGGCAGGGACAGACACGCGGGGTGCGGCCGCGGATGTGACGGGTCAGTGCAGAGTGCTGCGTGCCTGTCGCTCCCCGGGTGGGGGACACAGAGCACGCTGCGCTGCCGGCGACGCCCTGCACGCCCGCTCGGCTGTGTGGACCGAGAGGCTTCAAAGGCAAACGAGCGGCTGCTGGTGACCTGGACTCCTAAGCGCCAGTCGATGAGAAGCATCAATCTTCGTATTCAGTTTTCGGTTCCCCAGCAGTCAACACACAAAATCCAAGCGGACAGGAATTCCATCACCAGGGAGGGCGGAGATGGCGCCCAGCTCATTCCTGCGCTCGCCAAGGAGCCGCGGCGTGTCCCCTGCCTGCCTTCGAAGACTCGGCTTACAGCGCCTGCTGCAGAGGGTGGCGAGCGTCCCTGGAAAAGCGCGGCCCCAGTACATAGTGGGCCTGCAGTGCGTGACTCCTCAGGTTGTGCCACAGATGCAGAATCGCACTAAAGTCCAGAACACCAGCACTGGCTGTGCCGGTGCCGTCATCCCAGCACTCGGGAGGCTGAGGCAGGAGAATTGCTGCACGCGGGAAGCCAGCCCGGGCCACATAGTGAGTGCAGGGCCAAAATGAGACCAGATGTCACGATTTGCTAAGGTACGCTGGAGGCTGGCTGGTCACTGTCTCCAATCTGGCTAGCAAGACGGCCCCCAGGAAAGTCCTTGTTGCTGGAGGGACAACTTGGTCGCCGGGAGCTGCCTGTCTGCCTGGGCAGCCTGTTTTGCGATGGCTCTCCGCAGGTTTAGGGCGGTGGCTGGAGACCTCCGGGTGCTCCTTGGTAGCTGAGTGGCCCCGCGGGTCTCTTATCTCGGTGTCCCCGCTCGAAAGGGAATGAGCTGGGTTTTGTGAGCTGAGGGCTAATCTAGCCGGCTTTGCAGACTTCACGCCAGACTTCCAAAGTGACTGCTGTGTCGTCCCTGGCGCAGAATGAGGCTCTGCCCCGGGCTCAGGGGGCGATAAACAGGCTGTCACCCGCGGGGCGTCACGGGGCCCAGTGACAGCTGCAAGTTTTTAGCGGAAAGCGAATTTAATCCCCGGCATGCTCTCCACGAGGAACCGGCGAAGGGAGGCCTGGAGTTTGTCCTACATCCCTGCGACACTTCCGGGCGTGTTGGCACGATGGAAAAACCCACGTGTGTGTCTTCCTCCCGCCTGGGGGCTCCATGCACACAGCGGCTGTGTCTTTTCCTGACCATGTGGGGCGAGAGCGAGAGAGACAGAGAGAGATAGAGAGAGACACAGAGAGAGACAGAGAAAGTCACAGAGAGACAGAGAGAGAGAGAGACACGTGGAGAGAGAGAGATGGAGACAGAGAGAGAGGGAGTCCGTCACAGCCCTGAGCCAAGTCCGCAGCTGCAGAGAACAGAGTTAGGATCTGGGTGCTTAGAACTCAGTCCCTCTGCTGAGGCGCCGGGGCTTCTTCACAAGCAGCCATGTAGAGGACGCTCGGGAGGTTCCCCAGAGTGCGGCCATCGCCCGTCCCCTCCAGCCTGGCTTTCTCCACCCCTCCCTCGGGGACGGACTCAATGGCTGTTCTGGAGGTTGCCAGGTGGGCTGATGTGCCGCCGCCTCCCCACCGCACCCAGCCCATGCGGCCACCCCTGACTCGCAGGGGGCCGGGGCCGGGAGGAGAAGGCCGTCCAGCAGCCCGGCTCACAGGGCAGAGCGAGGGCCCCGTCTGTCCTCCACGGCTGCCCCCGTGACCCCTGGCCGCCGCAGGCCCCTCGCAGCGGGGCTGGAGCTGGCGCAGGCTTTGGGCTTGCCTGCTGTGAGGGGAGGGCTCTGAGCGGGAGGTTTCCGTCCACGATTTGGGATCGGCAGCGCCTGCCGCGGAGGGTTGGTTAGAAGGGTGAACCACGGGGAACCTGGCAGGGGGAAGGCGGCACCCACGTAGAGCTCGAAGCTGGAGTTACCGTCACCCACCCCCACCGCCCCGTCTCACTCTGGGGGTGCCGCCCAGCTCTCTGCGTGCAGCTTGAGCGCCTCCCAGCCTTGTTCACCAACCGGCCGGCAGGAACCGAGTCCCGAGTGTGTTTGCAGGACTCAGAAGGGCAAAGCCAGGCCCAGGCTGATGAGGGAAGTGGCGGGAGACAGGAGCAGTGCACCGGGACGGGGCCGGGCTCCAGATAACCGGAAGGGCCAAGCCAGCTTCCTGGGGGCTGCGGCTCAGACAGCGGGAAGTGACAGCAGCGTGGTGGGGTGAAAGGGGATGCTGAGCGAGCGCAAAAGCAGGGAGAGACGGTGGCATGTGAAGGAAAGGATGTGCAGTGTGCAGTGTGTGCGCTGAGTCCCGTCTCAGGTGTGTGACACACTATGCGAAACTACGTGGAGAGACTCATGTGACAATGAGCCACAGGAGTCTGCAACCCAGGAGCAGGCGGGGGCGGGAATGCAGATGTGGGGTGATGGGGGCCCCAGGGCGATCAGCCTGGCCCGGGGAGCTGAGACGACCGTGGGGCGTGGCTCGAGTGGGCGAGATGGACACCTGGACCCAGAGGGTCTCTGGTGTGTGACCATCCAGCAGGTGCCGAGGGGCGCTCCGAGGCTGCAGGGGTGCAAAAACCTCAGGGATGGAGCCCCACGGGGCCGGGCAGGGCGGGGATGGGGCTGTCTGTGGGGTTCCGCACCTGGGTGCTCAGCGGGGCGTCGGCAGGAGCAGGGCCGCTCGGTGGAGCAAGGGGAGGCCAGAAGGCAGCTACTTCCACGCGGGGAGCGGGAGGGCGGGGACAGCCGCAGGGCCCCGACCACATCCTCTAACTCCAAGCCATGTCCCGGCTCCAGGCCCAGCAGGCAGGCCAGGGACCGGCGCCCAGAGGTGTTCTCCCGCTTCCCCTCTGCATGCTGTCCTGTCTGTGAGTCCGAGGGTCCCGTCCAAGTGCCACCTCCTCCTAGAAGCCCTCTCTGCCTGTGCTTGACCTTTGGTGACCTCAAGAGCACCTGAAGTCTTTATCTTCCAGTTTGTGTAAATTCTCTACTTCCTGGCATCTGCCCCACAGGGCCTCATTCTGGGTGTCACATTTACCTGCTACGTAAACCTCCCCGAGAGCGGAGACTGCCCTGACTAGGTAGATGTCGAATGAGCGGGTGAAGGAGCACACCAAAGCCCGGGGGCTGGCCAAGGGCGGCGTCCACGGAGGGTCAGCTCCAGGAAACACTGGCAAGACCAAAGTGAACGGCGTTCCGCTCTGATTAAACTCAGCCGGGCTTTTTCCAGGTCGTACACTTCAAGCTAATTAGCTAATTGATTAACTAATCCAATACATCATCGATCAACCTCTAGGACCTGGGCAGAGCTCTTGGCAGTGGATGAGGCAGACTAGGTGTCTGCTCTGGAGTTTACCTCCCCCGGGGCGCAGATGGGCAGCAAGGACCCCCAGATGAGCGGGGCGGGAGACGGGGGGGGGCAGCGAGCGTGGCTGGGGGCTTCTCGGCGGAGCTCTTGAGGAGGTGGCTGTTGAGCAGAGACCTGGTGGCTGAGGACAAGCAACGACATCACTTCAGCTTGGCCGGTGGCAAGACTCTGCCTTGGACAGCCTTTCGGGCTGTGGCAGGGAGCTGGGACCGCTGCTCCTGTGCAGGAAGGCTTCGGGCAGGAAGTGTGGGGCGATGGGCCTTGGTATATGCCCTCTAACACGGCGGCCTGGGCTGGCGCCATGGCAGAGAGAGGAAGAAGAGAGGTGGACGGAGATACGTGGAAGGTGAAGGTGGGCGGGCCAGGACATTCCTGCGGAGTGTGTCTGGTGGGGGGGTCCCTGGAGGAAGCTCGAGCTTGGAGCTGGGCGTCAGGCTGCCCGGCCCGTCCACACAAGGGTCCCCTCCAGGTCTCAGATGCACACTGGCCATGGCCGTTCCGGCCCGGGGGTCAGACCTTCCTGGCCATGCAGTCGCTGGGCACCCAGATGAGGAAGTGCTGGGGAGCCACGGGGGCAATTTCACAGAGCAACGGTCCGGCTGGCTGGCTGCCGGGCCTCTGGGCCTGGTGGCGTTGACCATTTCGCCACCTCTTATCTCTGCCTGCAGGGACGTTGGCCAAGCCCAGGCGGTGGGCGGTTGGTCGGCTCTGAGGCCAGGGCCCGGGACCCTGACGCTCCTCCCAGACAGGGGTCCCCGAGAGGGTTTGGGGGACCAGGCTTCCTGGGGCTGCTCTTGGCCTGCATACAACTTCTCCTCCTCTTGTCAGTCGCCTGGCTTGGGTCACTTCCTCCCCCGAGCCTGCTCTGCAGTGGCTTCTTCTCCAGCGGCCCGCGAGCTGGTCCCTCGGGACACTTCTCTATGCCTCTTCCTCCACCAAGTACCATTGCTTTTCTCTGTGTTTCAAATCCTATTAAATTGATTTATCTGAAATCCCTGCTAACAGGGGGACAAACAGATACAGGATTCCAGTCAACTCATGGTAGAGTCCGTTGTCCATTTAAACATATTTGTCCTTCTGCAAAAACTCTTCACTGAAGGACAGGATTTTTGTTTCTTTTATACTGTATAAAAGTAGACGTGCCGGTCATGGTGGTGCACCCCTGTCATCCCAGCACTCAAGAGGCTGAGGCAGGAGGATCGCTGTGAGTTCACATAGTGAGTTAAAGGCCAGTTTGATCTACATCGTGAGACTGTCTCAAAAAACAAAACAAGAAGCTAGATGCGAATTTCTAATGTACTTTAACTTCTGATGAAGTTTTTTAATTGTCACCTCTGCAGATGAGGAGGGGAGACAGGAGTGTTCATAACTCAGATGATTTATGCCGATGAAAAGTTGTTTCCTGCAGCTGCAGGGAAGCCCGCCGCGTCTCCTGCTTGCGGCTCATACCAGGTCGCCTCCTCCTGCCTTTACGTTTTCTCTCACTGTGGTGCCGGAGCTTGTGGAGGAGCAACACATGGCTTTTCCTCTTCCTTCCTTCCTTTTTTCTTCTTAATGCAAGATGGATTCTTTATTTTATTTTAAAAAATTAAATTTTTCTTACTGCGTGGTTGTAGCACAGGAAAACTGTGACCCTGCGGGAGCTGGTGCGGCTTTCTCCCTCACAAGCCAACCGCACACAGCACCTTCCCTCTCCGCCTCGCCCCTTCCCGGTGACGCTCCTGCCCTGGCTGCCTGCCGCACGGGCGGCTCTCGTTTTCCCGCTGGGCGACATTCTCCACAGGACGCCGACACATCTCGTCCACCAAGCTAGGGGTGCTGTTTGGGGGTTTTCAGCTTTACAGCCACGTGATATGTAACTTTGTACAAATTCCTGCTATGACTGATGGTGTTTTCTGTGTAGGCGATACAGTCTTCAAAGAGGCAACGTGACCAAATGTCCATTTTCAATTGCAATAGATCTTTATTTATTGATGTGAGTCCATATTTGCAGTCATGATTATGTCCCTGGTGGGGAGTTGGTACGTGCCCATTACACATTTTAATTCTTTTTACATCCCCTTCGCCTCCTGTCATCTCTTGGTCCCCTTTGTCTTTGCACAAGACCTGTCTCCTTGTTTCTTGTTATTTATCCTTTAGTTTGCTCTTTAATTGATTTATGCTTGGGGTTTCTCATAGCAGAGAATCTGTGGTAGTGAAACTTGTGTGTCTGGTTTATTTCATGCAACACAATGAACTCAAGGCGCACCCATTTTCCTGCAGATAGCTCCAGTTTGCCCTTCTTTGTGGCAGAGTAGTGCTCCACTATGTATAGATACCACTTTTCCTGTACCTTTTCTGGAGCTGGGAGCAGGGGCAGTGGCCCCCGGTCCCCGGACGGGTCGCTGGGCAGAGGTGGGCAGTTAGGGAGCAGCTGCGTTTGGGGCGGGAAGTGAAGAAAAGGTTCTTATCGGGGGACCCTGGTTCCCCAGGGACACTTCCTCCATCCGTCTCCATAAAAGGCCTCTTGCGCTGGACGGGCCTCTGGGCCTGGAGACCCCTGCAGACCCAGGAGGCCTTGGGCAGGGAGCCGAGCGCGTTCTGTCCTGTGGCACAGGCGGCTCTGGTGGCTGGTGAGGGTCAGTCTTGGGGACACTGGGGTGCCCTTGGGCTGGGGGGGACTGTGCTGGCTGTGGGGCTCCCTGGGCCTGCAGCGCTGGTGTGCTGCTCGTTCTCCTCACACACTTCCCCAAGGGATGCTAAGGTGCAGCCTGGGCCTGAACTTGTGACCCGCCTGCCTCAGCCTCCCAGAGTGTGCGGTTACTGACCTCTGTTCTTGCTTTGCCCTTTTTCTCCACCCAACTCCCCAGTTTCCCTAATAGTGTGTGTTTGTGTGTGTGTGTGGGTATGACCAATTCTGTCCGTTGCAGGACGAGGCCAAGATGAAACTCTCTCTCCTCCTGGCTCTCCTAGTGGGGACGGTGTCCGCCCGTCATCTCAGTAAGCCTTGGTCTTGGTGTCCCTGCCCCGTGTCCTCCTTCCTGTGGCTGACTGCGTCCAGGCCAGCTGCCCAGGCTGAGGTGGGAGCTGTCCATGGTCTGGGAGGAGCAGGGACCCCGTGAGGAGACACTTGGTCTTTCTCTCTGCCAGGGGCTGACACTTCCAGCTTGGAGAGCCCACGGGGAGAGGAGAGCTTGTCCCGGGATGGGGAGGCTGCTGCCGGGGCGCTGATGCCGCTGCGGGAGGAGGCGGAGGAAGAGGAGGCAGAAGGGGGCTCCGGAAGTGAAGATGGCCCCGAGGAGGAGGGGGCGGTGGAGTCCAGCTCAGAGCTGGAGGTGGAGCCCGAGGACGTGCAGTGTCCTGGGGAAGAGGACACAGTGAGAGTCGTGGGCAGCCCTGCGTGTAAAACCTGCCGATACGTTGTGGTGAGGACTGTAAGGAACTTTAATAACGCTCAGGTGAGTGTGGGGCCTGGTGTCCTCATTATCGGCACGTTTCCATTTGAGGGTCCAGGGTGTCTGCAAAGGCTGCAGTGGCAGGAGGCACGTGGTCCCCCGTTGCGTTTGGCCGCTGTTGCGATGTTGCTGTGGACGGGAGGGCGGGTGTGGAGACTCGGAGACCCTGGCTGTGGTCACGCGAGCTGCCGTGGACGCTCCTCTCTGCCTCTTCCTCCTGCCCCCAGTATGTGTGCCGGCGTTGCTACCGCGGCAACCTCGCGTCCATCCACAGCTTCACCTTCAATTTCCAAGTGCAGTCGACTTCCAGGGTGCTCAATGCAGGCCAGATCTGGATTGGAGGCCGGCTCGTGGGCGGGGTAAGAGGGGTGCTGGGTGTAAATGGGGTGACAGTCACAATGCCCCGAGAGTTCAGCACTGCGTCCATCCTGGCCCGTGGTCCTGCGGGTAGCAGCAGGAGCTACAGGGACGTCGCCAGCCCCGCTGTCTGCCTTCTGTGGCCCCCCGCAGCCCTCCCTCCCTTCCCTCCACCTTCCCCAGGGTCGCTGCAAGCGCTTCCTCTGGGTGGACAGGAGCCCCTGGAACTTTGCATACTGGGCTGCCGGGCAGCCCTGGGGTGGCCGTCGCCTCGGCAGATGTGTGACCCTGTGTACCCGAGGTGAGGCGGGCTGGGGAGGACTCACGGGGTGCGTGAGCAGGGGGGATGCCCGAATAGGAGGCACTGGGTGAGACCCTGCTCCCCAGGGGTGTGTCCTGTGTCTTTCAATGTCACCTCCTCGAGGCTGAAGGTCCCCCCCATTCCACCTGCACAGGAGGTCACTGGCGCCGATCTCACTGTGTCGCGAGACGTCCCTTCGTCTGCTCCTACTGAGTGTGTCCCAGCCAGGAGCTCTCTCTGCCTCCCTCCCCTTCCTGCCCCTCCCTCCACTGCCCTGCAATAAAGTCGCAATGAAAACAGATTCCCTCTCCTGTCTCCTTGCTCCTCACAGCATGCTCCCACCTCGGAACTTCCTGCCTTCTCCCTGCCCGTCCACACCCCTCCCAGAGGCGCCAGCCGGTGGAGGGCGGGCTGGGGTCCTTGGTGCCCTGTGGGGACAGCCTGTCTCCCAGACCCTTGAGGGTTTCAGGGGACTCCAGGGGCCCTTGTGGGACCCCAGTGCCAGGGTCTCCTGTCACCCTCCACCCCCACCCCAGCACTGTGCTTGTTCACTGTGCGAGGACATTAGCAGGTCCCTGGGGACAGTGCACATCACACAGGAGCGGGAGTGTGGCTCCCACCCACGTGCGTCCTGGACACCGTTTCTTGGTCACCCCCAAGCTGCTGCCTGTGCAGCGCACTGCATAAGGGTTGAGGAGCGTGTTGAAGTCCTGCTGTGCAAGGTCAAGCAGGGCAGGCAGAGGCTTCGGGGCTCAGGTCCTGCTCCGTGTGCAGCTCCGGACACGGTTCTGGGTCCACTTCCCGTAAGCGTCCCGTGCTGCCTGCTCTGGGACGCACTAACAGGAAGCTCCTTGTATGTCCACGGAAAGTTTCTTTTTTAAAAGCAAAGACCAGGGCTGGGGATTTAGCTCAGTGATTAGAGTGCTTGCCTTGCAAGCACAAGGGCCTGAGTTCGATCCCCCGCACCACGAAAAAAAAAAAAAAAAAAAAAAAAGAAAGAAAATAAAAGCAAAGACCACACATAGGCAGACCGGCCTCACATCCCCCAGTATGGGCTCTGCGTCCGTGTGCACCCTTGCTCTGCCCAAGGCGCTGCCCGTGGTCTGTGAACCCCAGGTCTCATCTCCTGGATGGGTCCCTGGACTCCTCCACGCTCCGCAGCACAGAGTAGGAGCCTCGCCAAGCAGGACTCGCTGCTTATTGGTCTGTGAGGGCCACGGCTCTGGTCTGGCTTCCCATGTGCCTGCACCCTCCCGTAAGCTCCCCAGAACATCTCACGTGAGGCAGGCCTGCCGTCGTCCTTGGGCTGCAGCTGAGACGCTGTGGGCTGTTGCTGGCCTGGGATGTTGTCGTTCCTCCCACCACACGCCTCCCGGGAGGGTGATCCCACCCTTGGGTAAGGTGGGCCCGACTGGGACTTGAGACAGGAGGCAGAGTTTAAGCCCCTGTGGACTTAACTGCAGGGTGTCACACTTGGCCGTGTCAGACAAGGACCAGAGCCAGACACACGAGGTCCATGCACCACCCTTTCCTAGCTGTGTGAACTTGGACAGCCTGCTAAGCTGTCTGGGCTTCTGCGAGTAAACATGTAGACAAGACACGGCAATGCCCCACCCCTTGTATGATAAAGTATGGAGCAAAAGGAGGCACAAAAAGTGATGGAGACTAGTGTCCGGGCTGGGATGGGTCTTTGAGAACTGTTGTTTTTTTTTTTTTTTTTTTTGGTGCTGGGGCTCGAACTCAGGGCCTTGTGCTTACAAGACAAGCACTCTAACCGCTGAGCTAAGTCCCCAGCCTAGTTTGGTTTTAAACCAGACAAGATCACTGTGGTCACTCGGCTGTCTTCGCCCGGGGTCAGTGTGCGGGACCCAGTGGGCTTGGGCGGGAGAGTGGTCCCAGGCAGGCTGGAGGAAGGCAGCTATGGGGCTGGTGGGGAGCCGGAAGACCGGGTTCAGGCTGCCCTCTGAATCGCTGTGTGACCTTGGGGACTCATTTGAAGTCTCTGAGATATCGCCTCTCACTTGTGGCGTGAAACCATGTGTGCAATGCTCACGACCGAGCTGGCTCGTGAGAGAAGACAGCGACATTGGTCATTCCGTGACTGCACAAAATGACGCCCGTGGCCCAGGCCCGGGGTAGGGGGGGAGGAGGACTGTGGGGAGGCCCCAAGCTGGGAGTCCGGCGGCCAGGATTTGGAGCCCGGGCCTTGCTCAATCCTCCCTGTCAGGCCGATAAGCAGAGGCGCCGGCCCGTTGGCCCGGGAGATAGCGCCAGGGCCGTTACTCTGCAATCGGGCCCAGAAGTGACCTCAGGGCCACTTCTCCATTTGAAGGGCTCTGGGGGGAGCGGAGGAGGGAGCGAAGGCTGCTTGCCCTCTGGGCTCTCTGCCGTCTGTCCCTGCTGGGGGCGGGCTGGCTGACGGATGACATCGAGTTCATCATGGATGCTCTGCGTTAGTTCTGATTTTCGAGGAAGACTGCATGAAGATATCGTTCGTCCTGCATACTGAACATTTTAGTGCGTCTTTTGGCTTGGTGTCTGCCTCAGCTGCCTGATTCTAGCCCTGACTCCAGCGGTGACAGAGGGTGGTGGCAGACGGGGGGGTGGGGAGGGCGCCTACAGGGGCCCGGGGGCTCCACACAGAGATTCTCAGCCCAGCCCCGCGTCTTCACAGCCCCAGGGGTGGGCAAGTGGGGGCTTCTAGGTCTGCGACCCCAGATGTTCTGAAGGGTGTGGAGATGGAGGGGAGGTGCTACTGACCCCTAGCAGGTAGAGATCGGGGTGTTGTTGGGCTTTCTGCAGCACATAGGGCCGTTTCCCCAAATACCACTGGGCCCCAAACATGAACAGGCAAAGGTGGCAAATCTTGATCTAGGTCCACAGTACAGGAGCAATAGCAGAGGCATTTATATATTAAAGATGGAGGTGGGGAGAAGAAGAGCTGGAGGAGAGGGAGGAGGAGAAGTGGGGAGGAACTGAAGAGAAGAGAAAGAGTTTTGGAGCCAAAAGACTCGGAAGTCCCAGCTCTCTGCCTTCCCAAGTAACCTCAGAAAGCCACTCTCCTCTAAATGTCATCTTCACTCTTGTGAGGCAGGGACAGCCACATGCTCCTGTTGGGGACAGTGAAGTGAGATGCATGAAGCACTTGAATCAGTAAGAGCTGGGTAGGAGTGGCACACACCTGTAATCCCAGCACTCAGGAGGCTGAGGCAGGAGGACTGCTGCAAGTTCAAGGCCAGCCTGGGCTCCATAATGAGTTCAAGCTCAGCCTGAACCGCATAGTGAGGTCCTATCTCAAAAAATACTAAGAGCTGGGGACGGTGGGGCTCCTTTGTCCCCTCACTCCTCATGGTCTCCCAGCTGCCCCTTGGGGTCTCAACTTCTCCTGTGATGTTGACCCCTGAGGCCGCTCCCGAGCTAAGGGGCACGGTTTGGACCCAAGGGGCACCTGCGATCCTGATACCTGGGCAAGAGGCCTCGTGCGTGGGCCCCTTACACACACGTGGCCTGTGTGGCCCCCATGTAGGAAAGGCGGGATGGAGCACACTTTATCAGCTCGTTGGCCCCACCGCCAGCCTGGGGCAATCATCCCGCTCCCCCTCACTTCCCCAACACCGTATAAGGGCTGCGTGTGGGGTGCAGGGGCCACGGCACTGAGCGGAGGCTCCCAGCTCAGGAGGTGAGTGGTCCCTGGCTGCCGGACAGACGGGTCCAGACCCCGGAGGAAGTGGGAGCTTGGAGACACCTGGACACCTGTCCCGAGGGCCCCAGTCCTGGGGCTGGTGTCCTCCCCTCTGCCTCCTCCAGCGTGAGCAGAATTGGCGGGGAACTGCAGTGTGCCTGTCCCCACAGGGCCTGGGGTCTGGGCTGGTGACATTTCAGGGAGGAGACAGGGCCTCCAGGAAAGGGACGTGTGCCCCAGTCGCCCCTCCTGTCTGTCTCCAGAGTCTCCGCTCTGTCTGGAGGTGGAGGAGGAGGAGGAGGAGGAGGAAGCTCTCTAATTTGCCCTTTAACCAGAGGATTAAACTAACACCGTGTCCGTGCTGTGTGCCAGGGACTGCTCTAGACACTCGGTGACCCCACGAAGAAGGAGGGCCTGCGTCTGGCTGCCAGGCTGAGCAGACATGCAGCGGCTCCCGCTCCTGCCCCTTCTCCTGCTCCTGCTCGGGGCGGGTTCCGCTGTCCACCAGGGTACGTCCTCCCCGGCCCTTCCCCCCGTCTCTCTCTCTCCTGAGTGCCCCCTTTTCATTTCTGTGCTCCTGGACCAGGGCCACGTGGTCTGCCCGCCTCGGCTGACCCACTCCTTCTCTGGTAAAACTGTGGATCAGAACTGGGAAATGAAGCCTGGTGATTACACCCTGCTTCTCATGCATGCATCCTCTTGACCCCAAAACACAAGCTTGTGGTGTTCACTTGGGAGCCGGACTCAAGGTGCCTCTCCTGGCCCGGCACCCCAGCACCCCGGCACCCTGCTCCCCCTGTGTGGCCCCAGATGGGCCCCAGGAAGCCTGCAGGGCCGCTGGAGCTGTCCGCGGTTCTGGATGGTGGGAGCGCCTGGCACAATGGCCGGCCACCTCTTCTTCCTAGAGAACCATGCTCCCCGTGTGCAGAGCCCCGAGACGGAGCCAGAGTGGGGCTGGGGTCTGGACGGCACCAAGGAGCAAGCAGGAGAGTCGGCCCTGGCCCAGGAGGTGACTCTGACAGCGGGAGATGAGGCCAAGACTTCCTGGTGTCAAGATGCGCTTGAGAATGGGGAGGCCGCCGAGGAGGCCGCGGAGTCAGACGCGGCTGCCCTAGACAAGGACTCACTGTGCCCCAGACAGGAGGACACTGTTCCAATCCAGGGGGCCCCCGGGTACCAGACCTACCGCTACCTGCTGGTGCGGACCCCCAAGGCATTCAACCAAGCTCAGGTGAGCGGCAGGAGCTGCTGCAGAGTAACAGGGAGAGGAGAGAGGATTTGACCTCTGTTCTCTGTCTATTCGTTCGGGTGGCTTTCAGCCTAGTTTCAGAATCACCTGGAGGCAAGAGGATCACAAGTTCGAGTCCTGCCTGGGCAAATCAGCAACATCCCGTCTCAAAAAGGGTGGGGATGTAGCTCAGTGTGAAGCCCCTGAGTGCAATCTCTGGTACAACAATGATAAGGGCCTAATACAATGTCAGTGCTATATAAATAGTCATTATGCTTTATATCAGAGAATAATGACAAGAATAAAACATCTGCATAGGATCTGTCTATTGGAGGTGGAGGACCATTTTTAGTTTGTCCTTTAACCAATGCATTGAGCCAATACTATGCCTACACCACACACCAGGGGCTGCTCCAGATACGCAGATGGCCCCAGATTTTTTTTTTTTTAACGTACAATCTTGCTGTGTAGTTCCGGCTGGTCTCAAACTCACTATTCAGCCCAGGCTGGACTTGAACTCACCACGCTCTTGCCTCAGCCTCCTGAGAGCTGCAGTTACAAGCGTGCACCACCATACTTGGCAAGACAAAAACTGAAAAGATCTCTTGATCTGTGGCTGGTTGAGTCCACAGTGCGGGGCGGTGCACACAGAGCGCTGACTGCGTGGCATTAATCTCTTAGCGTTGTGGTGGGGATTCAATGAGATAGCACATTTGGAACAAGCCGGTGACTGCTGAAAAATCATGGTCACGATTACTGTGAGTGTCATCGTATTTCCTGCAAGGATGTTGAGAGCCGGCCCAGGAGGAAGGTGAACAGGTCTCTCGGTGCCAGCCCGCAGAGGGCTGCGGAGGCCTTTCCGGGGACGGGGACGAGGAGCCTGAGTCTCTGCCCCTCCCTCCTCTCTGCAGGACATCTGCAGGAGGTGCTACCGCGGCAACCTGGTCTCCATCCACAGCTTTAGGGACAACGCGCGCATCCTCCTGTGGGTCAGCAAGATCAACCAGCCCCAGGTCTGGATTGGAGGCGTCCTCAAGGGCTGGGTAAGTGGCGGGTGACTTCCGGGCCCAGGACGTCCTTCCCGATACTCAGGGCAGTGATAGTGAGTGTGCCCACGTGCGCCCAGAGGGCTGTTTGTATCACTGAAGACAGGGAAGGTCCCTCAAGGCCACATCCCCGTGACCTAATGTCCTCCAACTAGGCTCCACCTCTGAAAGGGCCCACCACCACCACCTGCCCCAAGCCTTAAACACACGGGGAGCATTTCAGAGCCCACCTACAGCGCGCTCCAAAGCAGGGCTCCTTCCTCCTTCCCGTTTCCTCATCCTCCCCCAGAGCTGGCTTTTAAAATGTTCACCAGAGCAACACTGGAGTCAGGAGACTGATTCCAGCAGGCAGACAGGACTCAGCTCTGTCCCTTACTAACCCTTTCCTGGACCCTTAGTTTCCACATCCCTAAAATGGGCATCTTCTCCTCTCCGCCATCTCTGGGGTTGTGGGTGAACGGATGGCATCATATTTGTCCTCAGGATGTGGCCCACGGACCAGCCTGGTGGCTGCTGGCTTGTTAGAAAAGCAGAGTCCGGGCTGCATCCCCAGTCAGTGTCTGCTGGTAGCGAGATGCCCCGGGCTGGTTGGGGACTGCACCACAGTGGCGGCCGTGACACGCGGCTGCCCTGCTGTTGCCGTTGCCCATAAGCCTCGGAGGGGCTGGGGAGGGCATCTGGCTCCTGGCCAGGCGGGGAGTTGGAGGAGTGGCTGTTCCCGGGTCTCTGGATCTTCCCCTTCCCCACCTTGTCTCTAGTTCCTGTGGAAGAAGTTTCGCTGGACGGACGGCAGCAGCTGGGATTTTGGATACTGGGCCCGAGGGCAGCCTGGGCTTGGAAGAGGCTGCTGTGTGGCCCTGTGTACCAAAGGTGAGGGGCCGGGGGCAGGGAAGGGTGGCAGGGTGACTTTTGAGATGCTGTCTCTGAGCTCCCAGACACACACCCTCCTCCCCTGTGAGCCCCACACCTGAGCTAAGGGGATCCCGTGGGCATGGGCAGGGCCGCTCCGTGTGTCGGGTGGGGACGCCAGCTGTGGGTCCCCTGCCTCCGTGACAGGAGGGAGACGCACGTGAGGGACAGATGCGGCTGGTAAGAGCCGCAGATGCAAACACCAGGTGGGAGGAAGGAGGAGGGAAAGTGGAGTTAGAGATGGCCGAGCGGTGACACAGGTGACAAGTGTGTGGCTCAGCAGGCAGCGTGGCCACTTGGCGGTGGAGACAGGGCAAAACCACATCTCCAGGAAGCCTCAGTTTCCTCGTCTGTGCCACGCGGTCGAGGTCGGCACCTGCGTCCTGGAGTCGCAGTGAGGACTCAGCGTGACTGTCCCCATGATGCACTTCTGGGGGTGCCGATGTTTCTCCACTCTCTCTCCTCCAGGGGGACACTGGCGGCGCACCCGGTGCTACCAGCATCTGCCCTTCGTCTGCTCCTACTAGAGCCCGCCCAGGAGGGAGCTTCCTGCCTCAGCCCCCTGGCGCTGGGCTCGGGACATAAACCCAGGCTTCCTGCAGCACGCACCGAGTCTCCTTATTCCGCGTTCGCCGGGGACCTGGGGGGGGCCTTACCCTGGGGGCGTCCGGGAAGATCGTGAAGTTGTGCTTCTGGGTGAGGTTGTGCAGCATGCCACCTGGAGGCGGAGCTGGGACCCGAGTCTCATGGGGGTGTGTGGGAGGGGGCTGGACCACCGCTTTGCTCGGGTTCAGAATGGGGCGCGGAGTAGGGCAGCTTTGCAGGATGGAAAGCAGATTCCAGAGTCGGTGTGGGATATTGGGGCCCCACCCGGGGCCTGGGGACCGAGAGGGGATGTGGCTGCCTCCCTACCCCTGCCCAGGCGGGACTGTGGCCAAGGAGAGACTCTACATACATGTGTGCGTGTGTACTTGTGTTCTGAGTGCGTGCACTGATACCCGGATATTGAGGGTGCAGCCGTGCGTCTGCACATCTATGTGTGTGCACACCTGGGTGGCTGTGTACCCTTCAGTGCCTGATTCTTGGGGTGTGTGCATGGTTGTGCACCTCTGTGTGGCTGACAGCATGTGTGCGTGCACGTGCATGTAGGTCTGAGCACGCCGCGTCAGGTCCGTGTTTGCAGGAGTGTGTTACCTGGCGTACACCTGCTGGCACGTGGCTGGAGCCAAGGCACCAGGACATGGATGGGGCAAGCGGGTAGCGGCAGAGTGCAGAGAGGAGGCCCCCGAATAAATGTGGCAGAGATTGGCCCGGCATCGCCTAGCGCCCCCAGCAGGGCCCTCAGACTGAGCTCTCTGGGGCCGGCCTGGGCCAGGCAGATGCCTCCGAAGTCCCTCAAGCTGTCTGTTAATGGGTCTCTACTTCCACCATTATCTACTCGTTCCTCTGGCTGCTTAAGACCTTCCTGTCTAGAAAAGCTTTTTGATTACAAAGCAAATACTCATGAGAGCAGTGAGGCCCCAGATGGTTATCTATCCACACACCCAGGAGGCTGATTGGCGCTCCCTGAGAACCCGGCTTTGCCAGCAGGACTCGGAGGGAAGCTGTGTGAATCCTCCGGGGTGCGGTGGATGGGGTAGAGGGCAGCGGGAAGCTGCCGAAAGAAGGTAAAGCACGAGCCTCAGTTTCTCCTTCTGCAGATTGAGGGCGGATTAGGCCATGTCTGCCACACGGTTAGCCAACTGCCTGACAAAGGGGAGTCATCAAAAAGTGAGCTTTTATGCCTAGTCTTTTTTGTTTTTTTTTCCCCCTTCGGTGTTTTGGAGACAGGGTCTCGCTCTGTAGTCCAGGATGGCCTTGAACCCGTGGTGATCCTCCTGCCTCAGCCTCCGGAGTGCTGGGAAGACAGGAGTGAACCACCACGCCCAGCATGTGCTGAGTCATTAAAGAATCAGTTAATATCCTGCTCTGGTTTCCAAACACTGTCAGTTTGGTTTTCTATCTGAATTAATAACAAACCGCAGCGACCTTCCAGGGCGGGCTGAGGCTGCGCAGGACTGCGTTAGTGACTGGGCGGAGGGCCACAGTGTCGCAGAGACAGGCAAGCAGCAGTTGTTACTCATGACACTGTCCCAGGTCCAGCACAGGGCAGCAGTGAGCACTGGGCTGGAGGAGATGGTTTCTCTTTTTTTGGTGCTGGGGATCGAACTCAGGGCCTTGTGCTTGCTGTTTTTTGTTTTTTGAGTCAGGATTTCACTATATAGTTCAGGATGGCCTTGAACTCACTATGTGACCCAGGCTGGCCTTCAACATGGCAGTGATCCTCCTGCCTCAGCCTCCGGAGTGCTGGGATTACAGGCTTGAGCCCCCACGCTCTGCCCCTCCAGCTTCTCACCCTCCGGCTCTGTGGGGACAGGGCTGGCCAGACTGCCCTGGAGCTGGCCTGGCAGGGCAGGGTGGCACTTGAGTCTCTTCACCAAAGACAGGATGCCAGGCCTGGGGACAGTCCCCACGCCAGGGGTGGCCTGATTGGCCTCGAGGAGGGGAGGAAGGGAAAATTCCCTGGCGGCCCTGCTTCCCTGTGAACTTGGGGGCCCCAGCTCAGAAGTGAGACCCCCCACACCCCTTCCACCTGGTCCTCTAGAAGTGGGGCCCACGGTCCTGGGCAAGCTTGCTCTTTATTAACCCGACTGTGGTCGGAAAAGGTGGCAGCAGGGCAGGGCAGGCGCCCGGGGCAGGGCGGGTTCACTCTGCTCTCTGGGGTGTGGGCGAGGGGTGAGTGAGACCCGGGTTCAAGTCCCAGCCCTTCCCTTCCTGGCTGTGCGCCCGTCTCTGTCTCTGTCGCTCTGGGAGGTCAGCTTCTCTTCAATACAGGGAGGCGGGTCTCCACAGTGTGGGGTTATTCTGAGGGTTACAGGAGACCGGGAGTGACATGCCTGGCACTTGGGAGACCCTCGTGGGCACCTGTCCTTCCTACTACTATCTCTGTTCTTTGGAATGGGGACGGCGCAGGTGCCGCTGCCCCTGGGGGTCCTGGGAAGCAGGGGGCATGCGGGGGTGACGGGAGTTGGGGTTTAGCGGGAAGCACCCTGCTTGGGTAACAGAAGCCTGGACGCCTGGGTCCCTGCATGGCCCGTGGGGCGAGTGGCAGAAACAAGGGTCCCTGTTTTCGCAGTGCCCCTGCCCTGCCGGGTCCCCTCGTGGGAGACCTCAAGCCCAGGGTGCGCCGGGGCCCTGGGGCGCCGCCCTAGTGGCCGATGGAGTAGGCGCCTGAGTCCGTGGACTGCTTCTCCTCGGTGGCCTGGTCCGGGGGGTACGAGGGGTTGGCGACCTTCAGCATGGACTCGTTCACCTGAGGGCAGAAGGGCTGGTGTTGCTGTGGGCTGACACCGTGTGGCCCGCCTCGTCCTCGGGGGACTGCAGCGGGTCTGTGTGACCTCGTACTTTCCAGCTGCTCCAGGGCATCTCGCAGCCCAGAAACGGAGAGGGCCCATGTGCTGGTGGGGATGTCCACACGATGCCCCCGGGACCCCAGGTCCTCCGATGACAGGGGACCTGAGGTGTTCACCGAGCCCAGTGCAGTTCCTTCTGGGAAACCCCGGGGCTCCCCGCCGAGTCCCTCCACCCCACTCACCTCCTCGAACTTCTTGGCTTTGTACTGGTCTGCGCCTTTGAGGAAGTTGAGTAGGATGATATCGCACAGCACGGTGCCCTGAGGACAGAGACGGGGGTGGGGCTCACAGGGGCTTCTGGTGCCGGGAGGCAGGTGTGGGGGGCGGGGCCCTTGGGGCAGACAGGACAGGAAGTGGTGACCAGCAGCTGTCCAGGAGGCCAAGGGAGGCTTCTGCGCAGGGCTATGGCCAGGTCTGGGGAGGGCACTTCGTGGGCACCTGGCCAGCTCCGGGGGGACCCCAAGACCACAGCAGGAAGGGCTCGGTGGGAGAGGAGCAGGACCCTGGGAGAGTCCCTTCCTGCCCTGCTGGGCTCCACCCTGGCCCAGGTGGGCCTCGTCTCAGGCTAGGACATCTCCAGCCTATGGAAACCGCGTAGTCCCTTCCCCAACTTCCCAGTGAGACACAGGGACTTTGTCCCCGAGGAGCCCTGACATCGGCAGGTGGTGTTGGGAGGCACCGCGCTCAGGAGGTGGTGGCCCCAGGGTTACCGGGCAGCAGACACGGAGGCTGAGCCCCCCCCGCCCCCCCAATGACCCTGATGGTAACTCACCACTCCCACGGAAGTGAAGGCTGCCACCGAGCTGATGATGGTGGGGATGATGTTGAACTTGCCGGCCTGTGTGCAGAGACCAGCGGCTGGGTGAGGGAACAGTGGGTGGGGGGAGCCCTGGACTGAGCCGGGGTGTCCAGCTGGAAGGGGTGCGGAGGAGCGGCAGGTCCCACCCGGCGGGGTCAGGGGAGGAGATGGGACACGACCCTTCCCGCTGCCCGCTCACACTCACGTTCCCGTAGACCAGCACGTCGAAGCGGATGCCGAAGGCCTTCATGAGGGTGCGGTACTCGCTGCCGTTCTCCATCTTGTAGTACTTGGCAAACCTGGGGGCCAGAGGCGCTGGTGGATCCCGCTGCTCCTGCCTGAAACCCCCATGACCCCCCACTTCCTGATGGTTAGGGGGACACCCCCCAGATGGGCATCACCTTGGGAACTTGCTGGAAAACTCTGATCGCTGGGCCCCTAGCCCGCGGACTGGCCGCTGCCCTGGCCCCCGGCTCCACCCCGCCCTGGCTTCTCCGCCTCCCTGGGCTCGAAGCCCGCTCTGCCGTCGACCAGCTGTGTGGCCCCGGCCCACTGGGTGACCTCGAGTCCCTCCCATGTGAGCGGGGACATGGGGACGTCTGGCTCATGTCTCCTGGCAGGAGAGCTACGGGACTCCGGGGCATTGGGGTTGGAGCCATCCTGGCACGGGGAAAACGTTGGCTGATGTTGGTATTTGCTGAAGAAACGTATTCATGTTTGCAGAACCGCTGAAAACTGCTTTTCGACGCCTCCTCTGGGTGGCCACGTCACCTGGCTGCCACCCTACGTGGCACAGGGAAGTAACTCTTGTGTCCCTCAGGAGGGGGTTAAGTACCTGCCCACAGTCACCGGCGGACTCAACTCGAGGCTTGCTAAGCCCAAGCCCTTGTCCTCCATCCCTGCTCTGGCTTGGCCGCTGGGCACCATGAGCTGGGGGTGTGTGTGTGTGTGTGTGACAAAGGTCATGTGATTCTCACCAGGCAGAGCAGGTGTTGAGTGCAGAGCGGGGGCATCTACACCCCGTTTCTGCAGAGCCTGCGGAAGGGGCCTGGCCTGGGCTCTCACTGTCAGCAGGCGCTGGACTTGTGGAGGGAAGTCATTGGGCTCCTAAAGCCAGCACACTGCCCTCTGGCCCACTGTGACCCGAATGCGCCCCGTATCACCTCTGTGGGCTTCTGTTCCCCAGCTGCAAACCGGGTTCCTGGTCCCAGCATCCTTGGAAGGTGGTCGAGTGAGATGGTGGGAACGCAAGAGCCCAAAAGCTCCGTATGCGTGTGGGGACAGCACCGCTCTTATTCATCTGGCCACCTCCGCCTGGCCCAGGCCCGTCCCGGTAGAAACGGGGCAGAGAACTCATGCCCTGAAACTGCGATCCACGCAGCGCAGGACCAGGCGGGACACGCGGTGACAGGAGGTCACACGCTGGCCGCCTCTGGGGTGGGCCCGGCTGGAGGTGGGGTGCTGGGCGCCTGGCCTCTCTCTCTGCTTCCAGGCTGCCCTGGCTTGACCATCCGTCCTCTCACCAGGCCTGTTCTTCCTTGGAGCCAACCAAACGTGGGTGAAGCCTCTGAAACTATGAATCAAAATGAACTTCTCCTCTGACTTAAGTGTGTCGGGTGTTTTGTTGCAGGGACTGAAAGTGACTTAGGCAGCCACCAAGCCCAGAGTCCAGGGGCTTCCCCTAATGGGAAGCGCCGCCGACAGGAAGCACCGCCAACGGGAAGTGCGGCTGGGAGGTCAGTGGATCACAGGACAGGGCGGCTGGGGCGTTCGGGCTGCTGCCTCTCTGCCACAGCTTAGTTCCCCACCTGAGGCCACAGCCTGTGGGGCAGCCCTGTCCTGCCACCTCAGCTTTCTCCAGTTCTGGGAGCTTGTCTACAACGCTGCCCCTGCCAGCCCCGCCGGTCACGGTGCCCACGAGTCGCCAGCCTGGTTGGTTCCCTCCAGCCTGGAGTGGGGGCCCCACCCAGGCACCCTCAGTGCCTGCCCCAGATCCGCTGCCATCGTGCACAAGAGGCAGCCCGGGCCTAGAGCTGCATCGGGTGGGAGAAGCACAGGTGTGTCCCTGCCCGTCCCAGCCGAGCTGTGTGCCGCGTGCGGCAGCTGTGGCCCAAGGTGAGGCTGCCAAACCTCGGGGAGGAAAAGCTTCCCGGGGAGGACCCAGGAGGGGCGCTTCCTTTTGGAAGAAGGAAAGGTGTAGATGTCAGAGACAGGGAGAGAATGAAGCCATCTCGCTCCTGAGAGCTGGGTGGTGGGAAGACAGCTGCTCGGATTAAGGCTACTTGGGAGGCTGAGGCAGGAGGACTGCAAGTGTGAGGCCAGCCTGAGCAGTTTAGCGAGACTGTGTCTCAAAGTAAAAATAAAAGAAGGGCTGGGAATGTGGTATGGTGGTAGAGCATTTGATGAAGCCCCGGGTTCCATCCTCAGGACTACAAGGGAAAGAAAAAAAGATAGAGAGGTTCAAGTGATTCTGCAAGGAGGCCTCTCTCAAGATTTCAAAGCGGTCTGGAAGGAAGGCTCCAGATGATTCCCTGTGGCCTTTGGGGGCCAAGGTCAGCAGAGACTGCTGCCACTACCATACCCATTTGTGCTGCACTGGAAATACACACCGATCCCACATCTTGCCAGTCTCGCAGAGTGCGGCCTGTTTGGGCCCATTTTACAGATGACAGGGTGCCTGCCGGAGTCCACGCCTGTGACCTGAACTGTGCTGCCCTCGGCGCTGGCGGCGGTTAGGGTCACGGGCAGGTCTTGAAGCCCAGGGAGACCGCGATCTCGAACCCCCGTCTCAGAGCTGCGGTGACCGCTGTGCCTGGGGAATGGCCAGGCGGGGCCGCGGCCCTGACGCCTCCACCCCCCGCCCGAGGCTGCCGTGGCGACAAATGCGGTGACATCCACTCGGAACGCGAAGCCGGCATCCCGGGCAGTGCCGTTCTGAGCGAGCGCCGGCTAAATTTATCCCGGGAGCGAATGTGAAGGAACAAGGAGAAAAATCAAAGCGGACTTGGTTTTCCTCCAGCGCCCGCCTTCCAAGAGCAAGAGCACGGTAAGATCATTATCTCGCCGCCTCCCACCCTCGCCGGAGGTTGGCAGGGGGCTCTCCTCCCGCTGGAGGGGAGGAAGGAATCAGGATCGACGCGGGTCCCTGGCGCCAGCTCCGGGGTGGCCAGGGGCTCCGCAGCTGGTCACTGGGTCTGGTTGTCCTCTCTCTCGGCACCTGCTGGGGCCACTTTTTCTGGACCCTTCTCTCCACCTGGGCTCCACACCTGGGTCTTGCCAACAGCACGCGGATGGAAGTGAGCCGTGACCTGGGCTGAGGGGTTGCAGAGCGCACCTTCTCCATCCTGCCTGTCCTTGCTTAGGAGCCAGAACGCTGAGGCCAGCGGGGAGACTGAGGCAAGACAGCAGGAGAAGGAGGCCAATGTGTGCATGGAGCCCCACCCCCAACCCACAGTCCACTGCAGCCTGAGCCAGGCAGGAACTGCCCTCACCACTGTGATGAGGGGGCTGTTTGTTATGGCTGCTAGTGGGGTTTATGCTGACTGTTACAAACCCTTCTAGTTCTATAGTTCAGAAGATTGGGACTCAGGGAGAATTTGACAAAGGACAGAGAATGAATTAAAATTGGGGATGACTGGCCAGATAGCATCCCTGGATGCTATATTCCTAGGAATAAACCCTCTAGGGAGGTCCCGGGGGATCTGGGATCAGGGCTAGGATCTCAGGAACCGGCCTGTTGTCCTTGGGCAGTCACCCAATCTCTCCCAGCTTCGACCTCAACAGAAAAATGGGGCGAATCTGTGGGGAGGACGAGTTGAGGGAGTGCCCCTAGGACCAAGGGCTGGTCTGTCTTTCCCAGGACCAAGATCAAGAAAATAACATCTATCTCACTCCAGCCACCACCCTCGTCTGCCTACTGGGCACAGCGGTCGGGAAGGCCAATGTACACACAGTGAGGCTGGACTTCAAACCAGTCAGCCCAGCTGCCTAGACCACACTCAGCCGGCACTGTGGACTGAGCAAGGTCATCCTGTCCGGGAGTCATGGGAACCCTGAATCGCCACTATGAGACAAGCACAGGAGACCGGGTGGATCCGTCCCTGTGCTGTGCTTGGCGAGTGGTGGGTCGAGGTGAGCAGGTCTCCTGTGGGCTCCTGTCTCTCACCACGCCAAGCCTGGGCCTCCGCAGGGCTCCGCCCACATTCGACCTTGGCCAGGACCTGTCCAAACGAACCTCTTTTTCATAACTTTTACAGTCTGTGGATAAGTTGTTATGCACAATGAAAAATGGACTAAGATAGCCACCCAGTTCTTTCTGTTGTCTAATTTCTATCTCACTTCTTTCCATTCTCCAGCTGGAGAGTGGGACTTTTATATTTGGTAGGGGGGTCTGGACATCGGCTGGGGGTAAAGAAGAACAGGATGCAGAGATGAGCCACGCCATGTGGCCCCCCCGCAGCCTCCGCATCTGAAAAGGGAAAGGGCCGAACTACTCCATGCCCAGCCTTGATTTCTCCCCAGTCCTCCATTCTGACCTCTCTGGCTTTGGTTTTCTTGGCTGGGAAACTGGGTTGGTTTCCCAGGACTGAGGCTGCCACTCGACACCTCAGCCCATAGTGTGAGGCACACCAGACCTGCCGCCTGCCTGGACTCTAGACGCAAGCCCACGTGGTGCTCCTCTCCCCTCCCTTTCTGCCTACGCCTCCCGAGCTTCGGGGGGTTCGCCCAGCCGCAAAGTTGGGGGCGCAGGAGGGAGAAAGGGGTGCCTGTTCCGCTCTCCTGCTTGCTTCCTTGCTCCGCCCCGGTGTTGCCTGTGGTCATGTCTTTCTGGGGTGACCCCTTCTGTCACGGCAGCTGAGGGTCTAGGGTGGCGACGGTCACTTTGCTGCATGCCTCAACTTCCGCTCTTGTGTGAATTTCTTCCCGAGCTCCCACTGAGTGTGCTTTCCCGGCGCACACACCCGTTTCCAGCTCTGCACTCTCGAGGCCTGACGGAGCTGAGACGCTGTGTGCTCCCCATGCCATTAGCAGCGACAGATTAAGGATGAGTGAGGACAGTGGGGGACAGCAGCCATAAATCATCTGCCAGACAGACGTGCTTCTGCAGTAGTGTGGCTCCACACCGAGAGAGAGGCCCATAAGTAAGGGCACGCTTGGGTGGCCGAGTCCCTGGGCTGTCCCCAGACACTGCACCTTGATTTAGGATGTCGGAGCTGAAGGGGCCTTGAAGCTGGTCACTTTTAACCAGCCCATTTTACAGAGGTGGAAACTGACGCCTGCAGGATGAAGTTGCTCA
The DNA here is from genome assembly GCA_004026905.1 of Hystrix cristata. Classification (NCBI taxonomy): domain Eukaryota; kingdom Metazoa; phylum Chordata; class Mammalia; order Rodentia; family Hystricidae; genus Hystrix; species Hystrix cristata. The sequence continues at coordinate 138,846 of PVJO010000708.1, forward strand.
AAATCATGCTGGACATCCGCGGTCAAAGCTGGAATCGTAGCCCACAGGTCTCCTGGCCCACAGCCTGGGTACTGTCTGCTTCGTCAAGAGCATTCCTGGCTTGTTCTAGCACAAATACTCGCCCCTCCTCAGGATCTGGGAGACTGGCCCGACAAGTTCCTGCAGATAGCAAACTCCAAGGATGCCCAAGTACCCGAGTGAGGTGGCATGGGATTTGCAAATCCTCCTGGAGACTTTTTGTTTTTTTGAGATAGGGTCTGGCTATGGAGTCCAGGCTGCCTTTGGACTCATGGTGATTCTCCTGCCTCAGCCTCCCTAGTGCTGGGATTACAGGCATGCACCACCACGCCCGGCTTCTTCTATATACTTTAAGTCACCTCTGGGTTACTTACAACACTGTCACCACTGTGCAAATAGTTACAATGTATGGCTTAGGAGAACAACAAGAAAATACTGTCCATGTTCAGGATGTGTGTAATTATTCCCCTGAATATTTCCAATGCATGTTCGGTTGAATCCACGGACGCAGAGCCCACAGGTGGGGCAGGGGAGGCTGCGTTTTTTACGATGAACAGTTTTGCCATTTGGGTGCAGGTTTATCATGTTCACTATAATCAAAATCCCCTGATCGTAGGGACTGGTCTGGCTCACTCTGCAGCAGCCGTGAGCCCGTGCGGGATGCAGCAGGGAAGGCCGAGGAGCCGTCCCATCCTCGCGGCAGGCGGCGAGGGCACCTCTCCTGGCCGGGGGTCCGGGGGGCTGCCTGTCTGAGCTCAGCCCCAGAGAGCTCCAGCCTCCCCACGCGGCTGACGCGCGCCACGATCAGCAGGCACTAACTGTGCAGAACGGAGAAGGCTTTCCTCAGGACGCGCCCCGCCTCGGAGGCCTGCAGATGTCTGTTTAGGAATCATTGTCCCCCGCAGAGTGGCAGAAGCTCCTACCTAACGCGGGACACATAACAGTGACAGCAGCAGGAGGGAGAGCAGCAACTCGCTGGATGCTGCTCTGACTTGCAAGGAAAACTCGGGCCTGGAGACTGGTTTCTGGGCACGGAAGGACGTGCTGTTCCCAGGGAGCTTCGCCCGGGGAAGTATTTTGCCAGCTGAGACACACTGTTACAGTTGATTTCGCACTGATAGGAAAATACCTCCTGGCAGACTCGCTGTGTCCGGGTGGAGCGGCCCAGACTCCTCCCTTTGCGAAGGGCCCAGAGCCAGCGCTATTTACTCAGTCTGGGGACCTCGGCGAGTGTGAAAGTAGACGTTGAAGAAGTTGTTGACCTTTTTGTTTATTTTTTGACACTGGGTCTCACTATGTAGTTCAGGCTGGCTTTGAATTCGCTGTGTAGTCCAGGCTGCCCTCGAACTCACAGCAATTCTCCTGCCTCAGCCTCCCGAGTGCTGGGATTACAGGCGTGTGCCACCGCGCCTGGCATGTTGTTGATTTTTAAAAACATATTACTACTAATTTATCTTTAATTAATGAGCAGCACTTGGAGCTAAAAGCTGTACCGGACAGCCACACTGCTTGCTGCCTGCTTCAAGGAGTGATCTTGGCCTCAGTTTCTTCTTCCATGAAACGGGAGTCTTGGCAGCCTACTTAGGGTACAAACAGAGGCTGTGCAGCCAGGCTGCCAGGGTTCGAATCTTGGTCGCAGCGCTGAGAGTGGTGCAGCTTAGGAGAGATTGGTCACACTCATGCTCGACTTCTGGTGGCACTCAGCGAGGCCTCGATCGCGTCGTCTACCCAGCACCCCACGCTGCAGAGGGCTCTCACCTCCTGCTGACACCACAAGAGGGTGAGAAGGACCCTGGACAGTTCACGGGAGACGCCTGTGGAAGAGGCTGCTGGGAGCAGGGCACCCAGACATTAGAAGGTGCTGTGCAGGAGCCGGGCGCGCCCCACTCCATCTACCCCGATTGGCCCAGGACCTCGCTGATCAGCACAGATTCTGTGTGGAAGTGGAACTGGGTCCAAATCTCAGAGTGTTGGGGAAGCTGCTGCGGGTGTGTTTCCAACCTGGAATGGCTGCTAGCAGTGGCTCCTGCGCGAGGCGTGCCGAGCAGCTGAACAAGTGTTTTTGGTTGCAGACACCAGGGGAGGAATCCAAACTGTGCTGTCTTAGTAGCTGAGGGGCTCTCAGGGCCGGCAGCGAGGACTCAGACATCACTAAATGCACCGCCTGCTGCCAGCCACCCGCCAGCCAGTGCCGTGGGCCGCTCCTCACAGCCGCCGTCGTTTCTCTCTTCTGTAGACCACGCGGCGGAGGTGGGTGTGCTGAACAGGGGCACTACACCAGGCCGTGATGTGCCTCTCGGTTTGGCTGTGTCATCTCCTTTAGTCTCCAAACCTCTGTGACCCGCCTCGGCGGGTGGGATGGCGCGGTGGGCCACGGGTCCCATCAAAAGTGGAGGCAGGAAAAAAAAAAGTGGAGGCAGAAAGCTGGGTGTGGTGGCACATGGCTGTCACCCCAGCACCTGGAAGGCTGAGGCAGGAGGATCACCAAGAGTTTGAGGCCAGCCTGGGCTACACAGCGAGTTAAAGGCCAGTGTGAATTACATAGTAAGACCCTGTCTCAAAAAACAACAAAAAAAGGGGGTGCCTTTTCAGGTTTAACTAGGGGTTCCTCATCAGGGGACCAGGGCTAGACTTTTAGAGGTCTCCAGAATCCCAGAATTGTACGCTGCATAAACATAAATACCAAAAAAGCACTGGGATTTCCAAAGCTGCTAACCCTCCCAACATAGTAACTTCCTGCGAGGGGAGGGTCCCCTGTGCTTACTGTTTAGATCAGTATTGATTGCTTGGATCAAAGGCTCTGAGAATCACATATATCTTATTTGTAGAAATAAGGTCTCTTAAAAAAAAAAAAAAGAAATTTCCCGCAGAATTGCTCAGGTCTGTGAATGTGCGTTTGCCTGGGTGATGGCCCACGTTCTCAGGAGGGCGTGGAGGGGCAGGGACCTCCGCTGCTAGTAGGGGCTGTTCTTTCACAGATAAGGTAGGCTGGCCTGGGTGCCCGAGGTGCGCTCTCCACTCCAAGCTGTCCCTCCTCACACTGCCCTGGGTGGTTCAGTGGTGGCCTGGCCTCAGCCTGGCATTGGGGGGGGCCCCGGGCAGCACCCGCTTCTGGCATGCATAGGCCTCTCTCTCCCCAGTCTCAGCAACTGCATCCTCCCTGGGCCCCTGCAGATGACCCGTGTGGTGACCCATGTCCGGTCACTGGCCCTCTTCCTCATGGGCTTGCACTCTGGAAGCCCCCCTGTGTTATGGTCCCCTCCAGTTATCCAATTTAAATATGGCACTTCCTCCCTGCCGAGCCCTGGAGTCTGCTGCAGCTTTAGGAGTCTGTCTTTGCACTCTCCGCCTTGCATACTCCCCTACCTACTGACACAGTCACACACAGCCTTACACATTTGCCTGCGTGTGGACACGCCCCTCTCTCGCTCCCATCCTGCACATCGTGGAGGAGCTGACACTGCTGAAGCTCCTGTTCCCATGTGCTGAGGTCCTCTTGGGGTGCAGAGCCTGGCCCCAGCTGGGAGCCCCTCCATGCTGCAGGCACCACCCTGCCTCTGGCAGCCTTTTACCCCCACACTGCTCACTCAGTTTTAGGAATGTCACACGTTGTCCACTACAAAGACCATGGCCCCACCAGTGGTTCTCTCTGTGTGCTCAGAAAGAGACTTTGTAAAAATAGTAAGTTAGCTGTGCACGGTGGTGCACACTTGTCTCCCCAGCACACAAGAGGCTGAAGCAGGAGGGTCGCAAGTTCAAGGCTGGCCTGGGCTACATGAGATCAAGACCAGCTTGGATCACACAGCAAGACCTTGTCTCAAAAAACAGACAACCCCCCCCAAAAGTAGTAAGTAAAAGTGTTCCTGGAATCTTTAGCACAATAGACCACTGTAAAAGTCAAATGTCTCTACCCGATTTCAGGTAGGGAATGAGCAGAAGCCTTCAGATCACATGAATGAAGGTTAATTTAGAAGAAGCGAGCTGAGCACTTTGGGTGAGAAGTGACGGGGGATGCGTTTTGGTCACCACAAGGCCACCTCGCCCACCCAGGTTGTCCCCTTATTAGCAGACCACTATGTGAAGTGGCCCCAGTCTGGGTTTGGGACATAGAGTGACTGACGTAGGAGTGTGACCCAGAGACCTCCAGGGCCACACTCACCTGCGACCACGGGCGAGTCATCTTGTCAAGGGGACGCTTCCGACTCGGCATCGCCCGGGGCCCGGAGGACCCCAGAGTCTCCACATTTCTGATTCTGCACAAAGAGCTACGCTAAGGAGGGCGGGCGGGGAGCCCTGGAACGGATCCGCAGGAGGAATTAGTGATGGAAATGAGCCTCTCTCGCAGCCTCTGGATGTCTGAGTTTGCAGATTAAAACAAGGCTGAATCTTGGCTCAGTAATCCCATTCTCTCCGCAGCGAGCGGCGGCGCAGCCGTAGCATGCTGGAAAGTCTGACCTCCGCTGGAGGGAGGGGCAAGGATGTCTGGGGCACGGAAGGCCAGCTGGGCTTGGGCCTCCAGCGGCTGCCTGTCCTTCAGCCTCCCTGGAAGCAGGACCCTGTTTTTCAGCAGGGCTGGAAGGTGCAACCACAAAGCCATGTTTTTCTGAGTTAACATGTGTGGATGTCCCTGGCCTTCTGGCTGGGGTGGAGACCATCCAAGAATATATATCCACACAGAGTCCCCTGTGCTTATAGACCTGGGACCTGGGGGAGTCCATTTACCTTCGTGCACCCCCCTTTCTCATCTGTAAGGTAGGGGGCTGCAGCACCCACCTTGATGGGTGAGGACCCAGAATGCTTTGCCCGCAGTGTGGCTGGTGTCCTTCTAATCCATAGCTTCAGGAGGTTCTAAGAGCAGCATAAGACCACATAACATGGACAGCACACTGTGTGCTGCATCTAGATTCCCTCTCTCTCTCCCTCTTTCTCTCCCTCTCTTGCTTCTGAGACAGGGTCTCAGGCTGGACATGAATTCACTAGGTAGCCTATGCTGGCCTTGAGCTGGCAGAGATCCTCCTGCCTCATCCTCTTGAGTGCTGGGACCACAAGCATCTATCACCACACCGGGCCCCTTTTTCTTGAGTGAGGCACTCATCTTAGCCTCAGTAGGTGGGAGGGGGCCTGAGGGTGGAGGATGAGTGCCCGGGGGAGAGACTGGGGGGAGCTTGTGTGGCGCCCCTGCACAGCACGGATCTCAGATGTACCTGTCTGCACTATTCCTCCACTAAGCCCTGGAAACTTGTTCAGTCCCTTGTTCAACTGCATCCCTTTGTATCCTGCCAGGAGGCTTGGGCACAGGAGGACACAGTTGGGTTGCTAAGGGGGTCCCCGCCTAGCAGGTGGCTCTGGGAATCCTGCTGGTGGGTCCTCAGAGACCCCCATCTGGTCTCCCCGAGCCTGCCTCAGGTGTTTAGGATGCCTGTATCATGCCCCACCGTGCCCACGTGGAGAAGAGCAGCTGGGCGTAAGGAATCGGAGACTAAGACCTCCAAAGCAATTCTTCTTTACATGAGAACCGCAGTTCCAGAGCCGCAGAGACCCGAAGCTTTCCTGCTGGAGAGCGACACAGAGGATAGAAGAATTCTCGATGGCCGGGGGAAGTTATGAGGAAGAGAACTTCCGCTTCAGATGATGAGACTTGATTAATAGGTTACTATTCTGAGCCTCCATCCAAATATCCTCTGCATTGATCTCAGCGCAGCGTCCTGACTGGAGAAAGATGCCGATCTCTGCCAGAGAGTCGAGCAGTATTTTTAACCTACTTTAAAATATGTGTTGTTTCCTATGGTTTTTAAAACTCTGGAGTTGATTATGAAAGCAATTTCAATTTTTAAAAATTCTCCTTTCCAAAGAACATGCATAACATAAATATACATATATATTTTTTAGGCTATTAAATACAAAGTTTAATGGGGTGGGTGCCTATATTTTAAAGTTTATAAATTAAGTTTTTAAAAAGGGCATGACTTTTTTTGAGGGGGGGGCTTATATTTGCCATTATATTGCAAACTACTACTACCACGAAGGAAATTTGATTTTTTGTTTGTTTTTTGAGACAGGGTCTTGCTATGAAGCCCAGACTGGCCTTGAGCTTGTGGTGATCCTCCTGCCTCAGCCTCCCGAGTGCTGGGATAGCAGGCATGCACCACCACACCTGGCTAACAAAGGAAATTTGAGTTAATGATTCTTTGAGTATATAACAAACACATTCTTACAGGTATTTTTCCTGGTCACAGTCTTTTTAGACTATTCAGCCTCTGGTGTGTGACACTGCGTACTTACTTGGGGTCCCACCAGAAACCCTGGGATCGCCCCACAGCACCGATGCGATAAAGACGATGCGGTCGCCATCACGGACGGGGACGTCAGACGTGGCCACGGTCGAGGTCAGTCCGAGAGCCTTCAGCTATTCTAAATAGTTTACCTTGTGTTCTGGCTCTCCTTTTCTTCCAAATGGAAAAAACCAGAAAGATCCCTGGAGTCCCCAGGTCAGCGGGAGGATAAATGAGATAATACTTAAAGACTGGTTTCCGTTCTTCTTCGGAAGAATGATCATTGTCGGTGCTGGTTTTGGATGGCAACGTGAAACCACCACTTGTAAAATGATCCCAGCTGCGGCCTTCACCTTGGGGAGTTCTGGCTTTGGTCAGAGGAGGAGAGCAGAGCCGGGGACAGGTGCAGGGTGAGCGGGGCCACGCTCGGGAGGCCGGGACGGCGGTCAGTCTATTTAGACTGTGGCGGCCTGGCTGGAGCCCTCGGCCCTCCCTCAGCGCTGGCCGTCCAGCGGCACCGACGCCAGCCTGGTGGGGCGGGAGTGGACGGGGTCTCCTCCTCCTGATCTGCTGTTACAGACGGTTCCAGACGAGTCCTGAGAGCCCGCCGCGCCCCCGCCGGGGTTTACCTGAAGTTGTAGCCCGGGGAGACGCTGCTCTTCTCCGACACCCCATCGAGCCGCGTGAAGGAGTACTTGGGGATGCACTGGTCCCACGCCCGGTCCAGGTCGCACACCCAGCCGATCTTGATGCCCAGAACTCCACCCTGGGGACGGGAGGCGGCCAGGTGTGACCCAGCGTGGGGCGGTGGGGTGCCGCGGCCCTGGGCCCGCTGGGGAGTCGCGTCGCGGCCGGTGCTCACCGTGCTGGCCAGCTTAGTGAAATCCTGGCCCGCGAACTGGACCACGTCCCCCACGCGCAGGATGGGGCAGAACGGGGCCCTCTCGGGGTGGAAGCGGCAGGTCTTCACATCGCTGGCGGTCAGGTTGGGCAGAAGGTTTCCCCTGCGAGGAGGAGAGTGGGATCGACGCGGTGGGGACAGCGAGGCGCACACCCTCCCTGGCGCGTCTTCAGAAGGCCACAGCGCGCACGGCCAGGCGGGGACACAGGGACACCTGCCGCCCCGACCCTCTTGGCACTCGTCTTTTTCCGCATCCCCGTCCCCTCCCGCCCAGCTAGGGCTCTGCGTGTCTGCCTCTGAGGCCTCCCGCAGCCAGGTGCCCTCTGGGAGGAGAGAGGTCCCTGCCGACGCCACCCAGCCGGCCAGGAGAGCAAGGACGGGCGTGCGGCACACATGGGGCGCTGGGCGGGAAGCCGGAACTCACTTCTGGAAGTTGAAGAGCGGGAAACGGATGCTGTTCTTGATGAAGATGGTGAAGTTCTCGGCTTCCATCATGATGGGCCTGCAGGACACGAGTCTTCAGCCCTCGGGAGGATGGGCGGGGGACACGGCAGGCACCGCATGGGGGCCACACAAGCCCCGACAAACCCGCAGACGCTCGGGGTGTGGGGAGCTGGGGTCCGCACCTCTCCACCGTGTCCACCTCCGTGGGGCACCAGCCCTGGACCTCGCAGGAGCGCAGCTCAGAGCTGTAGTTGACGCAGCGGCCGGTGAGGATGCCTGGGGAGGGGACACGAGGGGACACGTGCCTGGGTGGCCTCTGCCTTGGCCACCGCCTCCCCCTGCTCCCCGGGGCCGCCCCATGCCAGGGACCCCTGCCAGGCCCCTCTGTCCGCCACATCCTGTCTCCAGGGCCCATCACGAGTGTCACCCATCCAGGAAGCCATTGGGCCACTCTTGGCACGTGCGTCACTGCCGCCCTGGGCTCCTGCACGTTCTGTCCCTCCTCACCTGCAGCCAGTGCCCCCGGCACCTGTGCAACCCCTGCACTTCAGACCGTGCTGCACAGGGGCCGCCCACCCCCGAAGCCAGCGGGGTCCGGCACCTCTACGGACTGGGGCAGAACCGCACAGAGCAGTCCCGGCCCCGAGGGTGGCCCTCCCCGGGGCCCACTGTCCCAGGGCCACACTCACCCCCGCTTGGGAAGCGCCCTGGCCGGCACTGGCTGTCATTCACACAGCGGAACTTCTCCTCGCTCTGCGGGACGCAGGGGACAGGGTGCCGCAGGTGAGGGACCCCGGGACCCTCAGCCCCATCGCCTCCCAGGGCCCGCGGTCTCAAGGCCGAGCGGAGGGCCAGACTCCGGGCCTCTGCTTGTTGAACGCCTGCCCACCGGCGCCCGCCCTGCCCGCACCTCTGGGCAGAAGCCCTGCATCTGGTTCTCAGTGACGATCATCTTGGTGACGATGACGAAGACAGAGGTGCCCTTGGGAGGAGAAGGAGAGAAAGAAATGGAACCGCCTGTCCCCATCGGCTGGGCAGGGACGGTTACACGGGGGAAACTGAGGCAGGTTAGGGGTGTGGCCAAGGTTGCGCTCTGACACAGGGCAGAGGCGGCCCCCGGCGGGTGCTGGTCTTGATTGTGGCCTTGAGGTGGCAGATGGGAAGGACCCAGCCTCCTGGCCACCGTCCTGGGGCGGCCTGATTCCGGGTCGGGACTCTCGCCCTTGCCCCACCCCCTGCTCCCCAACCTCTGCGTACCGGGGTAGGGACACCGTACCTGGGGTGGGGTGACATAGTCAGACACGTCCATGACTCGGTTGGCATAGCGTCCGAAGCCCTTCACCTTGGTCACCACTGAGGACTCGATGGCTGTGTCTCGCACTTGGTACGCCTTCTCATGCAGGAAAACCCACCTGGGCCGCCAGGGGCAGAGACGCACAGGAGACGGCGCCGACTCAGCCTCCTGAGCTGGGGGCCGGCCGCTCCTTCCTTCCTACCTGCCTGCCAACGCCCACTGGCGCCTGCGGTGGTGGAGACTGGGCGGGATCAGGGCGCCTCACTGTCTTCCCCATTACTGCTCCCCCCAAAGAGCCTTTTTAGACTTTCTTCCTAATCGTTCCTCCCCACAGGACTTTAGTATCACAGGCGGCCGTTTAGGCTCTACACGGGTATTTCTGCTTTATATGAGGTATGATCAAAAGGTACGGTGAATGTTTAAATTTTTAAAAACTTATTACAGTAAAAGACACATAGCCAAGAAGCCCCCTCAAAATCCTCCCCTTCCTTTGGACACACTCACCCCAGCGTCCCGGCCACTTTCCGCAGCAGCTTCGGAGTCTTCTTTCCTGAGTGTCTTTAGCTGCACTGTCCTGGCTGCCTCCGTTTCCTGGATGGATTCAAAATGCTGACCTTTCAAGGTCACTTTGACTTTGAGGAAGAGGCAGAAGTTGCACAGTGCCAGATGAATAAGGTGAATAAGGCAGATGAGGACACAGCGTCTCGTTTTTCCCAGCTGCCTTTCTGGTGGGTGGCGCTTGGCAGCAGCACTCACCATATTTTTGATCACACCTTGTAAAGACACTCAGGAAAGAGGACTCCGGGGCTGCTGCAGCAAGTGGCCGCGACGCTGGGACGAGCGTGCTTGAAGCGAGGGGGGTTCTGAGGGATTAGTGGCCGTGTGTCTTCGCCGTAATAAAGCGTGAACACCAGAGTGTGTTTCAGCCACCCCGTGCGCACAGAGCCCGTTCTCCCCGATCCGTGGGAGCAGGTGTCCGCGCCCCTGGGGCCTGGCCGTGGACAGTAAGTGGCTCCACACCCCTGTCCCTGGCAGGTGTGGGGGTGGAGGGTCCCTCCGAAATGCCCGGCACATCGGTGTCCAGGGACAAACTGACGAAGGCCCGGGAAGCTGGGGGCTGGCCACCTTCACCGGTGGAGATGCAGAGGTGGCGCTGGGTCCTCGCTGGCAGGTGCAGGAATGTGGTGGCAAGAGGGACTGTGATGTCATTGCTGGGGTTGTGCTGCCACCTAGTGGCCATTTACCGGGACCGCTTCCCCCCGTGGCCTGAGGCTTGGCTGGGACCCGGGGGATGAGGCTGGGTGCCCTCCTTCCCTCCTCCCTCCCAGAGCTGCAGACCCGCCCTGAGGGCGCCCTCCTGCCACCCTGGCTGCTTTCACAGGGGCAGGCGCCCAGCGCAGCCCTCAGGCTTGAGCGACTCAGTGTCATCTAAGACCTGTGCAGCTAGGAGGTAAATGCTCTCACCGTGCCCAAGCTAGAGGACAAAACCTACCAAGGTCATCTGGACAGACAGGCTGCATCTCACCAACCTCCCTCCCTCCCTTCCTTCCGCCCCGTCCTGGCCCGGGACCCAGGTCCTCACTGCCAGGCGACCCATGAGCCGAGCCGCTGCTTGGCTGGCTTTGCTGGGGCGAGGGGCGGGCAGCGGGCGTGTGGAGAAGAGAGCCCGGCTCCGGGGACCCCGCTGTGGGGCGCAGCGGGGAGCAGCTCATGGAACACTTGCTGGCCGGTGTGAACTCAGGCTGGCTCTTACAAGTGGTGCCTTGTGTGGCGTTCAGCGAGTGTGCTCAGAGTAATCCCTACAGTGAGGCTCCCCACACTCGAATTCTTTTTTCTTTCTTTTCTTTCTAAAATCTAATCTTGGGCCAAGCATGGTGATGCACACCTGTAATCCCAGCACTTGGGAGGCTGAGGCAGGAGGACTGCCAAGAGTTTGAGGACAGCCTGGGCTACATAGTGAGACACTATCTCAAAAAAAAAAACAAAAACAAAACAAAACAAAACAAAACCTAAACTTTTTTTTTTAATTTTCAAATTATGATTATTACTTTTGCAGTGTTGGGGACTGAAGCCAGGGCCTTCACACCGAGGTACAACCTCAGCCCTTTTTGAATTTTTCTTTTAGAGACAGGATCTCACTAAATCCCTCAACCACCCAGACTGGGCTCAAATTTATGATCCTCCTGACTCAGCCTCCCAGAGTGCTGGGATGACCAGCATGTGCCACCACGCCCAGCAAATTCTTGTATTTTTAGCTGACCGGCAATAATGGTCCATCTGTATTCAGGGGGTGCGAACGCATGTTTTGACACATGCGTGTGTGGTGAGCTCCTTAACCTGGCCATCATCTCTCCTGTTACTCCTACTTCTCCTGCTTATCCAGGTCCCTCCCTCGAATCTCCGTGCTCCCTAGCGTGGGAAGGGGCGGGGCGCCCGGCAGATGGCTCCACACCTGCCACCTGCCTTATTGCTGCCGCCCCGGGCCAGACAGCAGCCGGATTAATGCTCCATTAAGAGTTACTCCCATTCTGGCCAAGCGCTGGCAGGAGCTGTCCTCCGCCTCCCAGGACTGTTCCTCCTTCAGGGACAGGAGGGCCGAGTCCTGGCAGCAGAGACAAGCGTCTCACTACGGAAGACAGACGAGAAGTCACTGGGCTTTGCCAGCCCGGCTCGCAGGCCGAGGAGCCGCTGTCTCCATCATGCCCCGCGGATCCCAGCGCGGCGGCCGCAGAGTGGACAGGTTCCTGGCACTCACCCAAAGGCTCCGCCCGCCCCGAGGTGCGGACGCATTTGCAGCACAGCAGCAGGCTCCGGATTGTTATCAGGGCGCGGCCAGCACCAGGCACTCAGCTCTGATCAATCCCCACTAGCCACGGAGCTTTGTTATCTATCATCTCCGTGTCACAGACGAGGAAACTGAGGCACAGCGGGTGGGCTGACTTGCCTAACAACACGAAGCCGCCTCGTGCGTTCCCAACCAGGCCACTCGAGGCCACTTCGGTGCAGGGCCCTGGGCCGAGTCCCAGCTCAGGACAGGGTGGTGCTCGTCCTGCTGCAAGGCGGGAGCGTCCATCTTAGCCGGGGACCGCCAGCAGGAAGGGCTGGGTGGCGGGACAAGTAACCCGCCCTCCCGCAAGCCTCCCTCTGTGCCCCGAGAGGGGGAGGCCACGCTGGAATTCCATCTCTCTCTCTCTCTGAGTTAAATAACAAGTGAAAGGGTTGCAGCGGCCTCTGGGGACGTCCCTCAGCGGGAGTGAGGGGCCAGGCCGGTCTCGGGAGGCCGAGATGGGGCAGGATGACGGAGCCTGATTCTTGGCATTGACGCTGCTGCTCTGACTTATTTTTTCCTCGTCTTCCTGGTTTATTATTTATAGAGCGGAAGGGGGCGGCAGCTCCGCGGCAGGTGGGAGGTGTGGAAAGCACCCTGAGCACCCCAGGAGTGGGTGCGGGGCGCGGGCTGTGCCTGTCTGCGAGAGCGGTGAGCTGGCCAGAGAGAAGGGGAGTGATAGCAGCTCCTATCTGAGACCGAGTCCCCGGAGCCACCGCCAAGTGCTGGACACGTGCCGCCTCTCGGAATCCACTTTCCGGGTTTGGGGACTGAGACTCCTGGACCGAGGTGTTGCTGGGAGGATGCCTCATTTGTGGTCTGTGCTCAGTGTGGGGAGAAGCACACCGGAGGGGGAGGGGAAAGAGAAGCAGAGGCCCCAGGCAGCCATTTCTGGTCCTTCTTGGGAATGGGCACCAAGAACTTGAAACTGCAATCCTCCTGCCTCAGCCTCCCAGCATGCTGGGGTTCCAGATGTGCGCCACCACTATACTCCCCGCACGAGGATGGCCCGCTCCTCCCTCCCCAGGTGCCTGAAGGACGCAGAGAGGGACAGGTTGCTAGGAAGCCCCACGGCCCAGCAGGTCATGTTTGGGTGCAGGGAAGACGGGAAAAGCATGAGGTACATCCGGGCCTCGCTCTCTGTGTGCTTGGGGTGGGGAAGGGGCCGGCCATGAACACTGTCTACTGCCGGCAGCGGCTGAGGCGGGAGGTGTGTGACAGCGTGAGACGGACGGTGAGGCCAGATGCTGTGAAGGTGAGAGGCTTGAGTGCCCTGTCGCGCCCATCCAGGTGAGACTGGTGGCCTGCTTCCTGGGGGGACACCCAGAAAGAAGCTTCGCCGAGTGTCGGTATTTTGTGGTCCTGGGGACTGGGCCCCTGCCCGGCCTCTGCCCTGCGCTGTATCCTCAGGCCCTTTTTATTTTATCCTGAGACAGGGTCTTGCCACGTCGATAAGTTGCCCAGGCAGGGCTCGAACCTGCAATCCTCCCGCCCAGCCTCCCGGTGTACTGGGATTCCAGGCGTGCGCCACCTTGCCTGGCTCGAGAATGAGGTTCGCGTTAACACCACAACATTAAAAATCCTTTCAGCTTCGATTGCGTCTTCAATTGCGTCTCCTCCTGACTATTCTCCCTCTTCTGGGCTCGCGCATCCCCTCCTGCTCCCTGTAACCCCAGCACTTTAGCCAGGTTGATCTTCCCAGCGCACACTCAGCACGCCTGTCCTCGGCCTTGACCACACTCACACACGCGTGCACAAACACACACACACATTAAAATGCTTCCACAGCGTGCTTTACTGCACTTTTGTGAAAATAAAGCTCCCCGAGGACGCGTGAGGCCTGGGCTGGTCGCCCTGCCCTCTCAGGCCGTCTTTCCCTTGCTGCCTCTGTCCGGCCACCCATCTTCTTCTCCTTCCTCCACTCTTTCTCTCCGTCTTCAGAGGCCGTTCTGAGCCTTGGGCCTGCCTCCTCCCGGCCTGCCCGCTCTCGTCCCCGGTGGCCACCGGTCCCCTGCCGAGGCTGAACCCCTCCCAGGAAGCGTCTCTCCTGGTCCAGCCTGCCTGCTCGCCACAGTTGAGATCCGGAATCTGTTTGCGGGGACGATCAGTTCAGTGTCCACCTCTCCCGAAGCTCACCGTCAAAGCACCCTGTCTGCTTCTGCCCCCATCCTAGCCTTGGCCCCTAACCCGGAGAGAGACACCGGCTACATCCTTGCTCCATGGCGACAGCAGATTCCCAAGTCACGGCAGGGCGGGGCTGGTGCTCGCAGAGGCGGCCCGGGAGCCCACCGCGAGTGCGGCACCGATGTAAGTGCACGGGGCTGATCCGCGGGGAGCTGTCAGGCTGAGATGGATGGGGCTGGAGAGCCTGGCAGGCGCCCTCGGCGGCCGGGCCCAGCCCCCAGCCCTGGAGGATGCAGGCCGAGTGCACCTGCGCGGGGGCTGAGGGCCTGGTCCAGGAGCCAGCTGGCTTGGCTCCCGGCAGGCTCCTGTCTGCGGCCCCCGGAGCCGGGCCAGGCTGGGAACGTGCCAAGACGGCGCTCGCGATGGCGCCCACAGTCACCTGGGCCGAAGGACCATCTGGTGCTCACAAACCGCGTGGCCCCGAAGAGACACATGGGCACAGACGTGTGAGAAGTGCCCCGGACGGGAGCTCTGGAGGTGCAGACACGGAGCATCTGCAAGCATCTCCTCCCCAGAGCTCGGAACTGAGAGGGAGTTTCAAAGCTACGCAATCCCGCCCCAAAGCTCCGACCCCAGCGAGGCCCTGGGTGCCAAGGACTCCTGAAGCAAGAATGGTGGACATTCGCGCACCTGCCCACGGGCCACGGTTGCCCTCACACGCTCCTCCGTCTGGCCACCAAGCCAGCTCGTGCCCGGTCCAGTCCCCCGTGCACACTCGATGTCGCCTTTGACTGCTTGGACTGACGCACGACCTGTCAGTGTCTTGCTGTCTCACGCACACAGACCCATTGTCTCAAAGACGCGAGACGGGGACCCGCAGGCTGGGAGGGAACAACGCCGAGGTCCTGCCTGCACTTCCTGGCACCCACCGGTGCATGGCAATGACCACAGGAGGACAGAGCCTGCATCCCCCACCCGCCATTGTCTGCTCCCCGCCTTTGTGTGTCTGTGTGTACAGGATGTGTGCTTCCAAGACGTGGGGGCTGCGAGAGGTGTAGGCACCTCACTAGTCCTGAAGCAACTGCCGGGGTGCGTTTCATGACGCAGAGGCAGAGAGAGGTGGGATTCACTCAGCATTTCTGGGTTCTCAGGGAGGGACCCACACTATACTCAGGAAAGCTACTCTTCTCCCCAGCCACTCTTCCCCGGAGCGATATTTGCGTCTCTTTCTCTTCCTACCTCAAGGAGCAGTCCTGCCCTTTGTCCTCCCTGCAAGAGTGAAGCTGTGTCTGCTCACTCATCACTGCCCACGCGGGTAGGAAACTTCTCATTCTATAACCTTCTCCAGCCGGCCGTCCTTCCGTCCAAATCAGCCCGATCACTGTCTCCCCAGTGCCAGCACCAGCACCTCCCCTTCCCTCTTCCCCGGCTCCTCGTCCTTCTGAGACCCCAAAGTTGATGGAGGGCAAAGGGAAGATACGGGCAGCGGCTGCTTCCCCTCTGGCTGGTGGGGACAGATCACCTACGATCTCTGTGGGTGGAGACAGCGCCAGACTAAGAACCCCACTCCTTGGGTCTAGAAGCCACCACCCACCTTTGGAGGAAAAGGACCCATCTGACGACCAGGTCCTGGGCGGGGGTGGCTGAGGCCGGTCCTTAGGACACAGCTCCCTGGGAGAAAGTGCTTCCCGCCAGAGGGAAGCCCGGGAAGCCAGACAGAAGCTCCGTGGAGGGGGAGGCAGGACAGCAGGGGGCAGCCCGCCCTGGGGCCCCAGGGCCACACTCACACTCACCCCACGAAGTAGGAGATGATCAGAAGCTGGACTGCTCGGTTGATGACTCCGATGGTCCAGCTCTTCACCACCACCGACTTGGTGGTCTCGTAGGTGAAGAAGTCTGAGATGCAGTTCATGCTGCCGCTGCGCTCAGGGACACCCAGAGGGTCTGGATGGCAGCCTCGGGAGAGAGGTCCTCGGGAGGGACAGGGGACACAGATGGGAGTCTGGAGGGGGCAGCTTGGGAGTTCACGCCAAGCGCCCAGCCCAGTGTCTGGGCTATCTCTGCTCTTGACACTCAGTCAGCCAAGAGTGCAAGTCCGGGGCGGGGGACCCCCTTTTTATCCGTCTCCACCCCACTCCCCAGTGATGTCACAGCCGGGGTGGGGTCTCCAGTGCTGGGC